>CM052250.1:5003735-5432023 GCA_028455795.1 Lasioglossum marginatum
GTGGCTCCGGATCGATTATATTTCTGTTAGAGATTAGGAACGGCGCTGTATATACTATCGCGTCTCGTATTAATTACCCTGGCAGCTACCATAATTAATTTCTCCAACGCCCCCTCCTAATCGAGCCGGTCTTCCAACCTGAAAGCTCTATTTCACCTTGCTCTTCGCTCAGAAATCCACCGATGCAATCAAAACCTCGAATCTAAAGACCTGTCGAGTCACAGAACATTTTTTGTTGACTATGGTTACGTGAAAATCGTTTCTATACCGAAGAAAATGGGGACGGATGGAGAAGACTGTCAAGTTAATTAAATAATTACAATTAATAATCGTCGAATTCCATTGACTGTACAAAAAATTAAATAAATCAAATGTTATCCCACGTAGGAAAACTTTTGTGGACCACTATAGACCCCCAATTCCAAAGAAAAAATTGAAATCGTAGACTAAGAGCCAGGATTAAACTCATTCGGATTTCGCAGGAATTTTATAATACATCGTGATATAAGTGTACTTGAAGAAGTATAGTACTTCATAAATTGTAAAAGAAGAGAGAATCCGCCATTTTGACAGGCTTGGTAGTTATAATAAAAAATATATTAATGCTATCGGCGCACTGGTTTAATCAATCGTTATTTGAAAACAATTTTGCTCATTAATTTTGCTTATTAATTTAGATAATTTTCAAGAAATAATTGCGTCTGTAAATTATTATATTGATAGTTCTAGTTTTGAAAAGGGAAGGAAAGTGAAATGATGAAGTTTCAGTGATGATGTTCGAAGAAAGAACGGACTGATAATTGAGCTGTGTAAAAAGGTGGAAACAGGACGTAAAAGATCGAGAATCGACATGAACGTCGATCCGTTCGAGTATCGAGAGAGACAGGCCTGCATCGAGATCGGGAATCTTGGCACGGCGTCGTCACCGATTAATAATTACGACATTGTCGCCGTCGGTAAACGCTTTAATCAATGTCATCGGGCCAATTTCCGATCGCCGCTGGCTTCCACAGCCTGTCCCTCTCTTCCTCCATCATAGCCGGCTACTCTGCAGGAAATTACGCGGCACGATCGAAACGCAAGGCGGAAGTTGCAATTTATCAGTTTCCAGGCTGGACGACAAGCGTCGCGTCGCAGCTTCGATTTGCACAGGTGTGAACGGGCCTTAAACCGTGCTTGAAAATCGATCGATACGCTGGATGGAACTTCCATCCGGCCGGACCTCTCCGTTCCGGAATGATAATCGCGGCTCTTGATTAACCTTTTAATCGGTCAATAAAAATCTGCGCGGACGCAATTTTCTCTAAATGACGAACAAGATTCTGAACGAAATTATGATCGGTGAGGAAGGATTATGTTAATTTATGAAAACGCTGCAGACGTTGTGTATTGGTTTAACATGAATCAAATAATCATAACATTAAACAAGTATTTCTTCAAATTTTTATTCAGTAACATTGATCCATTCATCATTTCGTCTCTCCTTAATTTTCAATTTTTATAGGAAGCAACAATAAATAAATTTTCTTGGCTCCCGTTTGAAACTGTTCCACAGAATTGTAAAATCTCATGAATCCCAAATACAGTATTCACAGATTTTTGCGAATGTCTTCGACTCTCGGCGATCGTCTTTGAAAACGCAACGGGTCGAGGGCTGCAGCGAGCGCGATGCACGGGTGCATCGATGCATCTTCGTCGATCAATTAAACGCAACAACTCGTCGAAGTGGCGAGCATTTTAGCCCGGCGATAATTTCCGGATTTTCTCGTGGGCGGTGCGCCGAGCGATTGCCGTTTTTCCAGGCAAACGGGGAGTAACAAACTGACGCCCTGCCGGTTGCTCCTCGAGATCTCGAGAGTTCAGCCTCGGCTCTTTCGCGTCCGGATAACGAGGTTTACTCTTAACGGTTGCGTGGGTGGCTGATAATTATCGCGCGCACCGCTCTGTCCCGACGGCATCGGCTTTTTCCGCTCCGTATTCCATTTATCTCGCGTGTCGCGGCCCTCGAGAGCCAGGATACGCTGCCGCCGATTCTAGACGCGAAGACTGCCGGGTAAACAAGTTTAGGGTGTTCCCCGACGATCCTGTTCGCGTCAGCCGGTTCGAGTATCGGTGTACATTGCGGAATTTTTTCCATCCGCGTATTGCAAGTGCCATAAGCTTGTAAAGAAAAAGATGCAGAGATAACGATCCTAGATATCCCATGATGACAGAGATCTACGATTTATATTAGCCGGAGTAGCCATATTAGGGGAATTGACTCGAATCGAGGGGAGTACGGTTACCCTCTCTCTCTGCCAGTTCCGGATTAGTCACGTGACATTGTGACGCATGCACGGCAGTCCAGTGGGGAGACAATTTGGAGACTCTGATACTAGCTATGTGCTCCAGAGGTTTTTCTTTCAAAGGAAAATATTTATAAGTGGCGTATAGGGCTAGAGTAAATTTTCAAAAATCCACGGCTTGTCAAAAATAATGATTTCCTCGGAATAGGAGTAACTTCTCTAAAATTAAGTTTACAATTAACACATTGACTGCCAACTACGAGATAACTCGTAGTTTGCGTTATTGCCTAGGACACCAACTACGAGTTGTCTCGTAGTTTTTATATGATTTTCAATTAAATTGGCTTCTTACACCGTGGCAGTCATTGTTAAGTCTTCTTTGAAGGGGATGAATGGACGCGCGAATTCTTCGGCGGACTCCGAGCTGGGGTCACGAGCGACCCCAGGCCGACAGGTTCGGTGGAGCCCTGGAGTTTTTTCTTTTTTCCATTTCCGCGCGATCGATCCGAAGCCGGTGGATTTATCGCGCGGAAAGGAACGGGCACGATCGGCCGGCGATATTTTCGCGGCAGCTCGATGAAATATAAAGAAAGAAAGGCGGAGAAATAAAGAGGGGAAAAGCGTGCACTCGACCTTCCATGCATGCGCATACGTTGGAATATCGCCAGTTCCGCTGGTTTTCGAGTGGCCGACGGGTTATTCGAGTGCCCGGCCGCTTGTGCACGTGGATATTGCCGACTCTCTCTCTCTCTCTCTCCCTCCTCTTTCTCTTATGCGAAACTCTACGGCGAGTGTCTACGATTCAGTGCATCCTATATGCGCGAGAGCGTTTTCCACGGCGCGGCGGTTGCGCCTTCCTGCAAACGGTAAATGGCCGGCAGCGATGTGTCGCTCCGTTCTTGATCGAATCTTGCACTCTAGTTTCCCTCTGTGCGCCGCTTTTGCACCCGACGGAGAAAAAAATCGCCCGAGAGCCTTTCCGAGGCAAAGAAAAATAATTAAGCCACTGGAGAGAACCGGTGTTCTTGCGCTATCCCGAACGCTTTTACCGGACTTCTAGAACGAGCACTCTGCGTGGCTCACGGATTTTTGACATTCTATTGACCCGTCGCAAAGTCCCAAGCTCAAAGACGCGGTTCAATTCATCGAATTAAGCCCCGGGAAAAGCTGTAGCTCGCGGAACTGAACTGACTTCGAACGACTGTCTGAAGTCGGCTCTCGACAGGCTGGCTTTCAAAAGATCCTGTTTCTAGACTCTAATTACATAGCTTGGTGTTTAACCCTTTATTTACTGCTCAATTTCTGGCGGCGGATCAATCTGTAGAGTATGTAGAAGGCATTTCTAGCCGGCAGATTTTATACATTTATGATATTCAAAAATACTTATTTCCGTTCCATTAAAATTATCTTGCAATTAATTCGGACAATTTTTGCCTGAGAATCCGCAGTCATTTTACCACGAGGTATCTATGTGAATTATATCCTGAGAATCTACTGGAAACATGTTTAAAGAATCAACTGGAAACATGTTTAAAAATGATTCAAAATAGCACATGTAAAGCTGAAGCACAGCCAGATGAATTTTCCCATTTCATCAGAATGTTCCAACGCTTACTCGGAAAGATCAATGCGATCTACAAGCGCGTAAAGATCGCAGGGTTTGCCGATAATGGAATCAGTTATAAATATCCACTTGTTCAAGCAGCGGACGGTGCTCCGTTGATTGCCATTAAAATCTGTGTGCAGCGTTTTAATCACGGCCCGGTCCAGTAAAAAATTTCATCGCCGGAATGAAGACGTATCCGAGCGAGTTACGATGCTCGAGGAAAGAGAGAGAGAGAGAAGGTGTCGGGAATGTATCGACGCAAAAAGGTCGCACCGGAAAATCATCGATTTTCGTCCGTAACTTATCAAGCTGCTCCTCCTTTGTTTCGACGTCGGAGAAAAACAGGTACACCGGGGTCCGGGGTTAGGTTCGTTCGCGGTTCGGACCCTGAGGATCGTTTGTGTACCCGGTGCAGCCAGCCGGTGCAACGAGAGCCTCCCTCGGATAGATGCACCGTCATCCACAGCCCGGAGGTGCGAAGATTTTTCACGGAATTGCACGCCGCCTTAAAAGCTCGTTACAATCGGCGATTCCTCAAAGTGTGCCGGTATTGACTTGCGGAATATTGGGAACCGGCCCCGCGATTGGAGACGGGAGCCTCGTGCACAAAAGCGACGAGAACTGCAGTCCAGCTGCGCTGCGCCCGAAAAAATCATTAGCGCCCGTGGAATTCGACGAACTCGGTCAAGTTAAGTTACTCGAAGTTAGAAGATTTGGTTGGATTCGGTTTTTATAATAAATGCAGAAAATATCCACAGTCCGTTAATAATGATCCGAAACTATTTTCAAAATCACTGTGCAGCCCGCATGTCTCATTGCCGGTTGACCTCCTCGATGATTGTAACCCACAGAAAACGATAATGGCTCAGCCCTAAAGGCAGTAAACTGAGAAAGGCCTTGACCATTTTCCCGTTTATTCCCGAACCAGTCGGATTCCAGTGCAACGATGAGTCGTATTGCAGTCCAAATACTCGAGGCTACCTGTCGCAGGTGCCAAAATTGTCTACACGTTCCTCTTCCGGGAACGGAACCCCCTTCAAGGACGGAAGCACCTTATCCCGTAAGCCCTTTTAGGGCTACAGGTGGCTCCTAAGCCGATTAGACGCAGCGCCAGGGAACAATTTGTTGTTGACGAAATTTAACCCTTGTTTCGCACCGACCTCTCTGTCTCTCTCTCTATCTTCCGTTTCCCTCTCCTTTGCATCTTCCTCTTCGTCACGGTCGTTTTAATACTGATTCGACTGATAAACCTGTCGCCGACAGACGCGGATTACGATCGGCAAATCCTCTCGATCCTCTATCGCGCTCGCTGCCATTCAATTTTCGCTCCGATCGTCGAGACTTAATTTCAACTTGGTTTATCGAGCAGCGATAATAACAGATAAATTGTATTGCTCGGCGACTTACTGTCGACTTACTATCGACAGTCTCGGCAACTCAAAAATCTGATCTGGCCATATGTATATAAAAGAAAATCGTCCAATTTATTAAAGTGTGAAATTAATAGACACGAAGAGTCCCGTTGGAAGTCGCCGAGAGTCGTCGAGGAAGGAATGGGGTTTGCGAATCCGTGTTTCACCGCGATACTATAACGAGACACCTGCAAATAGGTTAACGATTAAGCGGTTTATGATCCCGTGAGCCGTTCGCGGGATTTCACGTCCGCGAGAGCCGGTCAACAGGTTGTTCCTCGACCGGCCGACTTCCGGCGAGTCTTCACCAGAGAAAGAGGACTCGGGTAAAGGAAAGGAGGAGAGAACGGCGCCTCTCAATTGCGAACGATTTAAAGCCGACATTGCCCCCGACCTCCCGGCAAATGAAAACTTTCCCCATCTTCTTCTTCTTCTTCTTCCTCCTTCTTCTCTGCTCATGTTCGTCGTCTTCTTCTTCCTCCGGCAACTCGAAACGAAGAGCACTCCGCGGGCGCACAGAACTTCCTTCTCTCTATCCCTTAACTTCTGCTCGGTTTCCTTATTTCCGCGTGCGAGCTGCGGTTCGACGAGCAATTACGTTCTAGGAAGTCTTCTTCGGGGCCTGGAACTCTCTCGCGCAAGAGAGGGAACCCTGGGCCGAAGTCGTTGCCGATGCGGTCGGAAATGGTTCGTGGAGATTGCGTGCGAAGTTTAAACGACGCCTTTCAGCTTTCCCGGGTTTTGACACGGTTTCGCGGGCTCCCCCTCCGGATCTCCCAGACGCTATACTGTCAATTTTCATTGTCGGCCCGCGCCGACTCGCTGCCAACTTCCATGAATAATGCCAGCCTGTCCCGCGCGACGCCTCGCGAAATCGACTCAGAACGGATCCTCTTCGATTCTTCATCTCGCAATCGTCTCGAAACGCTCCCACGTTGTCATTCTTCTTCGACGACCTGCAATCTTATTGATCCTCTTGTCCTACTCCATCCGAAATTCTATTTTCTCAGCAAGTAAAATGATAGGACCAGATTATGATTTTTAAAAATTTTTTAAAAGGATATTGCTAAAAATTTGTGATACGGTGGTCCAGTGCAGAAACTGCCTTACAAAATAATTGTAACCAAAAATAAGGATAATAAACATTTTAAAAATTAGAATATTCCATCTTTTTATTAGACAGTTATTAAAGAATGTTGTTGAAAAATTATGGTAGGGTGGTCCAGTGTTGGAACTGTCTTGTAAAAAAATTGTAACTTAAAATAAGGGTCATAAAAATTTTAAAAATTGTAATATTCCATCTTCTTATCAGACAGTTATTAAAGGATGTTGTTTATGGCAGGCTGGTCTAGTGTTGGAAGTGCCTTACAAAAAAATTGTAAAAATCAGTACTATTACGTGTATAAGTACCGCGTTGAGAGAATTTTTACAAAAAATAAGCATTGTTGCGCGTCGCCAGCCGTAAGCAATCTCGCGAGGTAGCGGTAAAATTTCGCAAAACAGCGGCCGCCGCCTTTTCTCAGAATTGTTCGCAGAAACATAAAGATCACGAGACAAAGCAATCTCCGGGTGTAATTAAAACCGATCTGCACGATTCGTTGCAGCCCGTCCATTAAACCAGCCTTTCATTGCCCCCGGATCATCGTCGAATGATTAATACAATGTCGCGCGTGTAAATTGAGTTAAACCAGTCCGGGGCCGGAGCAAATTCAAAATAAGATCGCTCGGTGTCGGGCACATTAGTCATCCCGCAGGGATTCCATGCGTCGTTCGTTCTGGTCTTATTCCTCGGCTGCCAGAGATATTGACAAGTATCGATGTCATTAGCATTCCGATCGGGCCCGTTCCCTCGCTTTAATTTCTGACGGGCATTAAGACAGACGGGAACCTGATGGGTCCAGGCGGTGCCGAACTCAGGGCCCCGAAGATGGGTCCTGGCGAGGATCAGGATCAGGATCAGGAGGAATCGAGGGATTCGACCGGCTCACGGCTCCCCCGTTGCGAGCCACGGCGCACTTCAAAGACGCCGGAGACTTCATCATCGATACCGGGTCCTGATCACTGCCGACAGATTAGACGCCTCCGCCGTACTCTCTTCTTTTTCTTCTTTCTCATCCACCTTCTACTCCTCATCCTCTTTCTGCGACCTTCGGCTGGTGTGATTACGGACACATCGATCTTCCACGGCTCCCTTTCGAGCTCTGCCAACGGCTCGACGATGTCGCAACCACAAATGTCCTGGCGCATTCCTGCGATGACCTTTCCCGGATTTGTAAATTGCATTTCAAAGTGCACTGTGTACCCTGCAACCACTGCCTTCTTTTTTTTCTTTAAAGACGTGCGGAAAAATATCTTTAAGTACACCCCCGAGGGGGGGTAGTGTGGGGCTCGGGGGACACATGTGGTCGGTGTCCCCAATACCCACTAAAAAACCGCGCGTGTAGGACCTTTGGCCCTTTCCTCTCTATCTTCAATTGCTCGAGAGAGCATAGCTTAGGGCCCCGCTGTTTGCACATCTCCTAAGTTATGCGTAATTCGGGCTAACTCCACTCCTGTTCTTGGCCTTTATCCTGCAACCACTGCCTGATGCTCCTCTTCCTCTTTCGTCGAAATGTTATTAGGGACAGGAATAGAAGAGGACCCATTGCTCCTGTAAGGAATTATTGATGCCAAATACAATGTCAAGTCTGGCTCGTCTATAGAGCCGCGTAGGGTTAACGAGGCCCCCAATCAACCAGCTAATTTTCTGATGTCGAGCGTCCGAATCCAGAATCCGAAAATTCATCCTCTCGGCAAGGAAATCCGTGCGGATTCGTTTCGCGAGGTTTTTCCTGTTACATTCTTCGGGATCAGTCGGCCAGGGGCACCGGTGAACTTACAAATCGACCGGGGTATGTTTTACGAGCTGTCGGGTGGGGGTCCCCGGTGTCCAGTTCACGGAAGGTCCGAAAAAAAGGAAAGCCGTTGGGTGATCGATTGGGGCAATCGAGCCGGTTGGTGGAAACGTTATGAGTTTCCTTCTTTCGTTCCGCCCACCCTCCTGGCTGCTTGTCCGAGTATCCTGACCCGATGTCCTGTCGATCCTGCGTCTTTCTCCCCTTCCCCCCTTCCGCTCCCCTTCGTCTCCGCAAAGGGCTATATTGCGAGGATACTACGACCATAACGTGGCCAGGCCGTAGCTAGACAAAGCTGCCGACCATAAAAGTGTCCACCCTGATGCTCGATGCTTGGTTTATGGCCACCGTACCCGTGGAACACCCGGGGGAACGAGCAGGTAATCGGCAGGGACTCTACGATCCTCCCGGTGTCCTTCTTCTTCTCCTTCGTCGTCGTCGTCGTCGTCGACGGTCTCCTCTCGGTTTCTGGTCCTTCTCCTTGTTTTTCACCAGCATCTTTCTCGCTTTTTTCTCTCTTGCCCACCTTGACCAAAAGAGTCTACCCGACGTTGAACGCAGAGCGTGACGACAGGACACGCCTACGAGAGCTCGAAGGTCCTGACTAATTGCCGTTAATCCTGCACGATAGACTGTCCCGGGTGTCGCCACTTTTGTGCACCTCGCGCGATTCTACCAGCCGATACTGTCCGCGATGGTCACCAGCATTGCAACCTGCTGCTCGCCAATTTCCTCTCAGCTGACTTCTTCAGCACAATCTTCAGAGCTCGAGTCACTAGGCTATTGGGTTCAGGGTGTTAGACTCGTATCAAGACAAGGTTCTAGATCAGGCAATAGCATAAATTGTACTGTGAGAGACTGTTCTCATTGTCTTAGAATCGAGGGCCACTAAACCACGCCCATATAGGGCTCTCTACATAGAAAAATTGCAAGCTAAACAATCTTCTATTACGTCTCTGATGACTAGACTGCGGATTATATTCGTTCATGATAAAAATGAGTAGGTGTAATTTAAAGCAGCAAAAACATTAGAAGAATTTAAAGGTACCATTATATTATTTTTCATCTACTATCCGTCCCTCGTGTCAATTTGACACAGTTTTCCCGAAATAAGTTATACTGTTCTGTTATTTGTAGGTAGATTTGTCCGAAACTTGGTGACTTTTATTTTTTTAATGCGATACATATAACCGCAAAAACCAAAGATATAAATGTTAACTCATCAATTTGAATGAAAAGAACATCGAAAAGTAACTTGTTTAACTTGTTATTTTATCGATTTTTTTATGACTGTGTCAATTTGCCACCGAGGGACACATTCGGTTCGCGAAATAGGGGACGGATGAGGGTTAAGAAAGGAATTAAATTTTTATTTCACCCGACTTTCTTGCGATTCAGATGGAAAGTTTTTATTTTGCATAAAGATCCGCGAGTCTACTGTTGATATTTTGGAAAGTGTATCTTCTAGATCGGTGTAGGTCAAACAATCACACATGTTGCCTCGCAGGACACTGTTTGGCTTGGATAGGATCGAGGGCCACGAAGCCACGCCCATTTATACCCATTTTCGAGAGAAAGAGTAAGATTTCCAGAGATTTAGTTTCTTCTAAACGGCTGTAGATCAAACAACGAGACAAATTGCCTTCCTCGACGCTATTTTGACGTCGTTAGGATCGAGGGTCAAACAACCACGCCCGTTCGGGACTTCTCAAATTGAGACACGGAAAGAGACAGTCTTCTAACAAGATTCTGTTACGATTATAACGGCTTCTTCCACATCCCTCCGTGATTTCTCGTAGCGACAATGTCCACTTCGGAAGCACGGAGAGCTCTCGAGCAGAATCGTCGAACGGATTCGCGACGCGTCGCGGCGCAGCCCGGAAATGCAAATGCGACGTCGTAAATTTCGCAGCTCCGAACACGGGAACACCGAGGGGAAAGCGGAAGGGAAAGTCCGAAAATTTATGCACGCTCGCGGTGTGTCTCCCTCCACGATTTGTTTGAGCACCCCTGCCGTCTCCGGGCTGTTCTGTTCTGTTTGTACCAGTTTACTGAAAACAGTCTTATCCTCTCGTTAACCCTGTCCATTGTCTTTGGCAGTTTTCATGGGCGGTTAAGTATCGCTGTGGTGTCGCAGAACCGCCCATGATTCACCAATCGACTATGCGAGCACCGACGAAGATAAACAGTTACGGATAGCTATTTGTCTCCGAGCCCTTTCCTTATCTCTCGACGCTGATACTCGTTTAAGCTAATTTCCCGCAGGGACGATTCTTTCGATGATTTGTCACCTAGTTCGGTGGACGAGGCGTCCTGTTGCGCAACTTGCGGTCTGCGTTTGCATAACTTTCCTGAGGGACGCGTTGCTTGCCTGTCTCCTTAGAAACCGTCTACCTGTGGTTGAATCTGGAAACTTGAGGATTTACAGATTGTTAATGACGAGAAGGAGGAGAAACTTGGCTGTGTTGGTTCTACGTCGACTGGAAATTGTCTCGAGTTCTCGATACGAAAAGTGCTCCAAGTGGGCGTGGCTTCGTGGCCCTCGATTTAAACGGGGAACTGAATACAACGAAGTAATCAATTTCGAATTGCAAATGTGTACAAAATGTTGAGACAAATGCGTATTAGGCGGAACGAAATGGCGACTGTCGTCGGGACTGGCGGGGCTAACGTGTAATAATTCCGGGCCGATGAAAATCGCCGATGTAATAGCTCCGGCTGGAAAAAAATTCGGGATATCATCGGGGACAATTCCATCCCCCACAAGGCATGGCGGGAACAACCCCTCCCTCGCTGTCAAGTTGTCCGAACACCGGTCCGCCAAGTATCCCAGAGGCTAGTCGTGGCGAACTTCCGGCGATCGATACTCGGAGTAGCCAGTGCACACGAGGGACAGAGGGAACCAAGAGAGTGGCCATGAAGAGGGACAGAGATGACGAGCGAGAGAGAGAGAGAGAGAGAGAGAGGGAAACAGAGAGAGAGGAGCGTCCACGTAATTTTACGTGCGGTCTATTGTATCGCGACGAATCAGATAGTGGCCACGCTGGACGTGGACAATTCACCGGGACGGGAAAGTGTCCTCCTCTCGTCTGGTCTCCTCGGTTGGCTCGCAAACGGAGGTGTCCTCTCCTGGACCGTCCTCCATCCGGTACAGCATCCTCTCCTCTCAGACAAGGCTCGCGGAACCGCGTTATCTGCCGGTGAAATCGGCCAGATCGGCCGCGCCGGATGGACATCGGAAAGTTTACGCTCGCCGGTATCTGACGGCGATGGTTTACAAGCCTTGCCTCGCTCTGCCTTGCTCTGCCTCGCGTTCGTCTCGCCTCGTCGTGCCTCGCTGTGCCGCGCGGACCAGTTATCGTGTTCCGATGGCTCGTTATCGAGCCACGTTTTCACGTCCGGCCGGCTCGATTCTTCCGCGGTCGTAACTTCGATCGCTACCGGCACACAGCGTCGTAAAAATGACGCGGACCCCGCTCCGTGCTCCCCCCTCTAACCCCTCGAAAGCGGTTTTCTATGCGTCCCGTTTACTCGCCTAGCGTTCCTGCCTTTGTTCAACGCCGAATTTATTCCGCGCTGCCTCGCGCCGATACGCTTCCGCCGATTTTACCCTGCGCCCACCCGCTCTGTGAGAAACGACGCTCAGATATCGCGAAAACCCGACTCGGGGGTGGGGATTATTTTCGCACCCTTGCGGGTCACCCGCTGCATCGCTCGACCATTCTTTTTGACAGCCCCTCGATTTTACCATTTATTTTTGAGATCGGTTTTACCTGCGAGCCCACGTTTTCCAGAATTATTGAGAACAGAATCTTTTAGCCTGAGCTTGTCTCCATTCTTAACCCTCGCAAGGTAAGGTCTAATAACACAGGTGTACAAATAAATTCGGTGCCTTTTGAGCATACTTTTGATAATTATTTATAAAAAAAAGGAATACACGTTATGTTTCGAAGTAATCACCATTACTTTCTATACACTTCTCTCACCTTTTGGGTAGCTAGCGAATCTCGTTTCTATAAAAAGATGGTGGTTTTGATCGAATAAACTCGTCAATGCTTGTGTGGACCTCTTCGAGAGATTTGAACCTAGAATCAATCAAGTGGTGTTGCAGCGACTGAAAAAGGTGATAATCCGAGGCGGCCATATCGGGAGATTATTCCGCATGCGGGAGAATCTCCCAGCCCAAAGAAGAAATGACTTCCAGTGTTGCCTTCGCCGCATGTGGTTGTGCGTTGTTACGCAACAGAATCACTTGCCTAGTTCCATTGCCGGTAAAAGACCTTTTTTGCTCAATTGCGTCTCTTAAATGAATCATTTGTTGTTGACACCGTTCAGCAGTAATAATTTCCCCAGGTTTCAAGAACTCATAATAAATGTCCTTCGTCCTGTACTTTTTCGGTATTCCATTGCGTTCTTCATCACTGACATCAAAATTTCCACTACGAAACTTTTGGAACCACTTCTTGCATGTTTTATAAGTAAAGTTGCATTTTCACTTAACGCTGAACAAATCATTTTCGTAGCCTCGGTAGCATTTTTTTTTAACTCAAATGCAGAAAGCATACAGTGTCGAATGTGCTGTCTCTTAAACGCCATAGAGGGGCAAAGTGTTGTTTTTTGAGGTTATGTGCCAATTAGCGAAAATTTATGTAGTGCATTTAGTAGTGTAAGGTTGATGCTTTAAAACCCCAAAGCGGCGGGAGAACATTTAAATTTGAAATGCAGTCACAGTTGAATATATGTAAAAGCATCGAACTTATTTGTACACCTAATAAATAGTAAGGTGGGGTCTCTTAGACCCTGACAAATGAATTTCAAAATAACCTCGTTTTTAATAAATTTGGGATAAAGAATAACATAGGATAAAAGATAAAGAAACAGATTTAACTTTTTTCATATAAATATTCTTTTCAAAAATCTAAAGGTCTCTGAGCACATTACCTTGCGAAGGTTAAAAAGGAGGTTTCAGACTGTCATCAGCTGGGATTGACCATTGACAGTATTTCCATGTATATTCCACTTGAAATTCACTGAAAATGTCACGTTTGAGTTTTCTATCCCACGGTCGGGAATAAATATTTACCAGTGATATAGGAAACACTCGGTCTCGTTAAAGTCACTAATTGCTTCGCGTGCTCCGTCGTGGGAACGGAATATTTCTATCGTACGCGATCTCCGCGATGTTTGCGCAAACATTCCGCTTGTGCGAGCCAGCCGAGCAAGCCCCGGAAACGCGAGAATAATTCCCCGCGCAGGAGCAGCTGTTTGCTGATCGAAATCGCCGCGGATCCCGCAACTCCGGCTATCGGAAGCTATTCGCGACATCAATTGCGCTGAATAACGTCCGACCACTGCAACAATTTTCTTCGTGTTTTCCGGGTCGTGACCTCGCAATTTTACCAGAAACGAAAATGTTCCGGGTACATTCAAGATAATTTCACTCTAACAAATATTTAGCGAATTATGCCAAACATGAAATATAAAACAGTGACATCCAAAGAAGTTTAAAAAAATGTTTAGATCTCGATCAAATTACTAATAAAAGAATTTTATTAATCCCTTGCCGTACCATTTCTTTACAGTTACAGTGATTAAAATTTATGCACAAAAATGTCGTAAAAGGGAAAAGTAATCTATCTATTTTAATGCTTAAATATTGATTACAAACGAATCAAATTTGATTTCATCTGAAAAGAAACGCGTAACATTCATATTTGTTAGACTTTGTTAAAAACTTCATCACGAGTCTGGAGTTAAATATTGAAATGATTTAAAAATACAATTGCTGTATTTAGAACTCAATCAAATTACGTGCAATTAATACAGTATAATAAAGTATGAAAGAACAATGGGAATTTAGGTATGCAAAACGTGTTGGGAAAACCGAGTAAGGAAAACGTGGATGCGAGTTTTCTGGAAACGCTGACGAATTTTCTTCGCGGTTCCGCGGGTTATTCCAGAAATATCGGCGGCCCGGAAAGACGAGAGATTCGCCGGAATGCAAAGCGGTGTGCATTGCGGCGTCCAGTGACGCGTTGCAACGTGCAACACGAGCGTGGATGCAGAATGCAACGGCGGCAGCGCGCACGTGTGCAGGCGGTCGCGCGACGCGAACGGTGACGTTTCGCGAAACGAAAGCTTCCTGGAACCGATCCGTAAGGGGATATTTCGCTAGGCGACCGTCGAGAAATTTGTTCCGCGTCTCTGTACACGGCTGACACAATGTAAAGAGAGTTTTCAGACGCGGTCCGCTTCGCGATTCCTGCACGCTTGGACTTTGCCGAACGTCGAGCTCGACGATTTTCTGCGCAGAACGCAAGAACACTTGAAGAAAATGCGAGACATTTTTCGACGGCCTTTGTGGAATTATTCTGGTCGTAATTTTTAGGTTTTCTACGAGAATTTTGGTACGCTTGAGGACTTAAATCGCTCGACTATAAGAGCAGTCTTTGAGACAATTTTCGGAAGCATTCCCCTAGGAATTTTTGAATGTTCGAGGACTTAAATTAAAGCTGGAAGATTGCGTTTTATGATAGAGTGATTAAAGTTTAAAAGGAAATTCCAGAATCGAAAAATCGATGACTGACCATCAGCTCGGACAAAATCGACTCGATTTTAAGGGAATATTTGAGTCAATTTTAGAATGTGTTCCTACAGGAATTTTCGGACGTACGAGGGCTAAAATTAAAGCTGGAAGATTGCACTTAATGATAGAGTAATTTATGTTGAAAAATAAATTACGGAATCGTGTTGGAAAACTGGAGAAAGCGCACATTCTTGCGAACCTCATGGACGCATTTTCCTGCGAATATTGCGACAGGTGATCCGGCGTTTGCCTGTCGGTTTCTGGGAGGAAAGACGGTTCCGCGAGTCGTTCGTTTAGGGAGAGGATCGGGATAAATCGATCGTGCAGAAATTGTATCGGCGTCCTCCGAATTTCGTCGCTTTCTCCGAGAGCAGCACGCGATGCTGCACCGGGGTCCCGCGTGACACGCACACGTGCAAGAAAACGAACCACCGACACGCACACCGGCAAGAAAACGAAACACCGACGGACAGACTAGTAAACACGGACACGCACACAGGTTGCCCGGCTCCGAGAAATCGTAACTTGGCGTGTTTATCACCGGCAGGCCGTGCACGGCCGGCGGCGTTAGCGCGAGGAACGACTTCTTGCGTGGCGCGTTAAAATCATATGGGACTTTTTTAAAAGCCCGCGGCCACAGGGACCTCCCGCCCGGCTTCTTGCCCCCCTTCGTCGTCTATTCTTTTCAACCCGCCACCACCCACGTCATCGCGAGCTTCGCAGAAAATCCTGTCACGCTCCTGGACCCCTCTCTCAACCCCTGGCCCACGTTAATTAACCCGTTCGACGGGGAGCACGAAGCGACTCGCTATTTCTAGCCGTCTGCTCTTCAATTTTCTGCTCGTTCGCCCATTCATTAACTGTTTCATCCATTACTTCGACACGCAATTAAATATTTACCGGCTCCTATTAATAGCAACCCTTCAACGCGAGAATTGAGCCCGTCCATGAATTTGTAGTTTCAATTCTCTCGAAATTACATCTTGGACTTCCCAATTAATTCTTGTTGTACTAAGAATAGTTTTACGCAATATTGTAACGTCAGCATTACGTAAGAAAAGCTCTGGGTCAACGAGGAAATGCATATTTTTAACTTATGCACCGGTGGACTGAGCCAAGTCATACACTTCAGCAAGAACAATTACAATCTGCTCTTGAATCAAATTGGCCAAAATAATGCACGAGGGGTAAAAAGGAATCTCTAGCTTGACACGGAAAGATCGTCTACGATTTTGCAGAGACGTTGAGAACACCTGAGAGGCCTAAAGAATGGGGTTGTTTTCACTCCATAATGTACAACAATTTTCAAACCCATATACTCCAGAACTTAATTTGTCCAAAAGACGAAGGGTATTTTCGTCAGGGTACCGATAAGAAGCTGACCAAAACGTCTGGGGGTGGTTCCAACGAATAGAGAAGCGTCGATCGAAGTCGCAATGTTCCTAGAAATTCGGCGGAGAGGCCAAGGACGAACGTGAGGAGTAAGGACTCCATCTCTCTCTTTCTCTCTCCTGTCTCGTCCTTCTCCGCCTTCCACACTCGTATCCTCAAGGAGGGCCAAGAGTTCGCGGTGGGGCCGTTCATCAGCGGCAACTTGTCACGCCGCTGGGCATCGGACATAAATTCCACTCCGTAATGTGACAGGTCCTCGCTCCTACCCCCGAGAAAACCATCCTACGGCACTGCGCTACCATCCAACGGGTGTCCTGGAATTTTTTCGCCGAAAGTCCCTTGTTGTCATTTGTGATGTCTCATCAATAGGCAAGCTTCCAGATCATTGTCTATAACCAAAACAATTTATTAACCTATTTTACAGGCCCTCTGATTTTTCTAGTATTAATAGGAATGTCCTCAAGTTCGTATTTTAATTCTTTGAGTTTGTTAGTCGATTATGTAAAAACTGGTTGGTGGATCGACTCGAAATTTTGCGTGTAGGTAGCTGATGAAGTGGACCAAGACATAGGGTACCTGGCATCCTGGATTGTTGGCGTGCTCCCTTTAGAAAAATTCTAGAAGCTACTTAATTGACTTTAAAGAGAAATAAATTTCTAACTTCTTTCACGATCCATTGATCTCCTCTAATTTGCTAAAGGAGAATCGCTAAGAAGCGGTGTGGATTTTGCAAGGGTCAGCAGGATAATTGTTCTCGGTGGTAAGCAATGGTTGTCGAATGGCACAGAGGTCGATTCCCGAGCCAGAAACGATATCTTGTAGACGGATAATGTCGTCGGTGGAGTTTCCAGCAGGAAAGATAGATCAGAGAGACCGGCCGGGTAGCTCGTTGTGGCGTTTCCTCCTTTCCGCCGGAACTCGATAGCAATCGAATAGCCACTGCAGTGTCCGGCGGGCACACAGACACGCGCGCCTTCCATTTCGATATAAATCAGTCGGGAACGTACCTGGAACACGCTCCTTTCTCGCTCGTTTTCGCGCTAAACCTTCCTCGACCTTCTTAATAACTCGCATCGCCCGTTGGCTCCTTCCCGCGAGCTATCGACCACCATCGATACCCTTCGGGCCATGTCGATGACTTCCGGTTATTCCATTCCTCCACAATTCTGTCCTGCGAAATACTCACGAACTTTAGGACTAAATTCTAATCAAACTGCCTGGATGTTATGTAAAATTATTAGCTACTTATAAAAATCAATTCTTAACAAAATATTAAAATAGAAAAGATCAGCAATTTACTACAGCAATGGGCTCTTGGGTTGCAGAAAAGATTTTCTATGTTAATATTACTGAATACATTATTCTGATTAAGGTGTTAATCAACATACTGCTTTGGCTCGTGGTAATTGAATGTTTAGTTCGAAAACAAATTGAAATCGCAAGAAAAGGGAGCTGCATGCAGGAATAGCGGACACGTGGACGGGAAGGAAGAAGACCCGGGGGGTGAGGGGTTGCATAGAACTCCAGTAGCACTGGTACCAGGTCGCAAAAGCGACTTAATGTCCCCATTTGTCCTGCGGCTCTCCGGAGGCGATTCATCCTCACCCTTTGTGCGTCCACAGGACATGGCGTCCCATATAAGCGACACACCGTATCACCTCCGCCCATTCCGGCGTCGGCCTTTCGTCCTGGAAACTGTAACTCGGAAGAAATTAACCGACTGGACGCGCCGCGCTTTTTCCCCAGCTGCCTGATTTATTTCACCGTGTAACTGGAACGTTTACGTGTCCTGTCTGTCCTCTTGAAACCTGCGATCATACGTTCCATTCGTTAGCCCGCGTGTAATTAATCGGTACATGCGGAAAATTAGCAAATTATAAAAACGACACCATCAACATCCATCCGTAACGGTGGTGTACTTGTTGTCCCACTAATTTATTTAAAGACGCAACACGGATAATTAATTATTGAAACATTGATTCTTCCTCGGACCACACAAACAATTGCAAAAATTTATTGGGTCCTGCAGATTCGAATGTAACAAAACCCACAATTGTGTGAAGTGGGTTTCATCGATCACTTCGTATAGTATTTATGTGCCCCTATTTTATTCCAATGTCGCCACAGTGTTTACAAATGGAAAAAATAAGAAATCAGGCGTATACACACACACACACGAGTCTACCTCCTTAATCGTTTAATTAGGATAATTAGGATTAAACTGGAAAAGCGGGTCTCGATCCCAAGCAGGAAGCATCGGTCCCAGGGAAAGAACGTCACCGGTCTGGGAAGATTTCTCGAGGCACTCGAGCAATTGAAAAGGTCGAATGACCTGTCGGGACACAGGACGATTTCAATGACGACATAATTACATTATTTGTTTACCCGTGAGCGGCACCTGTCGCTTTTATGGCGACAGTGGACGTGTCTATTATGCGCGTGGATACGCGAACAACTCTGGCCGCCGCCGCGCCGTAACGGCTAACACGCGAATCGCTCGTCAGAAGGATTAGGTCACTAATCTGCCGTTAAGACTCGACGCTCATTAGCCGGAGAGACAAATCATTAAGAGCTGGCGGTGGTTCGAGGGCCCCGTTAGGCACTGCGCCAACCTGTCGACAGTCGGTAATCGCCTTTAAGCTAATTCCCTTAATAACTTTATCGTCCTTTGCGTCCCTTGACACCAGGATCCTGTGAATATCCTCGAACCGATCGGGTAAACAATTTTTATCAAGCGATCGTCTACAACAATGAGCAGCGTACCGACTTTCCTTGAGCCTTGTGCAGTCTAATTAACCTCTTCAATGGGTCTAAATGGATCTAGATCCTAACACTGTAGTCTGATCATCGTTGACTCGAGCTTATTAATTCTAATTTTTAATTCAAGAACAATTGAACTGCAATTTTCCAATAGTAAAACTTGGGCTAATTAAATACAAATTCCTCTTAAATCCAAATTGTCACTCAAGCTAATGACCAACCATAATCCTCGCCATAGCAGGCATCCTAATAATTCAGAAATGAAAATAAGCAAGATATATCGGAATCTGAAATGATCGAGCTCGAGCGTTGTGGGTCCCGAAGGCGATCGAGTCGGAGGTCGCAAAAGGATTCAGAGATCCTCTCGATCGAAAGCGAAGCGAAGGAGAGTCCCTCGGCCGCAACCAGGGCGACGAAAGCGAACGGTACGTATTAATCTCGGGCCGTTACAATGCACCGAGGCCCGATCTCGCCTCATTCTTCTTCGGCTAGGCTCCTCATCGCTCTCCGAACCGAGCCGTGACCAATCCGGAATAAATATTGCCGATTATTAACAGCGGACGAACAGGCCAGAGAGATGGTACGTGTCTTCGTGAGATGGTTGAGACGTTAAGTGGGCCCATTAGCTACGTTCCTAGGTGGACCGTGCCCCGATGATGGCATTCCTTCGCGCTCCACGATCCCTTCTTACTCCCCCTTTCCCGAATGGGTTTCTCTCACGCTGCCACATGTACCTGCCTCGAGGAATCCTTGTCCACTTCTACCGATAAATTTATTGTCTCAACAAATGCTCCACATCCGCCGAAACACGCGTCGGGAGTGTTGCGTGCACCGAGAAGCTTCAGGAACTTTCCAGGACAATTTCAACCCATTGCCCTAGAAGCTATTCCGACTCCAGAATTAGGACATCTCGTCCCATCCAAAATATTTTCTAGAAAATGAGCAGCTTTCTAGAAAATGAGCAATTTGAAACGGTACAATAATTGAAAGAATTTTAGAATGTTCCTACGCTATAATTCCTACCTCCAACATTATTACCGGAGGAAATTTTATTGTGCCTCAATTTAAAGAGACTACAAATTAGAATTGACATGCTTACTTTGACTCATGAGTAGACTGCGGATCTTTATGCATATATGAAGAAATTAGATGGATGAAATGTAAAACAGTAATAGATTACAAATATTTAAGAATATTGTAATGTTGTTTATAACGTAACAAAGTCATGAAGGGATGATATCAATTTTTATTTTGCCTCAATCAATACAGAATATTCTTATTTTGCATAAAAATCCGCAGACTACTCATGAATTTATTTCAATGCTGTTCCTGTTAAACATCAGGCATTTCATATGAGACGGCCTAACAGAAAAACATCTACTCCAGTCGGAGTGATCCGATCCCCTAATTTCCGCGGTTGCAAAATATTTCCCGGGACAATCGTCGGGTCGATCAATCCCGAGAGTAGTCGAGGCTCGCAGCTCACCGTTCGACGATTAATTACCCGATCACTAATCACAGTCGAACAGGGTCGCGTTCGCATAGACACAAACGCTATTCACCGTCGCGATCGATCATTCATAAACTCCGGTCCGTCAGGCCGGAGGGTGTCAAAGGGATAAAGTCGTCATCGTGGATCAACCGGCGAGGAATTCGCTGACTCGGGCCCCGGAGGTCACCGCCGTGGCTCGCCAAGGTGACATCTTCATCGTTCCTCCTCCTCCTCTCCACCTCGACCAGAATCCCAAAGAACCTTATCCTTTCCCTGGCGTGGCATGGCGTGGCGTGGCGTGGCCGAGGAATGACTATGCCGACACGTCTGCGTGGTTCTCTCCGGCCCTTGGCCCTTTGTCGGCCGATCACGGGACACCTGGACACCAGGCTCTGCGGTTATCTGCCTCCACTACGGGCCGTTCGAGGTCATCGGAAAGGGTATCCACGATCTTCGTGGGGAGATCATGCGGGAAACCACGGGCCAGTTAACACCGCGGTGTCACTCTTTGCTGGACGTGTTTGGCCGATGCTTTAGGCCCAGTTAACACCGAAGCCGGCGCTCCTATGATCTCTACCTCTTATCGATTTACTCTGAGATTCCAGCCACCTCTGGACCATCTCGAATTTAGACGATGGGACACTAGACTTCTTAAGATGCTATATCTCATTCTAGAGTTCAGACCTCGGACATTAGGCTAGCATTATGATGATATGATCCTGTTCAAGCTTCTGGGTCTGTTGAAGGACCTTGTTGGACCATCTCCTAGATGCTGTGCCTGGTTCTAGAGTTCAGACTTTGGACATTAGGCTAGCATTATGATGATATGATCCTCTTCAAGCTTCTGGGTCTGTTGAAGGATCTTGTTGGACCATCTCCTAGAAGCTGTACCTGATTCTAGAGTTCAGACTTCGGACATTAGGCTAGCATTATGATGCTATGATACTGATAAAGCTACTGGGTCTGTTAAAGCATTTTATAGGACCATCTTTCAGATGATGTACCTGATTCTAGAGTTCACACTTTGGACACTAGGCTAGCATTATGATGATATGATCTTGATAAAGCTTCTGGGTCTGTTAAAGCACTTTATAGAACCACCTTTCAGATGATGTACCTGGTTTTAGAGTTCAGACTTCGGATACTAGATTAGCATTCTGATGATATGATCCTGTTAAAGCTTCTGGGTCTGTTGAAGGACCTTGTTAGACCATCTCCTATATGATGTATCTGATTCTAGAGTTCAGACTTTGTGTCTTCAGAACTTCAGTCTAGTTATGAGTGGGTTGCTCTGGTTTTGAATCGAGTAAGGACAACGACGTACGAGAGAACGAGCGTCCAGGTTAGGTGTAGGGTTCAGAAATGAAAATCGAGGCCCGGAACTCTCCCAGATGAGGATCGCGTGGACCAGGGGGTTGCACGTGCCCGCGTCTGCTTATTTTCGAGGCTCCTCGGCAGATTAAATTTACACATAGTAGCGCCGTGAAACAATGCCTGGACCGTTTGCACGCTCCTGCAAATATTTGAGTGGCGGTGTTTGCCTTCTATTCGCGGTAGCCAAGGGCTCGAGCCTCCGTGTGTACACCGATCCCCCTGCGCGCACTCTTCCTGATCGATGTTTGCCCCGGCCACTTCGCTTTAATTGCTCGCGAATCGCGGCGTAATGACTGCCGAACGAGCTTGGGGCGAGACGCTTCGCGTGTGTCCATCCCCATCCTCTTGATTCGAATCGAATCCTGCTGCGGTCGACCCTCGAAAACGTATAAAATTGCCCCGGGGTAATCCTGGATCCAAGGATCTTCAAAGATTTTGTGCGAGCTTCAAGTCTGGGGGTGAAAATGATCCGAGGATCGCTAGCTGTTCTTCTTGTACAGAATTCAAATCCACATATGCCCCCATAATTATGAAAGTGATCGAAGTCATGTATTTCTTGTTTCTAGATGTTTAAAGGAAAAGGATATTAACACTAAATGAATTCACTATTTTTCATTCTTGACAATATCGTAAAAATTACATTGAATTAATTTAGTTTAAAATAATGTGATGTGAAATAAGTGATAAACTCATTCTTTTTAAATTTTCACTTGGACTTAGATCACTTTCATAATTATTATTAATTTCATCGGGTTTTAAATTCCTTTGACTTTGCTGAATTTTCTGGGCTTGCAATTGGGCAGTCGATCTTGGGCAGAATCTTGGATTCCGGGTTGAAACTTCTTCGATCAACTATTGAGGATTTGCTTGACGCTTAGAAATGTGTTGACAAGTATGAATAATGAATTCTACATTTGGTACGAACTGTGAAAAGTAGGGGGGGGGGAGCAGAGATGACTACCTTGGAGATGTCTCACGCAGGGTGAGTAACGCGGATGCGTAAGTCCCGATGGTCCGAAAAACAGTTGACTCATCGTGGGCAATGAGACAGCCCTAGGCCCTAGGTAACCCAACATAAAGACACGATCCTAGAACTATCAGTATCGAGGAATACGAAAATCGCAACTGGCTCTGCATCTTCTGGTCCGATTTTCCCGGATGCTGGTGGAAGATTTGCGAGGCTGCGAATTTATATTACGCGGCCGAGGACAAAAGGGGTGTGTGTCGAGGAACGAAAGGTAAAAAGGGACGTGTACGTCGGAGGACGAGCCTGGACAGCGCAGCGAGCCAGTCGATGGAAAAGGGTAAAAAGTCGCGACGAGTGGGATTAGCAGAAAATAGAGGAGAAATGATGGATCGATCGCGATAAAAACGCGGCGACGAGTAACGTGGTCAGTTATTAATGTAGCCCGACGATGTCACGGCCGATCGAGAGATCGACGGAGGTCTGGCACCGGGCGTAGGAAGATAAAACCGGAGTAAAAACGTGGCTGGCAGAGCGGTTTGGAGATGAGGTCGCTCGCCGGAAGTTCCGTCGCACCGGAATTCATAAAAACTAGCGGCGCGGACCACCGTTCGCGGACGTTTCTCTCTTTCCCTCGCGTTTCTCTCTCCGGGCGTCGTTCGACCCTCTTTCCCTCTCTAGGGAGGGGGTTGGGGTTGGAACGGTGAAAAGCGTCACCAAAAAGCAGGAGGAACACCGCGTAGGCGAGGAAACGTTGGTCGTCGACGATCCTCCGCTTCCAGGACCAGGGTTTCATTTTAGAGCCCGGAAAGAGCTAATTTTTGCTCGGCTGCGACAGACCTGGATCGGAATTTTTGCTTCCGACAAAATTTCATTCTCTCCGCGAAACGTACTGTGAAAGAGGACACCGTCGAAAGTATCCAACAGAATACTCGTCCCTCAAACTAATTTCCTTACGCGGTTCTTCCGCACAATACAGAAACTCTTCCGTAATTGAAGCAAACAGCATTTCTTGACGGAGTCTCGGGGGGTGATTTTCGGTGGAAGTTTCATGGGGAGCGAGACAAGGGGGTATTTTTATGGAGAATCTCTCGCGATGGAATCTCCGTTTAGTCGCTCAGGACTGCCCTCCATTTCGTTGGTTCGAGGGGAAATGTAAATTTCTGCGATCGATCGGCCGTCGTCTCGTCAGGGTCAGAGGCGCGAGCTCGACCGCAGGCCAGGCCAGTAAATAAAAGTCCAGAGTTAATTTTTTTCGAACAATGGACCGGACTGTTGTGGTCGCCGGAGGAGGGTAGACACCCCACACTTTTTTTTTACATTGGGACGGTCCCACCCAACTGGACGCAATCCCGTGTCCGCGTGTAAATCGAAAGCTAATGGGATTCAGAGACCAATCTACTGCTCACGAAAAAAGTCGCCAGAAAACCCGGCTGCCCATAGATTCCGGAACGGCCGCTCCTGGAAATCAATGATCCCCTCGATCCTTCACATTGTACACGATGTTATTTAACGTTATAACATGTCGAAGAATTTCTTTGAAGAATTTTTTTGAATTTTATTAGAGGATATATTTTACATCAACACATACACATTTTTTGTGCCATTAGAAATAAAGGAGACATTTAGGTGGCCTCCTTCAGCTGAGACACCCTATGTAATGTATGACAAAAGGGTTGTGCTATGAAGAAAGTTGGAGAATGGTTAGTTTGAAGTAGGGTCAGTGTATCGTGTATTGCCGGCAATAAAATTGGTTCGCGAAGAGCATCGAGAGCCGATCCAGGGAAATCTGTGCGCGCGAGAATCCCGGGGAGGAGTTCGAGCCGGCTCTAATTAACGCGTTCGCGTAATCAAAGACGGGGAAAAACGAATAAGATCCAGAGACCGGGCCGAAAACGGCGTGGAGTGGCGCGGCGCGCGGAGGCCGACGTCATCAAGACGCGCAGCGTTGCCAAGGATCCCGTAATTAGGGGAAGCTGATTTTTCATTTGTCGGGTATCATTGAGGTTCTGCTCATTAGCCGTCGGCGTCGACGGCGTCGGTGCGCGCCGCTCCGTACTCTCTCGCTGCTGCTCGCGCCAGCCGAGCATCCGCGGCTGAAGGATGCCTCTGGTTGGCTAGCCTTGCCCCGGTCTGGTTGGTCTCTGGGCTGGCTGATAAAGGCGCATCCTCCTCTCTTCCGCTCTCCTTCTCCCTCGTCCTCTCCTCTCTTCTCAGACTACCGTCTCTTGCTTTTATCTCCTCCCTCCCTCGTCCTCGTCCTCATCCTCATTCTCCTCCTCCTCCTTCTGTCCTCGGCATCCTTCTTCGTCGCGCTGCTCCGATTCTTCCCTGGCACGAGCCGACAGTTCTTTCGATTTTCTTCTCCTTCGATTTTCTTGTCCTTCCCAGACATTTCTACCCACGAATTTTTTCTCTTTTGAACAATTATAGACTGCGGATTTCCTAAAAATCTTATATCTCCATTGCGAGAAATAGGGGTCAGATAAAGATACTTATTCAAGATAATTGTTCAAGAGGTAAGATGCGGCCAAAATCGGGTTCAGATTTGACAAATCGACGACCGGGTCTCGGGGCACTTTCACCGAGAAGAAAATTCGAGTGTCTGTTCGATCGAGGCCAAGGGGGTCCCGAGTTAATAAATTAGCAGCGACGCGACGACGCGGCTGTCATTCCTGAATCAATCCCAAGCGGATAGTAGTTTCGGCGCGTGGGTGTGAAACGATCCGCGCGCGGGCGGTGTTAAGTAACGAAGCCGGCTCATTACTTCTTCTCGCGTGACGTCCGCAAGCCGGGACGAATAAATGAAAGGCGACGAGGAGAAAAGGGGTTTCTGCCGTGGCTCGCTCGCTCGCTCGCTCGTCTCGTTACGGCCATCCGTCATTTTCACGCCTCGACGAAGATCTATAACAAGACACTCGAACGACTGGTCTGCGCTCGTCGCGAGAGGAATTCTCGAAATCTGCGTTTGAAAATCCTTCTGTAATCGATACCTCCTTTTCTAACCCCTTCGCTACTACGGACAACATATCTTGCGGCTTGTGTCAGTGACGTCATAGAATTTATGCATTTACAACGAAAATTAAGAAACAGAAAGAAATCCATTTTTATTTAAGTCCTGTTTTTATTCCTCGTGAAGGTCGAGGCGATATTGAGATATCTTGTTCGTAGCGAGAGGGTTAATGAATTTCTTTTTCTCTCAAGAGAGACAGTGATGATCGTGAAGGTTGATACACGGTGTTCAGGTAAGATGAGGATTCCACTAGTCTTATCCTCGCTAAGAATCTTGACGTTTCCACGCGTAGTTCAACCCTAGATAACTAACCTTTCGCAAAAATGACGATCGGAACGTTTGAGTCTAATGAATACTTGAGAAAATATCAGTTGCTCGATTCATCTGCTTCTTTGCACCAGGTTTACGGAGCGCTAAAAATATTTCACTTTTTCAAGACAACAAAAATATATCTCTAATTCCATTTAAAAAATTGAAGGTGACCCTTGTATCTCGATAAAAAAGCAAGGTGACAAAATGTAGACTACTGAGATTCGTTTGAAAATTTTTTTTGCACAAGAAATGACTTACGAGGTATTTTGATACTAAACCTACCGAGCACTAAAAGCGATTGAAATGTTTTAGAATATAAAAATGACAAGACTCTATTGATTTCAATTTTGTGCAACACTCTATTTACCTCAATTTTTATTTCAATTTATTGTCAATGTGTGCTTGGATAAATTGAAAATCGATCATTTGACCGGCAGTGGTGGATTCAGTGTGAAGTCATGTTACCCAAAGAAATAAATTTGACTAATAGCTACGTGTTTACAACAAATTAAAGATATTAGAGCCCGTCGTTTTGACAGGTCCCGTAAACCTAGTGTCGCAGAGAATCATTATCCTAAAAGTGTTGAAATATTTTTGACTGCCGTCGTCATTTCCACGCATGGTAGCCTTAGCTATCTAGGGTGTAAGGAGCCATCTGTTTTCTTGATACCACTAATCCGACACCAGATATCAGTCTCACGGTCACGCTGACTATCCGAAAGGATTCGACTGATCGCTCAGACGTGTCGTGGTGTGTGTTTCAGGGACTGGAACGCGACGGGCAACGTGCGCGTACAAGAGTCCTGGCCGACGTGAGCGTCCTTCGGCACGGCGAACTCGAACCTCTTCAGCACCGAAGGATCAGGCTCCTTGATTGTGTCGCGCCTGACGGTGAGTCCTTTCTCTTCTTCACGCCGCACCGCACCGCCGACGATTAAACCCGTTCCCTCGATCCGGATCATTTCGTAATCGAGCGAGACGGAATCGACGGTCTTGTCCCCGCGACAAGATCCCAGGATAATTAATTGAACATTGTTCCCGTCGATACAATGTACATCCTTAGCCTTCCCAGATTTTTCACCGATCTAAATTGCACTGCACTTTATCAATTTTATTCGAAACTTCGTCTTGACCAGGCTTGACGATTAAGCATCCTTGCTCTACGGTTTTGTAATTAATACTGTGCTGGAAAAGCTTGATTTTATTGAGACTTCGAATAAGGAAGTCTAACAATTTATTTAATTTAGACCTCAGTCTACTAGTCTTCTGTGATAAACAATTCATTATAAATCTTGCTGCTATAAGTGCTCGATATCTTCATTGTACGCTAAAATCAAAAATTCTTTTTTCTCTCTGACGATTTTATATTTGACGTAAAGCAAAAACCAATTAATCAATTTCATAACCTGTGTCAATATCCTGCTTCGAATTTGAAAAGAGGTGGCCAAGAAAAATGGCAACTTGAAGGATTGCCGTCCCGAGGCAGGGAACTAATTAGCCCTAACCGCGATCAGAGTGGAGCCACGAGTTCCACCGTCACCGATATTGGACCGATCGACGCGATGTTTATAGCTCGCGTCACCCGCAGACCCGCCATTAGCGAAAGTTAATTAGAAATCGGAGGTGGACGACGGGTTTCGAGGAAACGTTGTAGCAGTTTGATTAGATTCCTGTCGCGTAATTGGATCGTCGGGACCGCTGACTTCCTCGACGCGAATTCCAACGAGATCGATCGTTGGTTTGTTCTAAACGTTCGATTTCTTTTTTTTCCTTCTCTCCGCGGTGTTTGACGGGTAGAGGGGGGCAAGTTAGAGCGATCGAGGAAGCAATTACACGCGAGTTAATTGATTCGTGTTAGGAATCCGGGGGTCCGAAACCGACCTAGCACCGTGACACCGTGCATCCGCGATCACGAAGGGACGATCGAAAGATCGGATCGATACTCAGTTCTCTCACGGCGTGACCGATTTCTTCGGTCGGATTAAAATACTCGACCGTTTTGCCCCAGTTTCGGATGACAGGCCGATCTTCTGTTCCGCTTCGATGAACCAGATCTTCGATAAACGCGATCGATCAGAGCAGATCTGCAAAATCGTACTTTGTCGCTTTGATTCCAAAGCATCGGTGGAAAAGAACGATCGATGATTCAGGTGATCTATGAAGAAGTTATCTTCTTCTTCGACTTGGTAATCGTCCAGTAAACTGCATCCTTCAATCACTCTTTTTCTTGTATTTTTATTAGAAAATTAGCAGAGGAATTCTATGGTACATTCTATACTGGACCATAATTTCAGAATTTTCTTTGCTTTCCAAGTAGTAATTCTTCTATTCTATTGTCCTGTAATTTTTCTAGCACCACGTGTACACCATGTTCTATTTACTTTTTATATGGAATGGACAAAAGACAGGTTGAACCAGGTTGGTTTCCAAACAGATAATTCAGGGAAATGCGTCGACCATTGTCAGTGCTGATTAAAAATTGAAATATCAGAAGGCAGAGTGGTGACGCTAGTGTCCGCACAGGGAGGAGGTGTCATCCTGAATTTTTTCGAAAGGGAAAGCTCGGAGGGTGGGTCGAGAATGCGCCTCGTCATTCTTCGTATCCCCGTTGGATGCCGCAGGAACCTTGAAACGAGCCTGCCGAGCTTCGAGGATAGAAGACAGCTATGAAATTGCAGGCGGTTGCTCCTCTCGTTTCATCCCTTCATCGACGACAAACGATCATCCGAAATATTATGAGGCCCCTGATAGAAAAATTCTTATAGAAATACCCACGAAATTCTCTATCTTTGCCAATCAGACATCAAAGATGAAAAATATAGAAATAGAAATCCTTAAGTCTTCAGGCGTTGAAGTTCAATTTTTGAAGTTATCAACCTCCTCCAATAAAAAACCAAAGTTTCTAGTTTCATATTAAAAATTGTTTAACGACCCCGAAGGTGCTAAGTGGTAGAAACTAAGTTGCTTTCGAGACAATCTCATTTCCAAGAGGTTGAAGCCTCTAATTGTTGAAGGTTTCAATTGTAAGGGGCACAGCTTCCTGAAAAGGCAACCTTCGATCGGAAAAAAGAGGCCAGCGTCCCCGTCGATCTTCGTAATCGATTTACACGGGACGATCGAGTCCGGCCGTCCTCGCGGCGTCGATTTTCCTCGGTCGCGGATTTCCGCTGATTCATGGAAACAACGAGTTCTCGAGACGAGCGAAAAGGGGGCGGTTGTTTCGCCGAGATTAACACGTCGGCGATGACGCGTCTATCCCCTGGAGGTGTCTCGCCTCCTCGTCCCGTAATCTCTCGAGTATACAGGACTAATGGGTTATTTCAGGTAATTAGCCGGAGGCCCCTGTTTCTTCCACGGTCCCCGCAAAAACCGGAATCAACAACCCCGGGCACACACACCAGCCGTTCGTTCCCCGTGCGATTCCGCGTACGACGACGACGCGCAGCACCCGTGCAGACCTCTATTTGCGTGCACCGGTGCGCGATTTCTTCACGCACGCCCCTTCGACGCGCCATCTACCGTTCGTGGTACTCTTGCACACGCCTCTGCGTCGCCGTTAATTGGATCCCGAGACGGCCAGTAAACCAACCATAATTGTTCCGCGATGACAGCTTGTTCAGCTCTGCCCAATCTGCCGGGAAATCACCGGGAACATGATATCGCCAGCCAATTTCGCTCTCGCTCCTCCGGCTTTCTCGTTACGCGGAACCCCCTCCCCGTTCTCCTTCTTTTTCGAATTCGCTTAAGGTCGCATCAATTACTAACGATATTGGCTTTTATTCAATCCCTTCTTGAAATAGGGCCTCTCGGCCCTGGTTAGCACACTCTTCAGCAGCTTCATTAGCTTCTATCTTCCCTGTGGCTCCAGTAAACTCCAGTATCCAAATACCTTGGTATGATACTTCTGACGATATTGGAGGTTCCAGTGGATCGATACATTTTATAAATTATTCTTGATCTACCTCGGGCCGCTTCAACTTCTGTGTAATTAATGCATCGTCTCCCTGAGGCAAAGCAATCTTGTGAATTAGGCTCCAAATAATATTTCTCGAAATTCTTGAATGTACCGATCTCATGAATTTCGCGTTTTAATAATGCAACATATCTGGTGGAGTGGCAATAACGAGAATATCCGGGGCAACGGAGAGTTAATTAGTCTGTCGCGAATCGGGGTAGAATTTCGCAAGGGAATCGCATCGGTGTCGCGGCACAATGGCGGATCGTTTATCGGCGATCGCGATCCACGGTGTCGAACGGGGACTGTGTAATCGGCCGATTAAGCGCGACCGCGGGGCCCGGGCCCGTGAATTTGGCAATTACCGGCCAGTGCTAATGACGAGCGACCCGACGCGAGCCGTAAAAAGGTGTCGGAGGTTCTCCGGCACCTTCGAGAAACTCGGCTCTGCCGAGTCACGCCGTGTAACGAACTTGGAACTCGCCTTCTCCCTTTTATCGAACGCGCGATGCCAAATCCCGACCGTTTCCCTGTCACAGGATGAGGCGTCATTAACGGCCCGATACTCTCTACCTTAACACCTCCCCGAGCCAGCCTGCACCTTGATTCTTTAATTCACGGCTGCACGTGTTATTCCGTTTCTGGCGAAAAAGCGACCCCGGACCGTTTCTTGCCGCCGTCCACGCGCGATCGAGATCGAGATCCACGTGACAGGCTCTAATAAGCCTTTCTACGGCTGAAAACGAACCTGCGATCTACCTCATCGTCTTCCAATTTTTTCATCCAATCTCGCACGCCCGATCGTGTCCTTCTGACAAGACAGGGGTTGTTTTGTGAATCATCATGGGGGTGTTCGAGCGGTTCATAGGCTTATACGATTAGCTACCTTTTTGTTCCCAACGGGATTTGTTAACGGATTGATGTTTCACTTCGTCCATATAAAATAAGAGTTCTGGAGTAAGATTGCAGATATTTTCAAAAATTAATGTATACTGCTTTTGGCGAAGAGTGCTCCTTTTAGAGGATGGTTCTTTAAAATTTTGTGGACCTTGGTTATGGTTCTTTTAAAAGAAAACATTAAAACAGACTTGTCTAGACCGGCGAAGAAGGTCTGCACGGAGGAAAATGGCGAGCTCTCAGTCGCCGCGCCGCGAGCTTAATATTTGCTTCATTTGCCGTTGAATCGCGTTTAATTCGTCCGGCCAGTTTTTTTCTTGATCCCGTGGAAAATTGGAAACGGTTGAGAGGAAAGGAGGACGCGCGGGGCAGCGAGGATTTATCGACGAGCGATTAGAGACGAGTGGCGAAAACGGTGGTAGCGGAATCCACGAGGAGGAAGAGGCTCGGGAAGGGCGTAGAAAGAGAGAAAAAGAGAGAGAGAGAGAGAGCACCGAAGGTGGCTGGTTCGTTAATTACTGATTTTCCTCGGTCCGCGTCACTTTTTAATTGACGCCAGAAATTGAACCGGAGAGCCAGCGCGCTCGATGGCCGCGCGCCCGTTCCCGCCGAGTCATCCTTCGTCCCTCCTCCTCTTCTTGTCCGAATCATCCTCATCGGAGTATCTTATCCTTCGGCTGAATTCCACCTAACTCCTTCGAAAAATCCACTCGAAACCGAACTAGTTTAAACTAACTAGTTTATTCATTGAAAGCCTATCAACCCCTCGCAATTTATTTACAATGTCTACTATCAAAATTTATAAGGTCTACCGATCAAAAAATCCATTGTGTCGAGAACTATTTAATTTAACTGACTACATAGTATTAAAATCGTCATTCAATTGTTCAGTTTCCATCGAATAAATTAAACGAACAGCAGTCGCATCAAGTACCTTTAAAAATATGTTTTTAAACATGGATAAACGAAGCAGTGGTCCCAGATATCGATTAATGCGGTTACAGGAATTGTCCACGGTAATCCACGAGCGTTACGAGGCGGATTAAAAACGGTAACCAGTGCACTCTATAAATTCCCGTTTCCGCTCGAGGACCAAGGAAAAGATCGACGTAACGAAACCCGTCCAAGGTTGTCCGCGGGATTGCGTGGAAATGGACCGGAGCACGTTTTCCACTCTCCGGACAGGTGTTTCAGCCGCGTGTCCGGGGCTGTCAGTTCCCTGGTTAGCGGAGACACTGCCGATGACACGGATCTTTGTCTCTGCGTTGCTCCCGTCCGCCTTTTCCACCCCCGCTTCTCTGCAACCTCCCACCCAACTCCCTCCATACCCCGGTTCTCCGAGGCTTTCCGAGGAGGAGCGTAAAAACCGTAGGAAAAGGGGTGTGGGTGTTCTCTCTACCTGTTCTCTGTTCACCGGTTCGTGTCTCTGCCGATGGGAAACGGTTCGTTGGCTCCATCCTCGTCGTGTCTCCGTCAGCTATCTGGATTCTCCGTTCGTGGGCCACGGGCCTGTCACTGGCAGCCGGCTTCTCACCCTCGTAAAAATAATTAGAGGGGCTGGCCAAGAGCGCGAGAGAGATGCCAGGGTTAGCCCGGGTCTCTCCTCTCGATATTCTGGGTCTCGATCGGTCGCTATTGTGCCAATCGGATCGGCTGATAAGCTCCGGAGGGGTTTAATAAAAATTCATTTGTCACGGGCCTTCGGAGACGCGGCCGTCTCCTGCTCGGCCGCCTTCAGAGCCGATTGATTCCGTTACCCTCGTTTTAGGACGCCTTCCTACAGCCATTCAACCCCTTCCTTCGAGTCTCAAAGAGTGGCTTTATGGCGTCGATGCCGGGGAACTGGAAAAAAATTTATATTCAATTATTAGCGCACTGTGGATCTGGGAAATCAACTTAAGATGTCCTTTTCTGCAACTATTACTCGGATGAAGTCGTAGAACTTCATCTTTCAATTATTGCGATTGGACATTTTGATTTTAGAAGGTGGATAGCATTTTTTAATGATTTCCTTATACTTGCGCTTCCTTTAAACTATCTTTGTATGGACGACTTTCAATTCTTTCTAAAGGGGCAGTTTAAGCAATTGTTTTGCAAACATTGGACGATATATAATTTCTAATATAACTTTGTTCGAGGAACGAATAATGATCGACTCGGTGAGAAAATTCCTCGCAATATGGCGGCGAACGAACGGGGGAAAGATCCCTGTCGAGGGAAATCGAAACGAGCCCCGAAATGGCGGCGAGCCCCCGGGAACGGGATAGGGGTAATTACTCGCAATTATTAATTACGCGATACACGTGCTGCGCGTGCAGAAAACGGGATGTAAGCAGAGGAACGAGGGGTCCCGCGGGACAGACGAGTTAATAATGCTTCTGAGATCGTTCTACCCTGACGCCTCGGGACAATCGATGATCGTCGATCCGCGGAATCGCGAAGACTGTCTCGCTCCCTCTCTTTCTCTCACTCTCTCCGCTTTTTTTTCCTTCCGCTGCTCGTCTCCCGGAGGACACGGCATTGCGAGGAATAAATTAATATTGCCACTTCGACGGTGCCGCTGAAGGCTGATCACCGATCGAGCGATTGCCTCTCGTTTGTCCGCGGCACAAAAGTCGAGGCCCTTCTCTTCCCCTCGCCACGTCTCCTCCCTTCACATTGGCTTTCGCGACTGCTTTATTATTCGTATCACATTCAACAGCGAATATCTTGTTTGCCAGTGGGGCTGTTTAAAACATTCGGGACACCGGAAATTCCCTCCATGACCGGTTAATAAATTAACGCGTCTACCCTCGTGTAGGGGTGTGCGAGCGTTTAAAAATTTTTCTTCTTAACTCATTCAGAACGCCCGGATTTTGTTGCCAAAACAGTTATTAAATTAATAGACAACACCCTCGAGGTCTATAAGCACTCCAAGATTTTCTAAAAATTGAAATCGGTTAAAATACAATGTTTTAATTCTAATACAGTTTTCTAATGTAATCAAATGTTGCTTCATTCGTGTAATGTTGACCTCGGGCTTGCAAGTAGTCCAAAATGTTGATGAACTTTTGTACCGGTACCGGGAGCCCACTAGAATGTAATTTCCTCTGATGATGATCGCATAGATCGATACTGACGGTGGCTGTTCTCTGGTTTTGTTTCAGAGCGGGAACACCGTGCACCGAAGCGACGCGCGAAGCTGCCCCAGCCCAGAACCAGTTATGAACATATGATTAAGCTCGTTTTAATAAGTTTTTATGTAGATCTTACGCGTAAGGATGTATAATAAAAGTAAGTGTTGAATAAACGAGATACGTTGAGACGGGAGGCCGGCAATTATTTCGTCATCGTGATCTTTATCGCTTCTTCGAACTCATCCCCTCCCGATTTTCGGTTCTTCATCCTGCTTCTACAACGTTCTAGATTCATCAGTATTATAATTATGATTCTACTAGGAGAAAACTCACCCCGTCCCAGTTGTTCAGTTTACTTCCTGAACTTTCTTCCCTTTCTCAAGTATTGCAGCTAGGGGGTTGAAGACAAACTGATACAGTATCAAAATAATTCCACTAGGCCACGGCTCACCCCCTACCGATTTTCAGTCGATCCTGCTTGCTGAGCGTTCTTCTGATTATTTCGCAAGCCGGTCGTTCTCTCGGCCCATTTCTCCGACGTTCACCATTTTCGAGGCGTTTCCCAGCGGAAGACAAACACGGAGAAAGCAGACACAAATATAGACAGAGCCATAGGCGTAGACACAGTTGACGGGGAATACGAGGAGCAGAGAAGGAGCCGGTCTTCGCCATCGAGTCGTAACCCTGGCGACGAGACACCCTGGCCATCCTCGGCTCTCTCTGTCCCTCTCTCACTCTCTACTCTTGCTCTCTCTCTCTCTCTCTCTCTCTCTCTCTCTCTCTGTCTCTCGGAGTTCCACTCTCCTACGGGGATGAGCAAACTCTCCCCGCGGTGTAACCCACCCTCGGCGGATAGCAAGTTGCAAGGACGAGGGTTGCCGGAGAGGTCTCGCCTGATTGGCGGCCGTGGACTATCGACCAACCCGCGACCGGCCCTTTGTTTTAGCCACCACCCTTCGTTATATCGAAGGTACCTAACCTGAAGCCGAGGAAGATGAGCATGCTCTCGAGAGAGAGGAGATTTCTTTCCTGGTCTCCGCGCTTAGAGAAAATCGAGCCGGCGAGCCCGGAAAGAGGCGGGGGAGGACGGCCGCCCCCGATCCGATATAGAATTTCTTTTAATTTATCCGCGCGATGATCGTTAGGCTGCCCCCGTTAGAGCCGCCTAAAAAGTCCACGCCGACCGTCCCATCGAAAAATAAATATTTAGCCGCAGCGAAAGCGATTGGTAAATTTATACGTCGGGATTCGATGGAAATAACGGAGACACCGAGGGAGATACGACTAGCTCCTCGGAAAATTCAGAAGGAGGATGAGGAACTGGAAAAATAAATTGTTTACCCTCGATAGAAACTTTATCAAAAATAGGGAATAAGAATAAGGGTAGCAGTGGTATCCAAAAAGCCTCATCCACTTCCAGTCGAATCGTACATACAAACATTTTCGAAATGGACCCCAAAAAATGGTAACAGGCCGTTCATGAACGTAAGTAGCGCTACCCCCGCAAGTCCAGTGGTAGCACAGGTGTCTGTAGTAGCGGTGGACTCGATTTAAAGTACAAAGAAGCAGTAAACGGATTTAGAGCGAGGGCAGTTGAATGGAGTCGACCACGTATCAATGTTTACCACCCCTCGACGGCGACAATAAATGAAACCGAAGGTGGTGGAATACTCGGGACCGGCTGGAGAGAGAAAGAAAGAGAGGACGACATTAAGGAATGATTAAAGAATCATTAGGAGCGCGTAGTTAGAGCCACGATATCCTCATTCTTCCCTGCATCCCTCTCCAATTACGGAGGCGTCGATGCGCTCTCTCACCCCCTGCTCGCTGACCAGCATTCCCCGGAGTCCCCATTTTTTTAATTAATAGAGCGTGCTACAACGAGCCGGGGATGCCTACCGGGTATACCGTTCCACGGTTCTACACATGCACGGAGAGAGAAAGAGAGAGGGAGAGAGGTTTCCAGCTCTGTTTGCCTTGGTGTTACCAGCACAGAGAGGCGTTCCGTCGGTGCACGCAACGGATAGAGGGCTGCGGATCGAGCCGAAGGAGGAGAAGAGAGTGGAGAGAAGAGGAGAAGAGGAGCCGAAGAGGAAGAGGAACGAGCTGCCGGCAGGAAGAATGGGGGTGGGCGAAGGGTTTTAATGAGGATGAGCGAGATAAACCCACCTCCGGCTCCGTTTCGCTCGATCCCACCCTACCTCATCCTCGTCCTCGTCTCCTCTCTCCTTTTCCCGGCAGTTTCTCTTCTTTTCCCGATGCACCCGCGCCGCGCCGGTTTCGCCCTCCTCATTCTTCTCTCCGAGCTCACAGCATCGTCTCTTCTCCTCCACCTCGCCCCTCTTCATCCCTCCGGGTTTCCTCTCTCCGACAACCATCCCCCTCGGAATCCCCAACGTTCCTCCGGTTTCCCTTGTCTTTCTCCCGAAGGGTTTCTTCTTCGCTCTTCCTCCCGGGCTGCTTGCTCTCCTACCTTCTTACTCCTTACTCAACATTCCTCGAGCAACCCCCTTCGACCCACCCCTCCCAACCACCCTGTCCCATGACTTCCTCTCGTCCAGGAGTCGCGCCCGCGCGATGCCAAAATACAAAGGAGAAAGTAATTTCTTTTCCCGGAGATTTTTAGCCCGGGGGTGGGCCGGCGATGTTTTATTTCGACCCCCGACGGCTCCGCCGAATTTCTGCGGCGACGGCCCGCCCTCCGGGCTGGTTACAACCCCGGCGACGCATTGGGTCTCAGGAAATGTTTCTGTTTTGGAAAATTGTAGGGACTTTTGTGGTTCTAGAATTTCTAGTTTGCGAACCACCTCCCGTGGAATCGTAGATATATCTATGATGAGGAGCTTCAACATTGGAACTACCCCCTGGACTCGTAGCAATTTTTATGGTGAAGTTTTAACGTTTTTAGAGAGAGGGTTGGAACCTCGGGAACCACGGAATCGAAGCGGAAACGGCGAGACACAGTCCATTGTCTCCGAGTGATGCGGCGGATTGATGATGCAGCACGCGTAACGTCCTCCGCTCGGTATAATTAGCGATCGACGATTTAATAAGCAGCAGACGATATATAGGCCTCGGGGATTAATTAATTTCGCCACGGTCTGCCCGGTTTCGCCACCGGCTAGACTGTGCGCTCTGCACTATGGACTCTCGTACCAACGCGTATTTAAGCCGAGATATATCACGTATCTCTCCCGTTCGCGCGATATTAATATTTCCATTGATACTTATATTCCCGGGCATTGTTCGCCACCGGGACAAAAGGGAGTACCGCGTTATTTGCCCGGCGCGGCGTCGTCGCCGATATTTTTGTCAAACCTATGTTCCGGCTGTCAGCACGGGATAGCGGGAACGTCCGCGGAATATCCTGACGTCGGTGTCAACGATCTTGCCAGCGAATTTCATTGAATGCATCGGAACGTGGCGCAATCCTGAATTTAGGGGGTGGAATTCTATCGGGTGGAATTCTGTCGCTCCGAAAAAAATCAGAGATCGGCGAAACATGCTGCGAAACACATTTACCATTTGAGACCTCCAAGGTATTAATAAACACTCTAAATAAATTATTGCCGGTGGTACTTGAATTTAGGGGGTGAAATTCTCGAGAGTGAAAATTTTTCCTCATATTTTGGGACCTCGGACGACTTAACTAACCCTTTAAATAAATTATCGATTGCCTGTATTCGTTGTAGATAAAATTTGAAGGCTTCCTTGAAGACTCATAAATTGGCAGTGCCTCTGGATTCCCAAATAAAAATTACTAGCTGTTCAAATTTATTAGAAACCATTTCTATTCCGCATGTAAGGACTTTATTCCATATTTATTTTAAACAAATTCTGGAAAGATAGTTGAGACGCTCCATAAAATTTAAAAAAATTTCCAACGAGTAACAATCCAGTTTCGTTGACCACAGATGAAATTGAGAGTCCCCCGAATCATTTGCCACCGATTAAGGGTGAAATCGTTCGCGGCGGACTGAAACGAGGTTTTTTCCGTGAGGGGAGAGGCACGTTTCGACCGATTAGTATCACAATCAATAATTTACGAGGCATTCTTCGCGGGGGCCGGGGCCCCGAGGTGAAAAAAGAAGCTGCCGAGGACGCGCACGTATCGGTCGCGCGGACTTTAATTAACGGCTCGCGTGTGGCCGTAGAAACCGCGGGCGGACAACGCACGCCGTCGTCGTCATCCTCGTCACGGTTTCGTCTGGTGCGGCGCCGAAACGATCGGGATAATTGTCAGACGGCAAAAGGATCGAGCCGATCCCGCGTCACGTCCTCGCCGCCGTGTCTAATCAAATGAATCGAGCGTGTGGCATTACACGACCGTCGAAATCACTTTCTATCTCCTTCGGCCTGACAACGAGACCCCGGCAACATGTATCCCCACCGGTCGTTTTAATCGTTCCAGGGACGAAAAAGTTTGATGAGGACTTTTCTTGCTGGATACCGGGCCTTCGGGAACACGGTTCATATCGGGGATTCGCTCTCGGCAGTCGGTTAACAGTTTCTTGCGACATTTCCAGCGGAGATTGATGCGCTCCCATATATGAAATATATGCAAGGTGAACTTCATTGCTGCCAGACAAAAAAGAAGTGACTAGCAACGGCTTACTCGGACGCTTTGTCTAGGATTAATCGATAAATGAGCAATGCGATTAATTAGTGCCAGGATTTTATGCACTTACTGTGAGAATGAGGAGAGACAGTTTGAAGACACCATTATTTTTAGACTAAGCACTTTATACATTCAAGATGAGAATGTGGGGATGAAGAACAAAATAGTCGAGACGTCAGACGAATGTAAAGACACCATTATCTTTAAACTGCGAATTGTACGCATTCGTGGAAACATTGAGCAGATGAAATTTCAATCGGTGACGTGATCACAAAAATTTAAGCATCTCGGTATATTATTTTCAACCCTAGAGAATGTTTAAAGGATGGATATTTTTATTTGGCTCCTGCGTCATACAATCAATGCAGACAATTTTAATTTGTAAAATTATTTTTACTGTCTGCAAGTAAACTTTAAACAACCAATTTTTATGTAGTCACTCTGCTAAGGACGATTATAAGAACCAAGAGTGAAAAACCAGTTAATTTGAGTACGGTATTTTCAGAGGGACAGTTGAAAGGAATAAATATTCTTTGGATGCTCAGCGTCTCGGCGACTTCTGAAGTCTAAAATCCGTCCGGGCGTTTATCGATTAGTTTTAATTAACGTGGGTGAAACAGAACACCGAAATATCCGGTATCTCGGCGGCCGGATACATGCTCGCGAAGCATCGGCACACCGCAAAGTATCTGCACGGAGAGAAGATGAAAAGAGATTGGAGAAAGAGCAGGAGGAACACACCTCCGGGACCGACGACGGCGGCGGACGTCAATCAGCCCTCTCTCCCTTGCCAAATTACTGTCAAACGCAATTAGAATTGACGTGCCGGTAGTCCGGGGCGAAATCAGAATCGCGAGGCGGACCCTCGATAACGATTTCAACCCCGGGGCCTATCCTCAGTCGCAATTTTCTCTCCCGTCGCTAATTAATACGCTCGTGCACGTCGGCCAGACTCTACACCACCCTACGCAACCCCCTCAGTCCACCTTTGCCCTCGTCGACTCGATACCGATACACTTGGATCGCCGTCGATCCACCGGTTAATCCTGCGATTAATTATCCCGCGTGACAGAGATCGATAACTTGTGGCCCAGGGATTATCGAAATTTTGACGAGGCGAGTTTTCACAATGTTTCATATTGGCTTTTACTCACTTGTTTAATCTCTTCTCCTTTCTCTTACTGTATTCTCGCCTCATTCTTGTGTTACTGTTTTTTGACACTACCGTTACACATCTTGGAATTCATGTTAAGATAGTCAAATAAATCAATTTATTGTTTCAAACCTATATCGACATACAGTATTGATTTTGAACATAATGTCTCTCATTTATTTTCTTCATTTCCTGTAACTACTATTTTCACCCTCTCTTGTATAAAAAAATAACCACTATCATCGCACATCTTGCAATTTATTTTTTCCATTTCTTGCAACTACAATTTTCAACCTCTATTGTATAAAAAAAATAACCACTATCATCGCACATCTTGCAATTTATGTTAAGATAGTCAAATAAATCAATTTATTGATTCAAATCTACAGTATTGATTGGGACATGATGTCTCTTATTTATTTTTTCCATTTCTTGCAACTACAATTTTCACCCTCTATTGTATAAAAAAAATAACCACTATCATCGCACATCTTGCAATTTATGTTAAGATGGTCAAATAAATCAATTCATTGTTCCAAATCTAGAGTATTGATTGGGATATGATGTCTCTTATTTATTTTTTTCATTTCTTGTAAACACTATTTTCACCCTCTACTGTATAAAAACAAAATAAAATACCAGCTTGTCGGAAACCCAAATGACTAGTGGAACAAAAAATGTGGACGAAAGAACCGAATAGAAATCATCATTTATTAGAGAGATCGTCACGAGAGTGTTCCCAAACAATATTGCACAAACTGTTTAAATAATTCCGCGGTATTCGAAGAGCCGCATTCCTCGAGCGTCAATTAGACACAGTGGAACGGTACTTGAGATGAATAATCGAAAGAAAATATATGAACGGACGGCGTCTTTCATCAAATTAAACGGGAAATCGTTGGAGGATCGGGCGGGGAAGAGGAAAAGAAAGAGAGGAATAAATTAACGGGCGAGCAAATGGCGTGCATCGGCGAGCAGAATTTTCGTAAGTCACCGAATAATAAATTGTCCACCGGTTAGATTAACGAGGCGCGCGCGTTTCGTTTCGAAAAATCGAGCTCGGACCTCTCTCTCGCTCTGTCGGAGAAGTGTCCGATGGACGGACACGGACAGAGAAATAGAGAAACCAGTCTGCGAGTGCTGGAAGAATACTGAATGTCGAGTGTTATTAATGTACGCGCGTCTAACGGCACTCCTGTCCGCGTGGTCGTTTTGCAATCGCCTCGTGTTGATACTCGACGGTCTGTCGCACATCAACGCCCGAAAGGTGGGGAGGAGAAAATCAACGAAAAAAAGAAAAAGAGAAAAGGACAAACAGGAGGAGAGGGGTGAAAGAGAAGGGAAAACAGGAGAAAAGAGGAATATAAAAATAAAAAAGAGAACTGTATATATATACCCTCCATCAAACGTTTCATAGCCGCGCGCGCGGCTCGGCTGGTCCGAAACACGATCGACACTCATTAATCTCGAACCCGGGTGTATTCAACCCTCCGGGCGACGAGTATATCGCGTTCTATAGGCGTTTCGCAACCCTTAACGTCCATTTACACGAAATTTGCGACGATAATAAGAACGTCGATCCTTTATCCCTGTTCCCCACCCACGCGGAATATACACTCTCTATGGAATTTATTCGCGGAGAGAATAAAAATAAAACAGATATCTAAGAGTGTCCGTGGGAGGCTCTCTCTCCCACTCTCTCTCTCTCGCTTCTGTAAAAAAGATCTCGATCCATTCGTTTCGCAGCGGAACCCTGCCCTTACCACTTTTTTGCGGAGTCGCCGCGCCGAGGCGACGATATATATTAAAGAGATGCTTTTTGGCAATAAACAATCGCGCGCGCCACCGCCGCAGGCAGTTAGCAGGAGCATTAGGGTGAATTATTCCGGCCACCCAGCGTAAAAACTGCCATGAATCACGGGAATCATGGGCTTCTTACCCCGCAGAGGAACTGCCTCTCCGTGTGCAGTCTCGGGACGCGAAATACAACATTCGCGAATCCCTGAGTTCTTCCGAGTCCTCCGAAAATCACTAGATGCACGTTATCCCACTTCCAATTTATTAGACTGCGGATTTATGGCAGAAGTGGGTAGACGCAATTTAAAAGTTTTTAATGATTAGATGATTTCAGTCAATGTGTTATATATTTCAATGTGAAAATTTGTATATTGCGTAAAATGGTGTAGAACCAATGCTCGGGAACTTCTTAACTCTTTCACCTCTTCAACCCCTTCGGCCCCTGCCAGATTGCGCGAACAAAGGCCCGTAGAACTGCCGAAAGTCGGACAAGCTCAAAGCAGGCGACAGATGCAATTGCGCCGGGGGATGCAACGGGGGCAATGTTCACCCCCGCGTGCACCCCTGTGTGGATCCATAAGAGCCACGTACGTACATGCATCGAGACGACGACGACGCGACGCGACGTGTGTTGGTGTTCGAATTACCCGGGGTCGGTTCTTTTTCATTACGGTAAGAGCCGATTGCATTTTTTTAGGTCCGGGTGTAGAGGGTGTCCAATCTGGAGAATCGCGTGGAAGGAGGGCCATCTAATCACGTGTTCCTGGCAATCGTGTCCTGCGTTTCACTCTCCCCCTCGCCATCTTGGACACAATCCTGCCAGAGAAAGGGAAGAAAGAGGAGAAAGAGAGCGAGGCACGGGGGTGTCCCTTTTATTCGAGGACCATGGGGACACGGACCTCCTCTCTTTCTCTCTTTCTCTCTCTCTTTCCTGTCTCTTTACACTTCCTTTTTTTACCAATCCGCTTTCACTCTCCCTCTCTCTCTTTTTTTCTCCTGATTCCTCCCCCTTTCTCCTTGGTCGCAGACCGCCCTTTCACCATCCAAGGGACGCCTCTTCAATCGGGCTTAGCCGGCCGGCGTAATTAAGCCGCGATTGAAAATTAATCATCGCGGATCGATTTCGTGCATCGCTGTTCCGCTCCTTGCTCTGCGTGAAACGATAAAAAAAAGAAGAACAAGTTAGAACGGGGGGTGGGAGCGAGGAACCTTTGATGTAACTGCCTGACAGTGTCCTTGGCCCTTCCACAGAGTGCCAAGCCCCTTATGCCAATTATACCGGGGGCCCATTATTTTTTCTATCGGCTCCTGTTTTCCACTGATTTTCCACTGACACTGTATTCACCACCCCCTCGGTACCAAGATCCTCCTCTTCGCAGGGAAAGTAAGAGGATTCACTCCTTACAGATCCTTTTTACTGGTCCTTATTGCCGCAGCATCGGTAACAGAAAAATCGGGTAGTCGTCGGTATAATGCGGTTTATACTGATGGGAATTTTTGTACGTTGAGGATGATGATTGAGAAGTCCCTTATCACTAGACTGCGGATCTGTATGCAAAATAAAAATGTTTTGCATTGATTGTGAGAAGCAGTTATATCAAAAAATTGATTTCATCCCTTAACGACTTTGTTACATTAAAAACAACATTACAACATTCTCGAATTTTTTAAATCTTTTACTGTTTTATATTTCACCCAACCAATTTCTTCATAAATGCATAAAGATCCGCAGTCTACTTATCACTTTGAGCGCATCCAGTATTTGAGACGCAATCAGTCTTACCGAAAAATGGGATCGGTTAGGATCATCCAAGAGGAATATATATGATACTCCAAACAACCCTGCTCCATAAAGAATTAAACAAAGTCTCGTCCAAAATCGACCAGGATCTTACAGCGATTTTCGAGGATTTCCTCTTCCTCGATCCACGAATTCCGCGGATCTCAAACGACGCGTATTGTCCATCGCATTAGAGTTTGTAATTAAAAGCGGAGCCCCGTAATTCCGTGGGGTGAATTAGAGAGCGGGCGCGGCTTCTTGGCAATAAAAGGAGCGGAATCCGCAGTCTCCTGGCCGACTGGTTCCCAAGGAAATGTCGCAATTACGGGTCAGTCCGGCGTACGAACAAGACGGAATTAAAAAATCCTGCAGCTCGAGCTTCCGGGTAGCCGAGAAACGAAAGAAAAGGGAAGCCGAGAAAGAAAGAGGAAGAAAAAGAGGAGGGGTTTGCAGGATCAGGAAGAAAGAGAGACTTAAAAATCTGTGTCCACGGCACTGCTTGGGGAGCAGGATCCGGCGTAAATTGTCAGTCGGGGACAATTCGATGAAATCACCGATCAGCGGGGCTCCTTATTTCGGCCGGGAAGCGGAACAGGAGCCCACGAGGAAGAGAATTAAAGGCTCGCGCTGGTCAACGAGATCCCGAAGGCAACCAGCCAGCCAACTTCCAGCCAACGTCCTACTCCCCCCGCCGCCCCTATCCGACGAAATCCCAATAATCCACGATGAGACACAGATTGAGTCTCCTCTCTTTCCACGGAGACGCCACGGGAAAAAACTCACCGTCGGAGAAGAACCGGAGGGATAAGAGGAGAACGCGAGACCCGGACCAAGAAAATTGGAATCCTTCCGGGAAGGAGGATGATAAAATTGCGGACGGCCAGGTGTTACCGTAATCCGGATCGAGACGAGCCCGGTCCGCGGACTCTACCGTCCGAGATCTACAAGCACATACACCCTCTCTCTCTCTCCCTCTCTCTCTCTCTCTGCGATTCACTTTGTGAGCGCGTCGACGCTCCACGTTTTCTTGTTCCTTGCGGGTCCCGCACACGGACGTCCACCTCGAGGACGACGGGGATTAGGATCGTCTCGGTTTCCCCGGGAAAATAGCGCCGAGAGGACTCCGAACCCCTGCTACCAGTGGCTCTGGTGACCTTAAATGGAACCCGCCCCGATTCGATCCCGCCGGAAAGATAGACTTCTTTCCGACTGACCGGCGAAATCGGAACGGCGCTCGATTCACGGAATTCTTGCTGCGGTTAGAATTTTTTTCCGAACAGTGCGGCAGCAAACAGAAAAGTTATCAATGGGACAATATTGCGTGGACCTTGAGGAGTGCCAATATATTTTTTATTATCCAGATTCTCCGCGTTATGCGGTGGAAATATTAAATGACGTTGAAGTGGGGAGTCTTCGGAAAGAAGAAAAGGCGTGGAAAAGATATGATATTTTTTAACTGACCTATATTAAGGTCCCACGATGATCTACGATTCCTATGAAGATCCCAGAGGAGGAAAATGGAGGAAGATCGTGCGTTGCGATGATTCTTCGATCGTTATCGAGCCGGACCGGTGCCGGGCGTGGAACTTTAATTCCGAGGGAACTTATTACTCTGTCCGCCCATAAATCCGTGGCTTGGGGGGCCGGGATGAGGGGCACCGATACGCGGCGTCGATTTAAAAAAGACGCGATCTCACTCGGCCCGCTAACGGGCCGCGATTATTCCCGTCCAACTGCGAAGGACGAGGAAACGGCGGGACAGCGCGAGCAGCGCTCGTAATTTGTTTCGAGATCGTATCTTCAAAGTGGCCCCACGTCGATGGGGAGAGAGAGAGAGGGAGTGAGCGAGAGAAGCGAGATTCTCGGATCCGCGAGGAATGGGACATGGGCGTGGGTTCGCCAAGGTACCGATGGTGGAATCATGGAACGGACCGAAAAGGAGGAGCTCTAGATTCGTCTCAATCAGCCGCAGGACGATCGGGATTAGCGAACTTCCTCGATTTTTTCCTGTGCATCCTCCCCTTCAAAAGATTTAGAAGACTTGACTCCCTCGGGAATTAAACGAACGTTCAGACTCGGAGACGTGGCCTTTAAAAAAATACTTCCGTGTCGCTGATTTTGGGGCTGGCTTCTTCAAAGTATTCTAAAGATGTCAATAAGAAGTCTTCATAACTTCAGCAATTTTAGGTTTGAGGAGGACCGAAAAGAAATTTTACATAGTTCTGTAATAAAACTACGAACATCGAGGTGGTTGCTGAAGACAACAGCAACCGATAGAGGCAGCTACGGAGCGAAATTCCTTGGAAGATTGTCCACGAGCGTGAGGACCAAGGAACAGACAGGTATGCGTAGCTTTTTCGCGAGTCCTGCGAGCGAGCCAGCGGGATCAGGTCCGCGGTCCTGTATCGTATATCGCACATATCGCATCGAAGGATCGGTGTAAGCCGGTAGCAGTCAGTTCTCTCCCCAACACCAGTGAAGTGGATGCAGCAACAGCAGCAACGGCAGAAGCAGCAGCAGCAGCACCGCCACACTCGATGCGCACAATTAATATCGAGCCGTATCTCTGATCTCTCATTATTACCTGGTGGCTGGCTCTGTGTGAGGGTGTAGCCGTTCCCGCAGGAACGAGGCTGCTGGATACTGCGAGGTTCGACTGTGTTGGTACCGGCTACCGTACACCCCGGGACACCAGAGTCGGCCATGCATCACCCTAACGAGCCGGGCATCGCGTGCCGATCTGTATTAAGGATTTATAATCCTCCGGACCCGGGAGAACTCCTAATGTCCTGGCTGAGCGGGAGATATTTGCCTATAGCCCAGCAGCGTCGCTCGGTGCACGCCACCCTACACCTTTTCGGCGACAAATAGGCACACCCACGACGATTTTTTGCCGCTGTTCTCTTCGCGATTTTCCTCACACCCCGTAGAAACCGTGATACGCCTCCCGAAAGCTCTTAGAACCAGTCACTATCCCGATTCTGGCAGCTTAAGGGAGTAGAGTCACGTTCCAAGGATTGCGAGGTTGCGGAATGCGCCTTCTCATTTCTCGGTAATCTAACGATGGGGTCTTTCAGTAGTTAAAAGCGCTAGATAAAAGATCAATCTAGGCCGCGATCGCCCTCAAAAGCCCTATTTTTACGTTTACGAGGCGTAATTTGCATTATTCGGCCGCATGTAGCTTTATGAAAATAGCCAGATGCGCAGCTTTATGCTCCCGAATAATGCAAATTACGCCTCGTAAACGTAAGAATAGGACTTTTGAGGGCAATTGCGGCCTAGATATAGATACTTTTGACTACTGAACAACCCCATCTTTGCATTATCGTTATCATCTTGCAATCCTGGAAACGAGAGTCTACCTCCTCAAGCTAGCTACGTGAAGCAGATTCGGTTGTTCACAGACAAGACATCTTGATTCGTCATTTTATCTATATTTGGTCGCTCGGTACTGGGCGAAATTGCTGGTTCCATTTTGGTAGTTCCGGCTAGCTAGAGCTAGAGCGGGTTCACACGTTTGAGGAAGAGTAGCGCGGCCACTTTTCCGGGAGAGATGACGATTTCGGGATCGGGGGAAAGGGTCCGCCGAGGCGGAAGAAGGGTCCCCAGGTAGATAGAAGGTGATCTGCATGGCCGCGGCCCCGTGGCCACGTAGGATCACGTCGCTGTAGGTAAAACGTAGCCCCGGCATCCTGCCTTCTTCTCCTCCTCCCTGCCGTCCCCCCTTGTCTTTTCCTGCCCCTCCCTTCAGGAGGATCTGACCCACCGACGGCGCGACGGTGGCAGCGGCGGCGCGCATAACAGGGTGGACGTTTAACATATGACCGGCTACCAGTGTTATTAATGCGCCGGTAGCGTCGTGCTCGGTTTCGTTCCTTTGGCCACGTACGGTGCCTACGATCGCTGCTCTGCGGCCATGGGTCCGGGGCCACCCGCGGGTCCTCCCTGCCCCACGACGGGCCTGCTCGATCGGGGCCCGAGCAGGGCCCGCAGACCCCGAGAGAGAGCACCTGGGGAAAACGCGGCGAAGCAACCGGGAGACGGTAACACGACACTCGAGGAACCACCGACGCCCTCCCACCCCTCAACGAGTTATGTCTTCCTGCTGGCTTTGGGTCTAATTAATATGTGTTTAGCCGGGGACAGATCGTGCGTCACTGGTCCAACTCCTATGGGACCCCAGGAATCGTCTAACTCGGGCCCCCCCGTTCCCGTGCCCTTGTAAATCGCCCGCTTGTAAATTGGCCTGATCGAATCGCTGCCTGCGCCTACCACGATTGATGGCTACAAGACTCGAGTGGTTCCTGGTCCAGCACCGACACAGATTTCTTAATTGCTGGACAGGCATCCGGATGGATTTAGTAGCAGGCTAGAATATCCTCTGGTTCCTTGTAGCTATTACTAACAATCTCGTTTGGTAGCTTTTAGAAGTGCTAGCTGAGTTCGATGATAAGAGCTGACGCCAATTATCTCTGGCTACAGATTTTCTTGATTGCTGAACAGTTTGATTAGGCTTCCAGTTAGCCGATGGTCTTCTATTAAAAGAAGACCTGGTCTAACTCTTGTGGTGTTGAGATGAAACTAGGATTTGTCTCAAATAACCTAGCTTGACAGCTTGTGCCAATTATGCTCGCATTGGGCATGGATTTCTTGATCGCTGGGACTAGGGTCCTGGGGCTCTAGGGTAGCCAGATGATCGTCTATTGAAAGAGAAATTAATTCATACATCTAATTTGAAAATTCTGGGTTCCTTGTGCCAAGAATGATTGATAGATAATTAATGTGTTGAGTCGCCCGAGAGGGCCGGAGAGAGGATCCGAGAAATTGAAGATGGTTTTCTGTTTTCAGGTACCGGTACCCCGAAGAGTTCCGGCGGCTAGCGTCGAGCCAGTGTTGTCTGGGCTCCTCGTTGTCTTGAAAGGAGGAAGAGGAGCTCTAACAAGAAGAGAGCTTCTCCGGCGACAGATGAGCGCCGATCACCGGAGGCGAGGACGACGACTATACATATATACGCGCGGAATGAATCGGTCGACGCGATAAATTGAATCGAATCGTCGTCGGCGGGACTGATCGAATCGCTTGTTGAAAGTGTCCGTGGACGGTCGCGGCCATTAATCAGCGAGGCTCGTGCGTCGTCCGTTTGGCCAGCAGCGTGTGATTATTGTCGCTATTATTATCATCCGTCCGACGAACGAGATCGACGAACGGTTATCATTACCGGAGATCCATGATTATCGTTATCAGCGGCGGACGGCGGACCGCCATCGGGTTGAATAATTCATAAGCAGGGCTCGCGGTCTTTCTCTTCGCGACGGGAACTTTTAAATATTGTACGTCACACGTAGGACAATCTGCAAGATTTCGCATTTTATTGCACTGTTGCGTCGTGGAAATGAAACTGTCTAGAACGAGAAGATTTTGTGGGGAAAACTATTTAGAATTCCGGAAGAAAGGAGAGGAACCGGGGGACAGAAATACTGACAGGTTAGGCGACGCGCGTTCCTCCCCTTTTTTCCACGCCGTTCCCTCGTTAATTATTCCAGGCGTGCGCGTATGCCGACGGAATATACGCGATCGTAGATAGACAGACGGCTGCGGACGATCGACGCAACGTGACGATCCTTCGCGATCGAATCTCCGGAATCGCTATATTGCAACAAGTGTACATACAGTTGGGTAAATAAAGCCATGAACACACGAACATCCCTGTTCATTCCTCACTCCCGTTCCACAGAGTCGACCAGCAAGCTTCGCCGAGGATCAGCGAGGATCATCGGTTAATCACAGAACCATTTTCTGAATCAATTTCTAAAGGCTACGGATCTAATAAAATTTTATTGATAATAAGTAGACTGCGGATCTTTATGCAAAACAAAAATGTTCTGCATTGGTAAAATAAAAATTGATTTCATCCCTGGATGACTTTGTTGAATTAAAAACAACGTTACGATATTCTTAAATTTTTCTAATCCTTTACTCTTTTATATTTCACGCAACCAATTTCTTCATAAATGCATAAAGATCCGCAGTCTAATAATAAATAACGAGTTGGTGCAATTAAGACAGTCTCAGGATGTCGATATATTATTATTTTTGATCTATTAAGATCATTAAAGAAAGAAATTTATTTTGCGTCTACAGTCTACTCCCGAATAAGGTAATGTAGAGTAACTTTTCTGATCAGCGATTCTAGGGCGCGGAAGGGCCCGGAATAATTGATAACGGCAACCATAAGGGCCCGTTTTGGGGAACGATGGACATTCCTGGACTCCCCGAGCTCCACGGATCCAGGAACATAAATAACGGAAGACGGAACCCGCGGTGGGTCCTCCGAGCACCAGGAGGAGTCCTTAAAATCCGACGTGCTCCTCCCTCGATTAATTGCTGGAGAACGCTCCCCGACACGATTAACCCCTCGCCATATTTCCTGCCGTTTCTGATACCGTCGAGCTCCTCCTCCTCCTCCTTCGTTTTACCTTACGTAACCATTGCACCGAAGAACTCAATTATGCGGTTGCACGTGTGCGCCAGATGACAGAAAATTCTGCCACACGCGTTACGTCATTCGTGCGTCAGCCGCGCCACGCGATTTTAGACACGCTCCTTGATGAACTAGTGCCCTCGATTTCAGAAACATTCATTCGTGGATTTGTGCCACGAATTTTAGGAACACCTTCCACATTCAAGCTTCCAGCTTGATTTTATTGTTTTATCTTGATCAGATGTAGCTATTATACAATAATATTTGAATGCAAGAAAGAGAACGAGATTGAGAAATTGTGGGATGATTATGGACAGCTATAGAAGCCGAATTGCAAAACGATTACCTCACTCAAATTTAAAAAATTCGAACATATAAGAATAATAATTAAAATTTAGAAAATATAGAATATTTTTTGGTCAGATTTGATTAACATGTACTCTGCATTAGAAAAATTAGTAAGTACCATTTTTATTTCATGATATAGGTCCTTTAAACCTTCTATTGTGTTCGGGTCTATATCTAAGTTCGATTTTCTAAGTTAACATAACTTTGTTATTTAGACTCCTTTGTTGACTTCCAAGAATATTTTCAAATATTGAAAGAATTTTTCATGAAATTGATTACATATGTATGTAATAAAAATTGTTACATTTATTACGTTCGGGTCACTATGACCCGAAATGTTAAAGTTATTAGATAGAATTCGTTGGACTCAATATCGGTAAATTACAAACGTCGGTAAAACTTTGTCCGTGATTTCAAAGTAGTTATACTGTCTTTCCACTACGACAGTGGTTTCGAAGAACAGTGGAAAACGACTTGATTGCAAACGAAACTTGCCTCGAGCGAATTTCTTCAGTCGCAAGCAAGCAATCGCAAGAGTTAGTCATTCTAAAATGAGTGACGACAGTATTCAATATTTTTCTGATTCTACTAATCTTAGCACATCAGTAATTGAAGATAATTTCATTTTAGTTATTGTGCATTTTGTAAAATTATACATATACTTCTTTATGGGGTCTATATGACCCGAACGCAATAGGCATAATTTATGAACACAATAGAAGGGTTAATACCAAAAAATCGCCTGCATCTCTTGTAATTCTGATTTCTTTTACTTGGAAAAAATCGCACAAGTGCTTCAAGCACCGCTAAACACGTGTGCAAAGTTCTGATTCGAAAAGTTCAATATCTCTGCTGAAAAAAATTCCTAATGGCCTCGAAAACCAGAATACCCGCTTAATTGGCACCAGTGGTCGAGTTTCCTTAAATGAAAAACAGTCGCGTCCGAGTGTTGTATATCAGATATCGATCTACCGTTATTTACAGAGCCGACCGGATCGCGTCAACGTAACAGCTTCCAGGATACCGGTGTCCTGGCTCCGGGTACCGTGTCCCCCGCCGTGTTGTCCTTACAGGACGCGTTTAACGCCGGTCCGGTACACGCGTGTATGCGTGTAGCAATTTACCGGGCCGAAGAGGACGCGTCGGCCCGCATAAATCAGGAAGACAACGCGTCAGCTTATTAACCACCGACGATTTATTCGCGCTCGTTCCTGCACCAACGCGGAGACGCGCTCTCGACCTTCCTGCGAATCGTACGCACGAAATTCCCCGATTTCCGCGAAACGAAGCCGAGGACCATCAAGCCGCTAACTAGACTGCGGATTTTTACGCATTTATGGAAGAAATGGGCGAACGTCAGCAATTTAAGAACATGTTACTCTCGATTCATTAAAATCGTTAAAGATAGAAAGAAATTTTTATAACTAGACTGCGGATTTTATGCATTTATGAAAGAAATGGGCAAGTACAATTTAAAGCAATGGACATGTTAAAACTATTTAAGGACATCGATCTATTAGTCTCAGCTTAATAGGATAATTAAAAGAAGAATACAATTTTTATTTGACTCCTGCGTCCTGCAATCAATGCGAACGTTTTTTATTTTGCATAAAGATCCGCAGTCTACTTATAACTGACGAAAAAGTTTGTCACTTTATGTCACTTATAATTTGTTAAATTCGTTGAAGATAGAAATTAATTTTTATATAGTGTGTCTTGTGATTGACGAAAAAATTTGTTTGAAACTTTGTATCTATTAACCCTTTGCGGTCGTATTCAGTTTATACATAGGTGTCGTGCTGGTTGGAATAAACTTTCGTTGAACGAACAGTAATACATAATATGCAAAAATTAATTCTTTTTTAAACTTCAGATATATGTAACACAATAATATGTTTCAATTTTATGTAAAAATTATATTTTATAGTTCTCCATCTTTGGTGGCTGAGAGTAGACATACGACCGCAAAGGGTAAAATTGTTTTGATCTCACAATCAGTTTATCTCTGAACGATTACTCTTCAGGCTATTGGTTGGCGATCTGGATTGCCCTACCGGAAAGGGGTGTGGGTGCAAGGGAGGGCCGAAAAATGTGCAAGTTGCATAACGTGGATCGAATAAACACAGGGAGGGGAGGGGATACGCGTAGGACTCTCCGAGGAGCTTCGCTCGAGGAGTCACGATAATTCGTGTGATCAAAGCGACCGACTCGTTGGTGTCTCGCGCTGGCGTCGTCTCACCTTTAATAAAGCTATCTGGCATCTCTAATATCTTTTCTCCGTTTCCCCCCTCTGTCCCCACCGTGCACAGATGAGCGGAACGAAGAGGAGGAAGAGAGAAGACAGAGAGAGAGAGAGAAAGAGAGAAGGAGGATCTCTTTGCCCGAGACACCTTTCCACAACGAGGCCTTGTTCACCTGGAGAAAAGACACGTCAGCCGTGTACGCACCTCGTCTCTTCGGGGCCATCGATACATGAGCACCTTCTTTCGTTCTCATGACTCGGGGCCCCACCACTCTTCTTCCTTCCCCGTGAAGTCCTCCGCTTATTATAGTTACCGCTCGCCGGCCGATGGTTATCGGCGACCGCCGTCAATTAAGCAATTATCGACACCTTCGGACGCAAGGACCCAGGACACACCGGGTCTGCTGGCTCACGGCCTCCGACGATCGATCGATGGATCCTTCGGCTCTTCGCTCAGCCTCGCCGTTGGATCTATATGTTCCTCCGCAGCTTCCGCTGTGCCAACAGTGTCTTACTTTTAATCTCTTCCTTACTGCAGGGAGCAGATTATTGCAAATAAGAATGTTCGTTCTGGAATTTCATCCATTTATGACCGAAATGAATAGATCACATGCAGGAATAAAGAGACAGAAGAATTTGAAGATGTTCCTACATTATTTTCCACTGTTTAACTATTCGTTCAACTTTTGAATTGACCTGCACATTTTGAATACACATTTACAGGAGCGAAATAAAAATTGTATATTCTTATTAATTATCCTATTAAGCTGGAACTAGTATATTAATGCCCTCAAATATTTTTAACATGTTCACTGGTTTAAATTGCACCATTTTTGTGATGAATGCATCAAATCCGCCGTCCAATTTGTATTTTATTTAATCAATGAACTGACCAACGTCTTAGTGTCTCGCAAAGAGGATTTCCCTGTGGCGCGTTTACGCGATTTTCCCAGCACGCAGCAACTCGAGCCGGTTTCCGGGATTCTTATCACCGACTATCGGCAATTTAGCAATGATAGTCGTGTTCAGAAGAGAAGAGGGGAGAATCGAAAGTCTCCGCCGACACTCGAGCGAAGATACGGAAACGTTTCTATGGACTTAATTGACCGTGGCGGCGCGGAGCGTCGCGCGAGCCATTTGCCGAGTTATCGAGGTCCACCGACGTAGTCCATCAAACAAACTCGTTAAGTTGATTAACCTTCGATGCACAGTGCAACTTCTTGCTTGGCTAATAAATGGGGGGATGCGTGAGAGATAAAACCGTGAAATATGTACGGTTATTAATTTCACGGTAACGATTGTCTGCGGGAGGCTAGAGTAGATTATACCCCTCTACCGTTGCTGCCGTCCGATTCCTCCTCTTCTCAGACTTCTTTCTTTTGTTCCAACTGGCACTCCGCCTAACGAAAACGATTGTTCCCAGTCCATCTCGGCCGGATCCTGAAATCATTCTTTTTAGAAAGAGTATTTAGATACACAGGATGAAACAGCATGAGCGGATCCTCTCTGGCTAAATTCAGTCCTGGATGCAATTTAGGGTACGTTTTTGGTGTTGATGTAATAAAGTGTCGAGAAAACCAATCCTTCTCCAGGTACACTTATTCAAATTTCTTTTGTTATTGAAGGACCTGTATTATGAAATAAAAATGGTACTTATATATAAATGTAAATCATATCTGTCTAAAAAAAATATTCTATATTTTCTAATTTTTTAAATTTAAGAACTCTGTCCATAATTATCCCACAATTTCTTAATCTCTTTCTTCCAACATTTAATCAAATAGTATATGTATATATTTAATTTTGCATTCAAATATTATACAATATATTATACAATAAAACCAGGCTGACAACTTGTATTCTTTAATTACCATTTCGTTGAAGATAAGTGAGGGAGTGGAACTCGCTAAAATAACACAATAGTTTGTCTTTTAACGTCCAGTCGAAGGATTTAGCGACCCTCCGCGAGCCACGCGACTGGAAGGGAGCCATGCCAAAGGTTTTGTGACGTCCTCAAGTAGCAAACATCTAAACCCAAGCAGCAGAACACGTTCGAAATGCCGATCGAAAGTAACCGGCACGGATTTGGCCCGTTCCCGCGACTCGGTCAGCAACATTGAAGCGTCCTCGGTCCCGCTCTCTCCACTCTCCGGAGTCTAAACACTTTAAATCGTTTTTTGCCACTCGGACCCGTTCCTAATTTAATCGGAGGCGTGCCCACAGCGGAGATCCGATCGTGGTATTTATGTCCACGCACCATTGTCCGCGCGTCATCGCCATTATGGACGTCGCCTATAACGTTCGCTCGCCTCACGTTCATGTCCGTCTGGGTGTCAGAATCCTCGACGAAATTAGATCCCCTCCGTTTCCACCCGGTTTCCCTCCTTCTTCCCGGTTAATTATGCCGTCCCGTCGTTATCTATCGCGCGGTGTGTGCCGCCTGTCGGTGTTCCCGTAGTACACCAAAAAACGGCACGCACTTTCGTCCATCTTCAACCCGCGCTGCGGAGGAGATTGCGATTGCGAATCGACAATTGACGGCACATTATTTAACCTGATCATCGCCTAACGCGTCACCAATCGGCACAGCCACGCTCCACGAAAATCGATCCCAATTTCGTGTCCATTACAACCAGATCGGAAGATAAGCAACAAATTACTCGGGAGACGGCAGAGAGGCGATCGTTCTTTGCGATTGTGATCTGGTGTAGAAAATAACGTTATCCTTATTCGGACTGGTGGTGAGCGTCTAACAAGATGGCAGGCACTTTCAAACACTGTTTTACCTGAACGATCTTTCGGGTTGCGTCGATCGAAGGAAATCGTCGAGCAAAGTTGGAGGAAGTTGGAGCACAGCACCTTGAATGTTTTAATTGAAACTGTACAATGTTTCTTCTAGCGAATTGTATGAAACACCGAGTTGATTTTATGCAACTTGATAGAAGACAGCGGATTTTATGCATTTATGGCAAAAATGAGTAGGTGTAATTTGAAGCAGTATAACATTAGAAGAATTTTAAAATACTGTTACACAATTTTCAGCCCAACAAATATATTAAGATAGAAAATAAATTTCTATTTCATCCCAGTTTGTCGCAAGTCGCGTAGAAAATTCTTTTTCGGATAAAGATTCGCTGTCTACTTATAAACCATAAATGAGGTCCACCTTCGGGTATTTTCACCTACAGTTTCGTGAAGGTTTCGAAGAGCTATCGCCGTGGGTAACGCACTAATAGCAGCCCCCGTTTCCACCCCGTCGAGCGATAGGCGTCCGATTTCATTTGCGGAAATTTAAAAATTCTCGCTCGCCTCTGTCCCCTTCCCCGGTTGTTTATAATCTTTCTTTTCTCTTTCGTTCGCCCCGTCCCCTGTTTCGCCCCTCTGTTCTCGACGATGCCGCGCACCGATCGTTTCGTGGCTCGAATTGTGCTGCCTCGCCTCGCGGTCTGACAGCCGGCACGTCATTACACGATGACTCGACGATCGTCGAGGCCCCGGTGAACGTGCCAGAGAAAGAGAAAGAGAGAGAGAGAGTGCGAGGCCAGAGGGAAAAGGATCGTCCGAGAAGAGGGAGGAGAAACGGATGATAGGTATGGCATGCACGAAGTTCGGTTCCTTCTCCTCTGCCGAGCCTCGAACGAGACTCGAAAAACGTATACCTTCGCGAGCGTGATACACCTCTCTTTCCACGATGCACACCGTTCGAACACGCTTTTTCACCGGGTTTCTGTATCAACAACACTTTTATCGAGACCATCTTCGCGTTCCTCGATCCCTTCGACTCTGCTGCTTCTGACTCGGAAGAATATACGGATCTCGTCTCCCTCTGTCTGGTAAAATCTGCCCAAAATGTGATTACTGCTCTGATCAGGTATTGTCTTCAAAGAATAAATTTTATAATTGCTCAACAGTGCAGGGTTGAGCTGTGACTTGATCTTCTTAGTTTCTCAAAACCACCCTCGGTTTATATTCTTTTCTAGTCTCAATAGTGGAAGAAAAATTCAGTATAGGATTTTTATTTGTTGCAAATTTTCAACATTTGATCCACTACCCTCCTGGCATCTTTAACTTTATTCCACGTTTCGTGCAGTGGAAAATGCACCTGCTGCTTTATTCTTTAAAATATTAATACTTGTCACTGAACGAAAATTATTACATAAAAAATAATTAAAAAGCTTGAACACCTGATTAACCCCCTCTTTCTTCACAACCACTGAGATTGAAAAATTAATTTTCTCAGGAATTTGAGGCAAACTAATTTATTCTTGCATTAGGGCTAGTGATCTATTCCTTATCATTAGACTGCGGATGTTTATGCAATTTTCAATTTCTGTAGATGAATTTGAAGAAACTGGAATAAAATAGAATCTTATTTTCCGTGGTAGTAGCCTATTTAGATCTGTGATAAATTAAAATTGTACTAAATTCTGTCGTATCCTCGCATATTTTAAAAATTTTCAGAAGCCATAATTGCATGAAGATCCGCAGTCTACTTATCATAAAAGCGAGTTGAATCATCAAGGAAGACTAGTCTATAGTTTTGAATAAAAAGGATTGCAGCATGAAGACCGAATTTCAATGTGCGCAGAAGATACACACATTAAGAAGGCCTTCCCATTCGATGTCAAGTGTTCGATTCGCTTTGGGATGGAAGGTAGCGCCCGCTAACTAGCATAAGTACCGAAATGGAGGACCATAAGCCAGACCATAAGCTTCTGGCCTCGGGCCAGATTCCTGCTAAATGGCCGGCCGCTCTCGGCGCGATACAAAGCAATAATCTGTAGTCGAACCGCTGAATGCTTCGAATCGGAAGGAATCTAAATGGTATCTTAGCTGTCCAAGGTACCAGTCATTACCGAATTAAAATTGGTCACGGGTACAGGTGCATCTCGCAGTGATTTGCAACAGTGCACTGACACTGTCGGGTGGTTCTCGATGAAATTCCCAGGGGATTATCGGTCGTGAAAAATACGATTGATAACGTTTTTTGATCGTGAACGCGCCAGGATTTTTTGTAGAGCAACCTCGAAACGTCCCAGGAATTTTATTCCATTTACGAAAGATACTGTACATCCGATCCTGCGGAGTCATCGGCTACCTGGTTGGAGCTTGGCAGGAACCGGCCACGAGGTGCGAAGCCCAGCGGGTAAGCCAATCAAAACATCTTATTAGGAAGAAGAGATGGGACGAGGGAAAGGGTGATCTACGATGCAACCTCATGCTATTTTAGAGGATTTCCTAGAAATAAACTGGAGAATTCTCCGGCGGGGTTCCGGAAATTCTCCACCGGACTCTCGGGACCCCTATCATCTCCGACAAATCCAATCCGTGACGATTGTCTTTGCATAAATAAATAAGACCATACTGGGATCTCATATGTTTGGAAATTCTATGTATATCGAATCTCTCGGCACTTCCCAGAAAATTGAATTCATAGCAGTCTCAAAAAAGAATCTCAAAACGTCCCGAAATTCCAGTCAAGGACCTAGTTGGTCGAGCACTTCCCAGAAAATTGAATTCGTGGCACTCGTCTGTGGAAGGACCAAAACAATTTTTAGTTTTTCCTCCGCATTCCTAAAAAATTGAATTCTTGACAAGAGTCTCACAAATATCCCACAATTCCAGTCAAGGATGTAGTTGGTCGAGTGTGTTGCAGTTCGTAAAACATGTTAAACACAGTTCAACTAAATACCTAACTGAACCACCTAATATCCTGGCGCTCCCGTTTGGCAAACAGGAAAACTTCGTGCAGCGTCGGAACGCCAAAAAGTTGGCAGGAGAGGCTGGTGAAAGGAATTCCAAAAAATAGCAACTAGCTGAAAGGAAGAATCTTCGCAGCAGGAAGGTTCGTTTCGTTAATCAGCGAAGCTCGGCAGCAAGCTCCCGCGACAGCGAAAACTGCTGAGACCTGTTAATGGGCGAAACTTCGACGAGCCGGAGGGCCGTCGCGTCGCGAGAACTTCGGCAGATAAGACGCGCGGACGTTTTCGTGAATTAATTACCGGGCTGATGGGAGAGCCGGCGCGGCCCGATATTAATCATTGACTGGGGGTCTTATCTTGTTATCGTGACGCATCCCTCTTGGAAAAAACGAAAACGCTCGCAGCGCGGAATTTTGTTTGGTCCACCTTACCGTCGGGATCAATAATCGTAATTAATGGTGTGTGCGAATAATCTGAATGATTCTACTCGTGATACATTCTCAGGATTAAAAGGAGAACGTTCCCAGCATCGCATCTTTGAAAAGTCCGAAGTTGCTGGCGGAAAAATCGAAGCGAGATGGAATCGCGGCGAGAATCTTGAAAAATAATGAAAATGGAGTCGCAGGAAAGTGCAGGGGCGACGAAGGGAAGGGGTTGCGGAAGGGGCTCTGAAACGATCAGGAAAAGAGAAGAAGAAAATCAGTCGAAAAGAAGCCTCGCTGCTGGGCAGGGGGGTGGAAAACGGAGAGTTGTTCGATGAAACCTGGGGCCAGGTTGCCCCTCCCATGGTTGAGTCCAGGGTGGTTCGTATTCCTCCTCTTCGCGAAGGTTACTAATTAATTACTGTGATTAATCAGAAAAGTTTGTAATTAGAAAGTTTCTTGGCGAAATTAAAATGGCGGGCAGTGACGGAGCGAGTAGTCTCGAGCCGCTTGCTGCTCTGCCCTCCGGGCTACCGTGGTCCGAGAACCAACATCGCGGGAGTTTCCAATAAACTCATTAATTAAGGTGGATCGCCTCGTACCGAACTGGCTGTGGGCCGGGGGAGAGGGTGCGAGACACGATAAAAACGTCCCGAAACGAGGGTGGAAACGGATTCCTCGATTGGCTCGCGTTTACCAGCCTCCTGTCTGTTTTTCGTCTCTCGAACCGCCATTCTTTTACATCTACGATCATTAGAAACGTGTTCATCATCTCCCAGAAGGGAAAAATTTATCCCTTTATCACGAATATTTTTACATTGGAAAACTGAATTGATCAAATACAGAACAGTAAAACCATTAAAAATATATAAATGTTTATGTAATCTGGTTTGAACTGGAAAATTACACATTTCTTCCGACCTAGAATTCACTTTATGGATATGGAATTGATATAATACCTCATACAATTAAATGTTTAGTAATTGATTAGATACCAATATATTTAATAATCTTAAGACTATTTTGAATAATGGTACAGCAATGTGGAGATCTACAACTTCTCAAAATGGTTTCCCGACAAAACAACTATTATTCCACGAACATAAATACTACAAAATAGTGCTGGAAGCATAATGGAACAATAGAAAAATTGTTCATTCAACTGGACTCTTCAGATTGCGCATTGAAACAGCAAAAAAGAGTAGAATTGAGTTCAATAAAATTTTTCATAACTCTTTAAGGGTTGAGAATATTTGGCTGGATAAAGTCGAGTCTCGGGATCACGGAGATCGCGTTGAACGACTCGGAGAGGCTGCTGGTAAAAATCGACAGCATAGTTTCTCGGGTGCCGCGGATGCACCGTCGCACCTCTCAGCCGCTGCACCGGCTTTGTTCGTCTATTTGTTTACTCACGTGTGAAAGGATGTCGTGGTTAAACAGGAGCGTTTTCGTGACACGCGAGCGTCTCCGGACCCGGTTATTGCGTTTGCATCGGCAGGGAATTCGGTGGTGGACGTGGTCACGCGATTTACAGCCCTTGGCTACCGCGTTCGAGCGGCTTAGGTGAATCCGAAAGGTGTACACCTCTTCCCATTTCACCGGAGAGACCGGCCGATAAAAAAAACCTCAGCTCGCACTGAAACCCTGCCAATGAGACCGAAAACTGAGCCGCTCGCTTGCCAAATCGATTAACTGCGCGTATATTCATCCACGGAAAGTTCTTTAACCCTTCTGTCAATAATCCAAATTTTCCATGATATTCAATGACGTGCTTTATAGTTTCAAGGCATATTCTCACGCCTCAAATGTAAATTTTTGCAAACGTGACCGAGTCAACCCTGACCGAACGCATTGTGCCGGTACAGATGCAGTTCGGAACTGCGTCGAAGCAAATCGAACGATCAGTATGTGCCAGCCATGATAAAAAAAAGTCGTGTCCGACGAAATCCCGCGAGCGGAAAACGGGCTGGGCGTTTAACGTGTTAATTATATCGGAACAGGCGAACCTTTCCGCGGATTCAGCGAATCATCACGGTCCGGTGGGGCCGGGCGCGTGAAAAATGTTTGAATGGCCTTGTTTCGGGAGAACGCGAGAAGAGTTGAAATGCAAATGCAGCTTGTCGGCGTGCAACAGGCCGGTTGGTTCCCCGTGATAGCCGGTATCGTTCTGACCAGCCAAGTCGGGGTTCATTCTTTTCCTTCCGTCGGCTCCATTTTCACGGGATTTCGCGCGGGGCCGCTCGACACGGGCACCGAGAAATACGTGGAAACAAACCCGTGTGTCCAGGCACAATGGCCGCTTTCCTCCTCGCGTCGCTGAAAATTGATCTGGGACCGACAAACCACGCTGTCCACGCGAGGGAATCATTAGTCATCATTCTTCCTGGTCTCGCCCACCTAATGCTTGGCGAGAAAATGATGTGCGCCAAAAATTTTCAAAAAATACTTTTCATCCCCACAGCTGAGGACCACCCTAATCATCATCCCCACAATGAGAAACGTCGAACGCGGACAATTTATCCCGAATGGATACGATCTGCTCGGAAGAGAGAGAGAGAGGAGTGTGTGTGTTCTGCGTTTATCTTTCGGATTGAAAAAGACCAAGTCGACCGTGCGAGAGATTGATCTTTCGATTAGCCCGCGCACAGACTCGACGTGACAGATCGGATCGCTGGTTGGATCATTTTTTAAGTTGATCTCGCAGACTAGAGCAGGGCGCAATGAAATCACGTCGCACCCCAGAAAGGACACAAGAACGATCCACCCTTCGACGCACCGGCAACCCCTCTGCTCTGACCGCAGATTGAAATTCTTAGGCTCTCGAACAACCGCGCGCACAGGGGCCAGACTCGACTCGTTTACCCTTCGAGATTTCGTTATTTAGCATACCACCAAGCTAGATACTAATGGCTTTTGACTCGCGGTCAGAGGATAATTCAATTTTTCCCGGCGCAAACAAACCGAGAGCCTGAACTCGGGTAACGTCGATGGAAAGCTGTGATAAACAGGATTTTACGCATTTCCTTCAAATTTTTATTGTAGTGTATAAAAATTATATGTCACGTTCACCATAGCGGGATTTCACACCTTTGGATCGGTACAGATCTGTTAAAAAAATGGACCGCAAAATTGACCTTGAAAAATTTTGATTTACAGATTCAAGATCTTGAACATCAAATTGAAGAATTAACAAGAAAGGCAAAAGATGCACAAAATCCTGAGGTGCTTGTTTACGTAGCAAATATTTTCCATAAGTTTTATTTCTACGAGGTGTGAGACCCAATTAATATTGAATTTTAAATATTAGATGAAAAATCAACTTCAAGAAATGGCTGAACATTTACTGGAAACATAAAACAAGTTGCCTTAATTGGAGGAAAGAAGTCGTCTAAGTTTGTTAGTATGGGGGCAGCTTGAAGGACTCCTTTGAGACGCAACGATACATGAAGATAAAGATATTGATATAGGGACTTGACGGATTTTTAGAGAGCTCCGTGTTCGGTACGTGCTCGAACGTACGCTTAATTGAAATTATAATAAAGTTCTCCTAGATCGTTGTAATCTCGATGCGACGAGCTCCACTAGTAACGAGGCTGGCTATTCACCTAGACACGGTTAATTTTCGTAGCGAGCTGATCCTAGCACGGACTAGAGCTAACTGATCAAAAACTGGACATTCAAATTTAATCTAGCTTAATAAAATTCCCCTGGAATAATGAAATCTTTTAACGAGCGACTAGGATCTCTTTTAACCACTTTTTCACTGGACGATGGGCGTGGAGTACACTTCCGAAGTGTTTTACAATTCTTCTAGACTGAATAATTTGATTGAATTCTAAATATATTTTTTGATCATGTCACAAGAAATCAACTGATCTAAAAATCCTTCTAAAATGTTCATCGAACTTTTGAAACTCTTCAACGAATGATTACAGCCCTTCCTCACCCCTATGATAATTTCCTCCATTTTTCAAAGGACATTATCGTGAATTTCCTAGAAGCACAACCAGAAATTGTCCCCCTTGTATCACAGAGAGAACGTGGTTGGCGTGGAACAATTTTTACGTAAGATCGTGGTGTGAAAAGAGAGGAAAGTACGGTTTCTTCAATTTTCGTGCTCCCGATTGCACAGTTACTTTTCAAGAGCATGTTGTTGCGCGAATGATTTGCGAGTCCGACGGCGCGTTTTAATTTTGGGATATTGGTAGCATTAAGCCGGTGAATACGCCTGATAGTCGGGCCTCCGGTACGCGCGGCTCCCATCTACAGGGTGTGTGCGAAATGTGAAAGCGACAGCACGGAGAACCGAAAAACCTGCGGAACACGGTCTGCTTCTTTACGGGCGTTCTTATTGCGAAAGGCATTTGTAGCTGCTTTGCGGCACAAAACTGTAAGTGAAGTTCGAATGTTTACGATTTTACTTCCTTGGGATACTGGGGAAGAAAACATGCGTGAAAACGGGAGCAAATATTCAAGCATTACCTTACAAGACCCCTGATAGTTCTGTTTCTCGTTCGGGGGATGAAGTACGGGAACTTCTTATTGCCTGTATGCTCAAAATTACTTTTGGAGGGTGAACCTTCCCGAGGCAAAAATTCTGGGAGAAATGTAGATTTGATCATCCTTCGGTGAAATTATATTTTGAGATTCTTTAGCTCGGCGCAGAGGCTCTTTCTTTAGAGAATAATTAAAATGATTAGAGAATCAAGATAACGAAGGTTTCCTGTCATGTTTAACCGTTTATTAAATTTTTTAATAGTCAATCAGGAACTTCAGAAAAATGTTAAGGGGTGAAGAGTTACGATCGACAAAGAAAATGAAATAAACAAGCCTGAGAATTTTTGGAAAAATTCTAAGGGTTGGCTAAACTCGAAGTGCTTGTGAAATTGTCGACGACGGAACCGTGTAGTTTCGGGACACCCCGTGTACAGATTATAGTAGGTCGTAGTTCGGGAACGTATCTGCCCCTCGTGCGACGAGATTTCATTCGGGGCTCGGGCTGAGATCTTTTAATTTGAGGCCAAATTCCTCTCGAGGATGAAATGCGGGGAGCCACCGAAGTGGTCGTATTGCAAGGAGGGTAGCGCGTCTGACGGTTGTTTGCTAGCCCCACCCCTGTCCACCGTTCCGATTCTAAAACACCCCTGTTTATAGGAGCCCCGTGCAGCGATACCAGTCCTCTATATATCGAGTCGAACTTCCTTCGACTCTCGAAATTCCATCGAACTTCACACTTTCCACCTGAACCAACTTCTCAGAGGGATGAAAAACAAAATGCAACATCGAGTCGAGGTAAAATAAAAGCGGCGGCAGGTGCTGCGAATAATTCCGTGGCCAATTAACAATATATTGATTTTGATTTTGGATTTGATTTTGGATTTGAATTTGAATTGGAATTTGAATTTGCATTTCAATTTGCATTTCAATTTGAATTTGAATTTGAATTTGAATTTGAATTTGAATTTGAATTTGAATATGAATTTGAATTTGAATTTGAATTTGAATTTGAATTTGAATTTGAATTTGAATTTGAATTTGAATTTGAATTTGAATTTGAATTTGAATTCAAATTTAAGTTTAAATTTGAATGTGATTCTGATTCTGAATCTGAATTTGAATTTAAATTTAAAATTTAATAGAAAATTATAAATATTCGGGGGGGCAGAAAGTATAGCGAGCGGAGCGCGCGAGCGAGCCCTTCGGTGTCCTTAAAATAAGTGTCGATAAACGTCGCGGTAAAATAGAAAGTAAAATCCTTTCGACCGCATTCCTGGAGGCCTGGTGCGAGGCCGGGAGGAAAGAAATATATGAGAGGGCCCTCATAGGTGGCCCCGTGGCCTCACACTTTGCAAGGATCGCCTACGACTTCTCGCGGGGCCCGCAGGTGCGCCAAGGCCCGCAATATATGTATATTGCACCCGGATCGGATCGGGCCGCGTTTGGGCGAGTAATCGAATAATGAACACGCTTTTCCATTTGTTTCCGTCTCCGGTCCCCGAGTCCTCAACAGGTCCTGAAAACTTTCGTCCACCGGGCGATAGATGAAAATTCGCGAAAAACCCCGAGACGATCGCGGGTCAAGGATCGAAGGAGAAGAAATCGTCGAAAGTTTCAGTGTGGTTTTCTAAGCGGCGAGAAAGGAGAGAAACGGCTTCCGGTGGAGAACGTTACACGCGAATTTCTCGGCGATTGTTCGTGACGCGACGATGGAGTTAAACAAAGATCCGTCGAGTTAGCAAACAGAACCGGCTCGCCGAAAAGATCGCTCGTCCTCGAACGAGTAAACCTGAATTTGTATTATTCGCGCGTCGTACTTTTCGCCCAGTCTCCTCTTCTTTTTCCTCTCTTCTTCTCTCTCTCTCTCTCTCTCTCTCTCTCTCTCTCTTTCTCTCTCTTCGTTCGCCTCTTCGAGCAACTTTCTTTTTCTGTTTTTACGACGAGAGCTCGACGGATAAACTTTTTCCGAGAGAGAAAAAGAGAAAGAGAGAGAAGGAACGGAGGCGATGCGAGGCGCTTTCGTGTAATCAACGAGGTGAAATTTATCGAGCAACATCGCAGGATAATTCACGCCCCACATTCCGGCCCCGCGGGATAAAAACGAAGAGGATGGGAGGTCCTCTTAATTATGTTCCTGGTTAAACGACCGACTGGTCACGCCCCGTTCGAGATACTCGAACGAACATGTACCCGATGTATACTCAGACAGAGAGAAAGAGAGAGAGAGAGAGAACGTTGTACCTGTAACATTTCACAACGACGACTACTGCCTTAAAAGTTCGGAGCAACGGCTGCTACCCGAAAGTTCATCGAATTCACGCAGAGCCTGCACGATCTCTCCCGGATACCGGCAAATGACGAGGCGAATTACGGGATTCTACTCGCGAAAGATCCATCATGTTCCTCCGCTAGAAACAAAAATATATTCCTTTTCCGATAACCTCATTTTATGATCGCGACGAAAATTCGGGCTAGATCGAAAAAGTAATGTATCGAGTTGTAAAATTGTGTCTCATTCCTATAGGATTTGGTCGTCAACGCGGATGGATTTGCGTTGACTTCGGACGAGAAAAATTAACTCGACTACACAATAAACGGACAATTTATTACGATTAACAGTAAGGGACGTTGACAATTTTACAGCTCGCGCACTCTCTCGCTCTCTGATCTACTCTATGTATACAGTAAACGCCCCTTTACCCGGATACTATTTTATCACGTTTTTCTTAGCTCGCTTTCTTGTCTGTCTGTCTGTCTGTTTGTTTGTCTGTTTGTTCCGTACAAATTTTGATTTATGACTGCGCCTACCGCACTGACCGCGCCGAGCGAGACTTCAGTAGAGAGCCGAACATAGAGAAGGACAGAAGAGCAGTGGAGTGGGTAGGCACTGAACAGTGATCGTGCCCAAGAACCCGGACAGTAAAGGGGCATTTACTGTACTACTCTCTATCATAGACTGATGTCGGTTTCCGAATTGTTATCAGTTTCGCGTCGCGGGGCGCTTTTGCCTCCGCCACGGGCGGTGACGATTTTTTTGCGACGCCCGGTGTCAACCTTGTCGTTTGTTGTCGCTCGTACATACACGCATACACTCATACGTCACGCAACGCACAACATACAGTTTGGGTGTCGCCGACCCCGCGCTCCACATCCTACATTGCTGACAACAATTCGTTCCGAGTCCAAATAAAAAAGCTGTAAAAAGCATCTTTTACTACTTCTGTCATAATTCTGTCATTTGGTTCGTTTACAGAGAAGTTGTTCTAATTTGAAATGTGTGCCATCAATGATGAGACTGACTATATTACGAAGATAAAATCTGCAGTCTAATCACATAAAGGTGTAGTCCCCCGTGGACGATTAGGCTGCGAAGGAAAACCGAGAGAGAAACGGAGGACCGAAGGGTGCGTCACTGTGTTAATACCCGAGTGGCAGAAAGCCGGTACGAAGTGCTCGTAGACGCGGAGAAAAGAGGATAAGTTAACACGTATTAAATGCTCACCCTGGAGCAGGGAGTCGAACGGGTTTTCGAGATCCGGCGTGCGCATTAATTTTCACGGCGGGTTGCACCGAGAATGCATAAGTAAGGAGCTTACGGGGCCGCCCACACGCCGCCCACCGAAACCGATGCACAAGTCAAACACTGTGTAGACGTTGCCCGGTGTTAAGTGGTCCGTCAATTGATACCAGCTACCAGACACGGGTGCTTGTAACTTTTTTACCGGGCGAGCACACTTTCCGGCTCTGTATCCTCGCCGAGACCGGGTCTTGCCGCGTCCTAACAACATTTAAACAGCTCGAGACCGACTACTTGCGGCGACGTCACTCCCGTCGTCGAAAATGTAACGTTTCACGCGGGCTAGACACACCTGAGGAATGCTGACCATTGCGAATCAGCAGATACTTAAATTACTTCAGATCTAGCTGAACTACTGCATTCTTTAGAGGTTCTCCGAATAATTAGGCTCTTAACTGTCTTTGAAAAATTCGTAGCAATTTCGGAGGTCCCATACAAATATTTCAAAGCGCTCAAGTACTCCGTCAAGGTCTTCAGAGGTCTCTAAAAAATTACAGAAGCTCTATCGTCCGAGAAGACCTAGAAGACCGTCGGAACCATCGCAGGACCTCCAGAGTCGACTCGAGGGGAAAGAGTTTTACCCTCTCTCTGCCGCTACCGGGTGGATCACGTGACATTGCGACATATTGCGATCACATTGCGAAACGTCTCACGTGACCGGACCGTGGCGAAAGCGTGGTAGAAGGGGAAGGGTAGAGTTGGAGACAAGTCTTAATCTGGCGACCTCCTACGGGACCTTCGGAGGTGGCGGAGCAGAATCTTCATTCACGTTAGCAGGCCACGAAGTCTAAGTCGGTCTCGGAAATCACGCGTGGCCACGCGTAGGAAGCGAAAGAGACAGAGGAAGAAGCCTTTCTTTTTCTCGGGGGGCACGGTTCCAGGATCTCGGGGGTCTCTAGCCGGTGCTGGGGTCCCCGGCAGGGATGTTACGTTGTAATTTCAGATAAGCGTGTCCCGGGAGACACGCATTGTGCCGGTGGCCGGCTGTTCAGCGGCTTCCTTCGACGCCGGAGCCGCGTGTCGCATTCGCAGTCGCATTCGCGCGAGACTTCGGCCGCGCGTGTGTGTGTGCGCGCGTGTTTGACATACACACAGGCGACATACTCGCCCCCGAACACACGTCTGCTCCCCCTCGTTCACTACGTGGCGAATCGCGATATCTCGACGCCCTCGTGTCCTCTATCACTTTCTCTCTCTCTCTTTCTCTCTCGAGGTGGTTTTCGGGGACGAGAGAGGATCCTCGCTCTTGCACTTTGACGCTCGTCGCTTACGTTTATTATTACGATGCGACGAGTTACATCGTAATTTACGGCGATACGCCACTCTTCCCGTTGCTGCACACATTGTCTCCTTCGCTTAATTAACGACGTTACCCGGGGGTCGTTCCCGAGATGGAGAGTATCTTTATCCATCCCCGGAACGCGTCCTTTTATTTTAAACGTGCGCTCAATCATCCAAGACCCGTATTCGTAGAAACATATAAAATGAAATCAGAAGACATATTCAGCGGCGATTGTGCCTTGCATGCGCCACGCAACGATCCAATGGTTTCTCCCCATTATCGCCGGCTCATAATCGACCGTTCTCCGGATAAAATTGACGAGAAAGAGTGCGTGAACTCACCCTGAAACCGAGAGGGGACCGACTGTGGTGGGAGACACAGAGAAAACGACGAGCCGATGATCTTCCCCAGGGACGCCCACGTGGGGACACGCCAGAATGGGATTCTTAATTAATCTTTGCATTTCCATTAGGATTTACGTTATTGCTTTGGCTGCCCACCAAATAGATTCTTCAGCGGCGCAGGGGAGATAAAACGTTCTGCGTGCTGACACGCTGCGCTGCTGCGCTTGATCTTCCTGGAAAAACCGGACCGAAATTTGAAAGCTCGAAACGAGAGGTCCTGCGACAGTCTCCACTGGTCCTCCGAGGACTTCCCGAAGGACTTCGAGGTTCGCCAAAAAATTCTTGAATCCACCAATGATATTAAAAATCGAATCAAAGCACCTCTAAAAGAACTGTCTGGACCACGCGGCAGGTACCCAATTGAAAATATGTTTACTGTCGAAGAAATTAAACGCGAAGGATCGTCTGCCGATAAAACTCCCATAAATGCAGCAGATGTTGCCAATTAAATATTTCCAATTTATTTCTCGACTTCGTTCCACTGTCTAAATGAATTTCGAGCAGGCTTCGTCGTATTCACGTGGAGCGACGCGGAAGCCATCAAATTACCGATGCAAAATTCCCCGTGAGAAATAGATCCGTTGATCAAATTTTAATGCGCACTTAGCGAGTCCGAGCAGCCGGATTTCTCGACACGGTTCACCTGCTCTCTACGACGAAAATAAAACGAGAGACCGAATCGAGAATCTCCGCGCGTGTCGCACTCATTAAACCCGACTTCTGCGCCATGTTTGCAAGGTTTGAAGCGGCCGCGCCGCGCCACGCCGCGCCGCGCCACGCCGCGCCGCGCCGTTCCGCGTCGTTGAATGATGTCGTCGTCGCGCCTCCTTTTTATGCGGTTTTCCGCATAATTTGTCAGGCCGGTGGTGCTGTGTGTATCGCGAGACGTGGAAATCGGGGAAAGCTTTGGAAAAAATCAAAAGGCCCGCGCTTTTCACGATGCGACGTCGCGCGTCGACCTGCGGCAGCAGGCGATACTCCAGTTTTCACAGGAAGGGCGCCTGCAGCGTCTTCGTGGACGCGCCCTTAGGCCTTTCTCTGCCGTTTGAATGCCTTCCTTAAGACGCGCGACTCCTCATTACTCCCTCGACTTTCGAATGCCGAGGGAATCTCGCGCGAAAACCGCGTCTAAATGCTCGAAAACCGCGAGCAGAAACGTCGCTTCCGCTTCTGACGAGCAGAGCAAAGCGGAGAGGAGCCGAGGACCAAACGCAGGTCCCTTAACTCTACAGAGAAGGTGCAAAAGAGTCTTCAAAGAAAGTTAACGAGTCAGGACGAGGCGACCAACTCTGAAGCTCTGATCTCGAAATCGGGCCCCGGATTAACGCGATAATTAACCCGCGACCGGTGACGCGGCGCCGAGTGTCGCCGAGTAATTAAATCGGCAGGAATCTACAACGATGTAGCGTGGAATTGCCGGAATTTTTCCTTCGTTTACCTCGGCCAGTAGTTGAGGATGTAACGCAAGTGGCTAGAACGAGAAAATAGCGGTAATAACCGCGATGGATCGATCAGAGTGCCCCGGACGCTCGTCGAGCCTTTTAATTGGGGATTAATCAATTTCTTCGACGGGGAAACGGTTTGATTGGCCAGCTGCGCTCAATTCGCGCTCCAGCTGCGCTATTAACAGCGTTTAGGCGTCGATTAAGAACCTGGGACCCCGCGGTAAACGAGAACGCGAGATTTCGAAACAAAACGGCAACCTTTTCTTTTCCCGTCGAGCTCCCGACCGAGACCCGAAATTCCCTCTGTTTTCTCGTCGTCCGGCCATTATGCAAATCAGCAAGCACCTCGGAGGAAGATGCACTGGCATCGTAAGAACATCGTAGAAACCTGGCATCGTGGCGATTTATTTATATTCGGGAATGATTTCCAATTATCCAAGATCGGAGCAATCTGCGGCCCGACGAAAATCAAGAGAGACGTTGTGTAATAGTTAGACTGCAAATATTTCTACAAAAATTGTCTCCGCTCATTCCGTTCTTCCATTAATTTTCAGTTTTAACCGACTTATTTGAGATCGACGTTGATCTCCGTGAAAATGTACGATATACAAGGTTAAATTTATCGAACGTGTAATATAGAAAACAAATTCGTGAAGAAGACGTTCGGTGTGAGTTGGTTGCTATAAAATTATGGTTCAGGTGGAACCTCCACGAAATTGTCTAAAATAATGAACGCTGTTATTTCGTACGAAAATTTCGTGATAAGAGTCTCCCGTGTATCTTTAACGTAAAGACAGCGAAGGTTGTGGATTTTTGCGAAGAAATTGAGGCTCGGGGAGCAGAGTGAAGTGGAGGACGACGACGGGGAGCGTGCGTGATCAGGATTCATCTTTGCGCTCGCATGTCCTGTCGCAGTTTGCCGTCTCGCCTTCTGTTCCTCTTTCGCGCCTCGACCGGTAGCTTCGGCCTGTCTCTCCTCGCTGACTTTCTTCTTTGTCGCTTTGCGTTTTCGCTCCTCTCTCTGCCGTGGCAACGTCCGCCACGCTGCCGCTCCCCCACGAATATTTCGCAACAGGGACGCGGCCGGACACCGTCCGAGACAGGAACGAGCCCCGAACTCTCTCCGTCACGCGCGCACGAAACTTATCTTCTCGCCTCTCGAATACTTCGCGCCTCTCCGACACTCGATATTTCTGCCACCGGGTGTCTCCGGTGCTACCATAATTGATACGTTACGCGGAGACACTTTAAAACGGCGTGGCATGTACCTTTCTCGATTCTAATTGCGTCAGCGTGCTTGGCAGATTGAATTAGACTTATTCCTAAAAATCCAATGTTGAAGAAGACTTCTAAGTCGACGACGAAGATAGACAGAATTTCAATTTAACACACTGCGAACGAAACTGCGAACGATGGACGGTGATTCAATAAAAAAGAAGCTTGCTGAAGAAGAAGAAAAAGAAGTGATCCGCGCGATGCAGAGGAGTGGCATGATCGGCGAGGATAATCGCGGGGTCAAGGCGGGTCGCGATCATCCGTAGCGTCTCTTAACTTCGTTCCCGGGGTTTGTCACAATCAAACTCGCGAGTGGCAAGCTCTGCGGAGAGTCCGTGATCGTCGGCTAAACGAGACGGTTCCCCGTGAAAGTAACGCCACCCCCGCGGTCGTACGGGCGCGCTACAACAACCTGCTGGTCGTTCGAGTGAAAAGACCGCGTCGAGAGCCGCGGCGTTATTATCATACCTTCCCTTTTAATAGGAAACTTCGCGGACGGTTGGAAGGCTCGCTGAAGGGTGAAAGGGGTAAGCGATGCTCCCGGGGAAAGGAGATTCTCCTCTCTCTTCGAGAGAGACGAAAAATGCAAGATAGCAAGCTGAAAAGAGAGATCGTGGCGGAGAGACGAATCTCGTCAGAGAACGGGTTTGCCGGGGGTTGGAAAGATCGGGGGTGGAGGGAGGGCGATGAAGAAAGATAGAGAGAACGAGAGGACTCTCTCGCGATTAATGAGCGGTGTTTGTTGTTAATTGCTGCCGCCATTAGGTTGGCATCTCCTCACGAGTTCCCACCACCGTCGTAGCCACCCCCAAGCCCCATCCTCTCTCTCCCTCTCTCTCTTTCCCACCCTCTTCTCGTCCCTGTCTTTCGCACTGGCTGTTTGGCCTCCTTCTTTTTTCCTGTCTTTCCTACCTTCTTCTCCTCGCTGTGCAACCGCGACGGGGATAGTACATGGGCCACGGTTATATAATAAATACAGAGATACACGAGAGCGGCGCACACCGATGAAGCTTGCAGACCCGCGGCATCGTAGCAGAGCCGTAGCTCCTTTCTGCCCCGGTAACGGTGGATCAGTACATAATGCCATCCAACTATATACATATACAGAGAGACGTGTATATACATATATACACACACAATTTTTTTCCTCCTGTTTATATAGAGTGCAGATATACAGAAACTCGAGCGCTCTGCTCGGGTCTGCTCTGCTCGCTCGCTCGCGTCTAAAACTCGCTAAGCCTACCACCCCTGGAAAAAGAGAGAGGAAGAGAGAGAGAGTCGCCCACCTCCCCGAGCGGCTCCTCGAAAGCGGAGCGCGCATGTTAATGATCGCCCGCCACGGCCTTTATCTTTTCCACCTCATTTGCGCGCCACGAGTGGGCCCGGGGAGCTGCGACTCGCCGCGAGGAGAAACGCGGGGGGCGGATAGAACGACTTCAAACCGCCGCCATATCCACCCCCGCAAGCCACGCTAAAATATTTGCTCGCGAGAAGGATCCCCGCGGTTCCGCGCGCGCTCCAGAGAAAGCTCTGCACGCGCGCGCCGCACACCAAGCGCGAGAAGTTCCGAGATGAGTTCAGTGTCTCTCTTTCCCATCTACCCCCGGTCGCTGCATTTTTTTCGAACACCGTCCGTCCATCCCCCGTTCATTTTTCCACGGCAACGTTAGCAAGCAAGAGAAACTCCGCGGAGGATCTCCTTACAGATCCCCGGCCAGAACGCAACAGAGATGAAACGCGAGAGGGTCGCGCGGACTACTTTCTTCTCGCTCGGATCTTTTATTCCTATCGGGTTTTCCAACCCTCTCGCGAACCTTTCATCCGGAGTTGTCAGAGCTGGTGGTTTCCCGCTGCTCGGGCGATCACACGATTTACGGAGGAATTAAGACGACTAACTGTCGCGCCACGGTGGTCGGCCGCCATTTTTTCCGCACTTATTCGCCAGCGATTTCGTGGCGATTAGTTTTCGGGTGAGAGATACTTCGACGATTTGTTCGGCAAACTCCTGCAGATGGTTAAGGAACCAAAGACTTTGTACACTGTCGATTTTTCCCGAAAAGTTCACGATGTTTACCCGAGGGGTGGAAGAGGAACGATCACGATAAAAGCGTTCGAGAGAAAGACGCCGACGCCGGGGCGCACCCAGCAACTTTCTCCGCCGGCAAGTAATGCGATAATTACTCGGGCGGAAGTAATAAAATTAATCTCGGCACCGCCTCGCCGCGTTTCCATCCCCCTTACCGCCCGCGCGTCTCCTTTGAACCCATCCCGGTTGAATTTTGGTGGCGCGCACGCGGGTCCGCCGGACCAGGGCTCTGCCCTCTTATAAATCAAAGCCAGTTTAGCTTTTAATAATTCGACGGAGGGGGTGGCCGACCGGATAATATACGCCCCAAACTTCCTCCTTTATCCCCGGCCTGAGAAGAGTGCACCGTTAATATCCGCGGGACAATAATTCGCAACTGTTTCCGAAACTAGGAAACTTGGAAAAACGGCTCTCCTTTTTATTGGACGCCCACCGTCTGCACAATAATTTTATGCTTCACTGATCGAACAACAAACCGCTTCCACAAGTATTATAAGAGGTGATGATTTTCCTTCGGCATCAAGGAAGCACTCAATGACTCAAAATCTAAATCTAATCCATCCATAAATTCTATTAGCTTTAAACAAATTCATCTGACCACATCAACAATTATTAAAATATAGAGAACTCCAGTACAGCGAGCTCTTAAAGCTTTCGAGATCGTCCTAAAGATCAAAATTCATCAAATTGATTTGATCTTAAGATCAGTAGGCGGCAAATAGAATTAATTTCGCCGCTTTCAATTTACAGGGAATCTGCACGGTAGCTGCAATCAAGGAAAAGGCAATGATCGAGGAAATCGGGAGCAAAGAGTGTCCCCCCATCTCAGAAAACTTTCAGAGCACACTGGGTAGGTTGCTCAGACCGGGGCCCGTGCTTCGGGTAAGTATCAGTAAATAATCGCGGCGGACGTTACATTACTCGGCGGAATTTATGATTCGGGGCCCGTCCGACCACGTACGCCGGAGGGCTTCCTCTCGAAGACGCTCCAGGAGCAAAAAGAATGATCCGAAGGATGAAGAGAGACGATCCACAAGTAGGAACAAGCTTGGACTAAGAGGGAAAGAGGTCGAGGTGATGAAAAAATCGTGGAAGGGGATGGAACGGGTACGAGACAGCCCCTTAAACGTCCCGCGAGCCAATTTGCCACGACGTGTCCGCGAGACGATAAATATTAGACGAGTTTAGTGCGCTCGGTGGGCCTCGTGTAACCGCGGATCCGCGTTTTATTCAAAAAAATAAAGCCTCGAGGCGAAGATCGTGATCGGGTAGGCGCAATCACGGAGGAATTTAGCCTCTGAACCTTGCCCAGATTTATGTGTACCATTATTACGTATGAATAATTTGATCTGATTTGATTCGATTTAATTCAACCCTTCATTTCAACCCTGATCCGTTCGGTTCGTCAATTTTACACCTAGTCAATTCCATACCGATAGAGATGAGGATAAAAATGAGAATAAAATGGAATAAATTGTACCCGCTGTAATTTGGGGATAGAAATGAGAGTAAAATGGAATAAATTGTACTGATTTGGGAATAAAAATACGAATAAAATTAAATGTATTTTACTGTAACTTTAGAATAAAATGGAATAAGTTGTACAGCGATGTAAATAAAATTCCAACATTTACCGCGACGCATTCTTCGCAGTTTTCGGACAGTTTCTGCCGGATTTAATCCCAAATAAATTGGAGGCGAGACGTATTACGCCAGAATAGCGAACAGGATCAAAAAATGACGGAGGCTTGTAAAAAGGGAAGAGAACAAGTGGAACCGTCCGCGTCCCGATGACTAGGATCTCGTGCACGGACGGTATTTTAAACACCTCCCAGGCCAATTTGCTACGGCGTGTCCACGAGCTGATAAACACTAGGCGGACTCGGATGTAAATGTTAGCTCGTACGAGCGTTCACCGGGGGTTCTCGCACCGGACACGAAACGTCTTTAACGAGTATCCGGCCCCGGCCCGAATGAAATTAGGAACCGCTCTCGCTCGTTCTAGAAATTCGAGGGTCCACACCGCGGTCGAACAAATCGACCGGTAGCCGCCGCCGCCACTGCCGTAGGACCAGTGACATGCGATGCAATTATCGAAAAGGATCGGCGGTTCCACTGCACAACATTGTATCCTTTCTGCTGATGGACCTGATTCGGGGAAGATCGGTCGGGTACCGCGAACGAATTAAACCTGCTCCCTAGGGTTCTTTAACCCTCCGTAGGCAACGTGAAATTTCGCTCTTGAATTTCTCTCTTTCCAATATTTATTTCCTCCCATTGATGCTTTAAATATTCGACGGTCCAACGAATGTATATTAGAATAAGGACATCGTTACGTATATCAGAAGATTCTTTAGATTTTTTAAAATATATATGGAACAGTAAGAAAATCAGTCATCCACATAAACGTCCCATTTCTTTCCAATATTTACTTTCTCCCATTAATGCTTTAAATATTCGACGTTCGATATGTATTCCAGAATTTTTTTAGATTTTTTAAAACCTAGAACAGTGAAAAATTAGTCGACGGACGTGAACAAAGTATTGTTGTTCAGTAGTCTAATGATCAAGGGAAGCCAACGGAGAATCCAATCGCAGAATCGTTCAAATAACAGCGTTACAAAACGCACTCGCAGGTACTTGCTTATCGTGCACCTTCAACATCGGGGAGAGGGTTCCCGGTTCCCGTAGATCGTTGGATTGGAAATCCGTAAATCATCGGCAGGAAGAGGCGTTTACGCGCAAACGAATTAATTGAAAAGGCACCGTGGTTCCCTCTCTCGTCCTCTTTCTTCCTTTTCTCCGTCCCTATCCCTTCCCGTTTCGTTTCGTTTCACCTCCTTCCGTGAGCCAGCGCGGCACTCGATCTCCTCTGCCCTTCTATTCCTCCCTTCTTCCTCTGTTTATCTTTACCCCGAACTTTCGCGGCTCGGAGAACCGAAAGAAACGCCAACGTTTTCCCTCTCTCTGCACCGTTTCCCTTCGCCCCCGTCGCAGCGGAACCTTCTACAATGCTCGAATTCGATCAATGCCGATTAATTCGTTGACGTGAATCGACGGTTATTTAGCTCTCGAGAGCGTCGATCCGACGGATCGGCCGACTAATTTCTCTGTTTGCACGTTCTTCTTGTTTCGAGCCGATCCGCCGCCCTTTGTATCGCCGGAAATCTTTGAATCGACTCCTTAACCCTACCCTGGGATCAACTATACCTTCGAAGTAATGTTGAGAACCTGCACAGTGGTTCTGGTAGGTCGGACTCCCTTAAATTAATTTTCCAAATCTCAAGCTATCTTTAAAATAGCTCCGAGTGCAATGGGTTAACAGTTTCCACTAAGTGGAAAATAATAGAACAATAAATTTCAATGAAATAAAATTAAAGAAAATTCGGTAGATCAATAGATGGAAAAAATTAACAAACGGAATTTTCGAGGAGCGACGGGGTTGCAGGGAGCGGTTCCAGCGGCGATCAGCAAAGCGGTCGATCCAGCGTGGGGATTAATTTAATACCCGAGTAAAATCAATCAGCGGGAATTGATGTCGGTTAGGCGAGTGGGTGCCGACTTGTCGGCTGAACCTGCGGGGGTGGGGGGCAGGAGAGGGTTCGTGGAAGAAGGCAGTATTTGCTTTCGCGACGTGACGGGGCCCGTAATCAGTGTAAATCAGGGGACACGTAAATCACACCCTCTACGGTAACAGGCTCTCTAACGGGTGGTGGAACGCACGGCAGAGAACGTAGCAGGTCTTAAAGAAGGAACTTAACTCGCTTCTGTGATACTTGCCGATCGCCGATCGTTCTACTCGATAATGCTCGGGTCCGCGACCTACTAATTATCCCGACGCTTTCGTCACTTGGTTAAAGATCGGGGGTCTATCTGCTCGGTTAACGGTGAACGCCGATTAAGAGACGTCCAATAAACAATAAAGCACACGCGGTATTTTTAGGTGCACCGCCATGTGAATCACCGAGGAGGTCTGCGTGTGGTCGACGGCACCGCCCCCAATCTGCTTGCCAACCCCCATGTAAGAGGAAGGGAAACGGGACTGGTGGGTACCACCTATTAATCACAAATGATTCAATTACTTCGTCGCGGACTGGGCCCTCCGAAAATCTGACTGTATTTGAAAATTATAATGGCGGAATTATGTCGGATAAGGAGCTGGAACCTAGAGATCGCGGTTTTGAACGTGTACACGTGGTACGTGAACCGTGTAGTAAGAATTTAAGGATCCGTATTCACGTGTATGTATTTATATGTATACATGTGAAATAGGGATCTCTACTTGGACGACGAGCGGGTCAAGCTCGACCCGGAGAGGACGGAGGGTTTGTGGAAAGAGGAGAGAGACGTAATTGCTGGACACGGGATCCACGGTTGATCCCGGCACGATGAAATTCGAATCGGGGAGCGATCGTCTCTCGGCTGATCCCTCTTCGCAGACCTGCTCCATCTTTCTCGGTTGCTCGCATAACCATCCTCTCGCCGGTATCCGGCTATCTATCTTCTTCCAGGCCCGGTCAGATACACAATATCCCGATACCTTATCGCCCACATGATTTCTGGTTCGTCTACGTGTCCCGAGGAACACACGCACGCGTCCTCTCCTCCCACACACAAACCACCGAGAGCAAGTCCTGTGTCTCTCTTCCTCTCATCTTCGGAGACCGATCTCTCTCCTCGCTCTCTCCTCGTCCTGACACTCGCTTACCATCTCAATAACGCGAATGACTGAATGGCCCCGGAGCCTCGAAATCCCGGCGAGATAACCTTTATTGTAATTACAATAAGGCATTATGCGTGCTCGGGATCCGCGGGGGTCGGAGGTCACACTCCACGGCTGAGGTCTTCTTCGCTCGTCCCTCGCCTCGAAAACCCCGTCCTGCCCCCCTACAACCCCCTCGCCACCTTTCTTTACCCATCACTTGATCGATATGCCGAGGCTCGATCGCAGAAGGTATCTCCTTAGGTATCGGGTTCGAATGATTATTTTGTTGCGCGCGGTGACGAGTCCGCGGAGATCGCCATTATGCGAATACATTGTCGGCAAACTGCGAATCGATACCATAATGATAATCAAAATTGTTTAAGGCTACTTTGGGGGTGAAAACCCGAAACTTCACCTTCTATTTTACCAGTTATTAAATCTGTTCGAAAAGCTTTATTTGCAGAAGGAATCTTCTGAGGTATCGGGCAAGGAATCGAATCGAATCCATAATGATAATTAAAATTGTCTATCAAGTAAAACACTATTTCATGAAATTTCAGATTTCCATTCTCCGTTTAAGGGTGACGTGAGGGTGAAAAGCCGAAGCTTTACCTTTTATTTTCCCAGTTATTAAATCTGTTCGAAAAGCTTCATTTGCAATTGGGGCGCCTATCGGCTGACCGCATTCCTCGAATTCGGGATAGCGTACGTTTCGAGGGGTTTTAGAGCAGCAGCGTTGCTCTGTCATTACGTTCGCCCCTCAAAAAATTGCGCGTCTCAATGCATCGCGGGACCGGATGCGAAACCGAAATCATCCGGCGATCGGGAGGTACGAATTACCAATTTCGTCGTCGCGTTCGACGACTCCCGTGTGATCAAAGAAAACGGGAAAGAGGTGGTCCCCAGAAATTTACATCCCAGGATTCAGCTCCACGGCATGGCGTGACACTGAAAGGACCGGGGCCCTACCACCGAGAATTATTACGAACAATCATCGTTATGTCTGGAGAGAGGAGCAATCTTCTGGGTCCCTATACAATGTCGGCCGCGTACCAACGAAAGAGATCTGGAGCCAACACCAGAACAGATTTCGCAACGAGTTCGTATAGTTAATGGAAAAAGAAAAGCAGGATTCTTGGACATGGAAATAACTCGCTCGTATCGGGCCCCGATACTTAACGAGGTGCAGAAGCGATAGGAGGAATGTTTCTTCACGTTTTATATCAACACTTCTATTATTCTCTTTTATATTAACTACCCAGAGTAATCATCAGTAGACAGCGGATCTTTATGCAAAATAAAAATTTTCCACCTGAATTGCAACAACCTGGAGTGACATAGAAATTCATTTTCTCTCTTAATACATTTAATAGGTTGAAAATAATATAACAGTATTATTCTTCTGTTTTTACTGTTTTAAATTACACCTACTCATTTTTGTCACAAACGCGTAGAATCCGCAGTCTAATCATCAGCAGTGGTTGATTTTTGAGGGCATCAGGGACAAGTGTGGGCCCAAAGAAGAGATTTTCGTTCGGACATTTAGCGAAAAAGGAGTAGCGATAAATCGTAGAGAAGGTGGACGTCGGCCGGCGTCGAATGCACCGAAATCGTGGCAGAAGCGAGAGAGCGTATCGTGGCGATATTATCGAGAAGGAGTGGCTGGCCGCTGATATACGCGCGTATCGCGTTTCACGGCACGGCCATCTTTATATATGCGGACGGGCCACGCGTGGAAGGTCTGCGGTAGGCGACATGTTCACCGGACATGACTTATTGCCTACAAGCGCCACTGTAAATCTCGGCGTTACAACGTCTGCTTCTGCCACCGAGGCGCAAGGGCGGCAACCGCACACCGGGACACACGGAGGATCCTTTCAGGAGCTGCGTGTGCACTGTGCATCCGTCCTTTTTCTCCATTCAACGAGCTATCGGAATGCACTCGCTCCAATTATCGGCCGAATCTAACGCACTTTGCCATTAGCTGCACGAACCAGGCGAAAAATATGGTGACCACGAAAACGCGAGAACAGGTACCCTAACCGAAGCTTCTTCAGAATAATTTCCGTTCAATGATCCCCTCAAATCGCTGCTCCGCAGCTTCTTCTTCTAAACAATAGCACTTTCTGCGGAGATCTGCAAACCAGCATCAGGCAATTTAAAATGTTTGGCCAATCTTTTAGGTAAAATTAAGTTCAACTTATTTTCTTAGTAAAGATGAATTGATGAAATGAAACCATTGCACAAATAAGCTAGATACCTTTCCTACTAGAAAAGAGCCCTTACTATTTTGTTTGCTACCTACCTGTACTCTCAAAACTGTCGTCTTCTATAAAAAGCAAGCAGCTGAAAAATATTTTCATATTGTCTTCCAGCTGAACTTAATCTAAATGAATTGTATCATTCTCGAAGGTGTCTACAATCGAGTATTGCGTAACCGTCGTGATATAACAGAGGCTGTCCGACAATAGTCGTTTCACTTTCCTTCGATATTCTGGCGGAGCATTGTCGATCGTTCGGTATACTTATCCGAATACCTCGAACCGTTGTCGATCAGCTGTATTATGCTATTCTCTCTTCTTCCGCCGGATAAGCAGTAGCCAATTTAAAAACAGACTGCGGTGAGAAAACATCACTGGGCTCTGATCAACGACTAGCGCCACGGATTTGACGAAGTTCACTTGAAATTGCACAGAAAATTATGGGTCGAACTTCCGGCGCGAACGGAAACCGTCGTCGGAGAAGTCCCCGTTCTCAGGAGGTTCGCACTGTAATCACTCAATGACTGACATGTGAAATCAATGATTTACTTTACGGTGGTATTGCGCAACAGTTCGCTTTCGTTCGATCGATCAAGAAAGTACCATTTCGGTCCCGGGGAGGAATCTTTTGTTTGATCAACACACGGGACAACAATTTTTGCCCGATCAGACGAGTGTCTCGGGACATAATGATAAGGTTACACTAATCGCCGGGCTGATTTCAGGTCTACGCACGAATCCTAATTGAATTAGAAGATCCCGAGGATTTTCGAGGCGGGTCCAGGAGATGGTTAACCCGCCATTTACCGGGACCAGCAACCCTTCATTTCGAAAAGGATGCACCCTCGATCCTGTTTACTTGACAAACGACCGAACCAATGTGGCTCGCAACTTTGTAATCTTTCCAACGAAGAGATACTGTTTCTCTTGTCCAAAAAAGATATTCGTGAAATTATCTGTTGTTGCTTATATTTTTCAGATCGAGAGTTAACGAAGATATTCATCAAAAATCGACAGTAAGTGTTTGACGGAAAATCTAGACGAAGACGCCGGTCATTTATCGTCGCATTATCCCCCTGTATATGTACCCCGGCTTTTTTCACTCTAATGAAGATTTATTACGTTATCTTCTGGCGCGCTTTCATTTGCCGGCAGCGGGTTAATCTTGCAGGTATCGTTAGGCGTCGTAAAAACGGCGGAATCGTTATTTCCCTCGAGCAAAAAGCTTTGCTCGGGGTCTTCGAAATTTGCAAACGGAAGTCTACAGCTTTCCGAAACCCATTAAAATCGGCAATCCTCTATTTACTTCCATACAGTTTACAATTTGTCCCGATGAGAATCGTTGTGATTTCGATATTGCAGAAAACGTCCGGTAACGCAGAAATTAGGGGATCCGGGCGTGCAGGGGACCCTCGGACAAATTGAAGGAGGCAAAAGGAGAAACCAGGAAGTCCATGAAGCGTTAATGGCGGCGTACCTCGGCGTACCTGGAGCCGTCAATTTCACGAGGGACCTGGTACACCCGCGGGAATCCGTCCTCACGTGCAACCGATGACCATCCACGAAAAAAGCTCGGGCCCCTGAGGAGAACGAGACGGCTCAACGGAAGAAGAAGAAGAAGAAAACGGGGCCCGGCGGACGCAATACGTCGCGTGACGGAAGGGCCCGTGGATCGCGGGCACACGCACCACACAAGTACATTTGCATCTTACTATACTCCGTACCTGACGAAACCAAAAAGAAATCTTTCGACATTGTCCACCGAAAAATAGTGCACCTTCCGACGCACTGGGGCTGTTTGCTCAAGAAAAGAAAACGAGATCTTTAAGAGAGCAAGCTAACACAATCCTCAATGTTAAGAAAAGTTTGTTGATCTAGCAACAAAGACTCTTAACCCTTAGTGGACACACTGGAGTAAACGTGCTATTAATGGTAAAACTTGGGTCTACTGTATTTTTCTAAAGGCTGATTGTCAGTTCTATCCAGCTGTCTATTGATTGGATTAGAAAGTTATTTACGTTTTAGTTGGAAAGATCGATGCACGGACGATTCCCGCGGATTGGCGTTGCACGGGAACAGCATCTGAGGATGTGGCAATTACGTTAGGACTCCTTGCCACAGATGCAAGAGACCGCAGCCACGGAACGCCCCTCGCGTTACACATATGTTACAAGTTCCCTTCTGTCCCTCTTCCCTTGATCCCATTCCACTCCTCGCTCCTTACCGCTCGGTCCTTCCTGACCGAATTAATGTTCGTACGATCAGCACGAAAGAGAAGCTCCTGTGGGAACTAAGAGACTCGGCTTTGTCGACACACTGGGCCCCGGTCAACGAACGTGGGACTGGGCCCAGGATACGAACGCGGTTTTCCTCTGTAACGTCACTCTAAAAACAACTGGACGTTTCAGAGGAGAGGCAGCTATGTTCTAGCCATCGTTGGTGAATACCACCTTGAAAACTAGATTGCTGATTGATAGAAAAATGCATTGATTGCTCCGGATCGCGAGCGAATCTTTTTGCTCGGGTTGTAGGACGCAGGGCGCCCTGTTTCTCGAGTGTAACCCAGAATACAGTAATCGTCACGCGAAGTTACGGAAATTCCTCGCGCGCAGTGATAAATACCCGGGCAGCATTCTGTCCGAAGAATGGACCGAGAAGGCTGTCGGCCACGCGAGAGCCAAATTCCCGGTTGCACAAGGGGGACCGCAAAATTGCTGCGACGTACGGGCGAACCTGAAGAATAGCATACACAGATATCATTCTGATCTAGAGCGTCTTGTACCTTTTGTGGAAGGACACTCAATTGTCGATCAAGGCTGCCTTGAAGTAACTTGTAACCCACGCTGTCTCGCATTTCGCAAAATACTTAGGGACTCGAGGATTCGAACGTGTCCGGCTGCAGGTTGGAAATCGTGCATCACGCTCGGTACGCGTGGAAATCATTCGTTCCAGTTTCGTCCGTGCGTACGACGATGGTCGGATAACGGTGACCCCGTGGGGGACAGCGGGTAACCTCATAGCCGTGAACCCTCCTTCTCTCGTGTGCCGTTGACAATAGAGATCCGCGATCGTCTCGCGGGGGTCTGCACGCGATGACCCGCGCGCTTCCTGAGAAGAGGACGACTGCGCGAGGAGGAAACGGCGGCTAACGGGAGCGTGGCCCAGCTCGGAGAGGCTCACCGGAGCTCGAAGGCTTCTCTCACCCTTTGTTCAACGCCGCGCGTTCAGGCCAATTCCGCCTAGACGACCGGAGAACGATCGGAGAGCTACGTTAGACACGCGAAAGGAATCGAGGTTCTGCGAGCGAGCGCGGCCGCAAAACTAATTCACTAAACCGCCGTGTTCTCCTGGCCTTAGATAGCATCACTCTTTCTCTCTCTCTCTCTCTCTCTTGTTCACCGCTAATCCATGCGATATTCAGCGCAAGCTAGTTGCCTCTCGACAGGCCACTCGAGAGCCCCCAAACACACCCCCAGGGGTCCTCAAAGGGATGAAACGGTGGTCGCGTGTGTCCGAGACCGCCTGCCCGCGAGATTACAGGCCAGCGAGGGGCTGACTTCGATGGAAATCAATCTGACCAGCCTACACGATCGGCCTGCAGCCTGCAGCCGTTTATGGCGAAAGGTGAACGATACCAATCCGTGCCGGCTACCGCAGACTCCGTTTTCTGCCATGAAACATCTTTTTCGGGTCCCGTGCTAGCCTGAACTCGAGGTTCAAGAGATATATTTTTATTGTTCATTTTTGCAGATTAAGAAGAGTTTCAAAAAAAGTTTCAATGGAAATAAAATAGTTGGCTTGCCTTACTTTTGCGTAGAACAAACGTCGAAGGAGGATGATGACGGACGCAGTGTCCGTGTACGAAATGAGATCAGCGACAAAACGGAGCCCGGGCTGCACTTATTGAAAATTACTCCTTGCGTGCTCGGCCGTTCGAAAATGAGAAAGGCAAGGGTGAAAACGGATACCCCGCGATTAGGCTAACCGAATGGCGTCCTGCTTAATGAGTTCGAACGCTTTAAGGCGCGATATCTTCACACTCTGGCCAGCGACCGCAGAATCTGCCCGCTGGCGACGTCTGATAATTTCGAGGGCCCTGCCAGAAAGAACAAAACAAAAATTGTTGTATTTGAACGGGCTGCAAAACGACCCTAACATCGCTGTGTCATATACGCGAGTATTCTTGAAGAGATTCGAGCAAACCCGTAGAGATAACGTAGTTTTCAGACGAAATTTATTCTGAACAATGCCTCGATTACATTCTCGCGACGCAACAACTGATTTGCGCATTGAAAAATCGATTTGCTCGAGTCTCCCCCTAATTTTTTCGTCGAAGCTTATTCCACGGGCGAGCAAGCATCGAGATTAGTAATCGGCGTTGATGGGACAAAAGAAAACACGAACCACGGACCGTTTAACGTCACGACCCTTCCAATTTTCCAGAGTCTGACTCGGGCGATGGTTAGCTCGTTTGGTTACATGCCCCGGAGTCTTGCTGTCGACGATGGAAAGAGGGGGAAACGGGGGTGTGCTCCTGGACACAGGGCCCGCTTTCGGTTCCATGTTTTCCGGCTTAATTAACGACGTTTACGTTCATCCGATCACCGTGTTTATTAAGCTGGTCACTTCAAAGCGGCGATTTCCGTTTGAACAGAACTCGACCGCGGCATTAATTCCGCTGACCGATCGCCGGGCTGCGGCTTAAACGCTCCGCGAGGACGTCGCTGGTATTCCATTTCTATCCATTGTCCTGCCGGAAGTCGCTTTAACGTGTTTGCCGCGCGATTTGGTGGCCATCGACCACCGTAAAAATCATCATCGACCGATTATGATCTCGTCGACGCTAACCCTTCGCGGTCGAACGACGCTCTCCGGCCCTGTTGAACATTATAAAACCGTAATTCTAAGCAATTTTTATATCGATATACTTTTTTGTGTTCGTTAGTTGCTTGAAATAGTTAGAAAATTACAGATAATACCATAAAGCGGATCGATGAGGCCGATCGGCAGCTAGGCGCATCGAAACGACGTGAAGAGGTCCCCAGAACTTAGGGTGTCTAGATAGACACCCTAATAGGATGAAAAGAGACCGCCAGGCGGTTTTAAGCTTTAGGCGGTCTGGTCTCCGTTGGTGAGGCCGTCGGCATATGCGGTTCGCGTGCACCGATGCATCCGTAGGATCGCAGTAACAGGTGCAGATGCAGAGGAAGCGATCGTTAGCCCGACAGCCCGCGGTGCATGTGCGCCTATTATGATTTCTTTCGTAATTAGTCTCCCTCCCTAACCACCTCGGCTGGCCGTGTGTCTCCCTCTCACGTACGCGTTATTCGGGCGTGTATCTATTATTTATTTGGTCGCACGCATGCACGGGTCCGGAGAACCATGTGCCGCCCTTTTGTCATTCATGCTTCTCCGCTCGCGTCTTCGGGCCACGGTGACGTTAATGACAATGACCTTGAACTTCCCTCCGCCCCGCTTGTCCGTCTCTTTCTGTATACCTCTCTATCCTTCCATGTGTCGTACCGGAATATTCCGGGGACGGTTAAACGCGATCCTCTCCGCGCGATCTCGTTATATCGCGAAAATTTCATCCCCCGAACACGCTCGAGGTGTGTTTATGGCGATCAAGCGATTTACACAGCTTCGCCCGTTTCAATAGGCTAATTACCGACGCTCAAAACGTATTATTGTCAAACGCGAGATTTACCGAAACCGGCCCCGTGAAAACGGCTCGCGAAATCTACGAGCTGGCTGCGCGTCCGATTTATGGATTCCATGCGGCTGCTAATGGAATGCCGGATGCCATTTTTGCAAATATTCCCGCGTAACTACACTTCGAATCAGAAATTGAACCAGAACGGAAGAACAAAGTCTGTGACGGCAAAGAAGAATTGAACTTTTGTCTGCATACCTTTAAAGTGTAACATGTGTAGAATATCTCCAATACATAGTCTTCCGAAATTCGTAAAACTAACGAAACTGCAACAATCTGATACTCCTTCAAACCTGTGTTCAGGCTTCATTGACCCGAGTTCACAAGTATAATAGTTTACACGAAGTAGCGACTGAATTTCTTTGAATAAAAGATTTGCTTCTACGCGTGAAAGGAAGCTTAATTCAACGCAAAAAGAATTATTCATCTACCTGCTTCGCAGGCGTCACAAGAAATTCGTAAACGCGACTTTATTTTTCTCAATTATCACTAGTCTGCGGATCTTCGTGTAAAAAATGTCTTAATAGGTTCGATATAAATAGGTATAACAATAGCTCAATTTGCAATAAATGTATAAAATCCGCAGTCTAGTCGTCACAGTATTTGACCCTCATAGACTATCCTGTTTTTCGAACGTTTGCGCGCGGGATCTTTCGTGATCTCTTGCGTGACGATCTTCGGAGTCGCAGTCTCCTGGATCCTGGTGATGGTAGCTAGATGATTGAGAACAGAGACCGATGATTCCGGATCAAACGGCGGCCACGCTCGAACTACGAGGTTCCGAGTCTCTCTACCGAGGTATATATCCGAGAAAGCGTCTTGCCAAGGGATTTCGCCGAGGGTTGGCTGTTTGCGCCTCTCGACAAATAAGGGGAAGTCGTTATCCCGTGGATGGGAGGAGTAATTAACTGCTTCTACCTCCTTTCTGTCCGCTCCACCTCTCAGCCAGCATCCTTCCTTTCCGGCTTCGGCTTCTACTCGAAGGAACAGACTTAAGGAGGCCCGCTTAGGCTTTCACGGGGTCGTGTCTTCATTATTCACGCTAATCTGCTTTCGCCTCGCGCTCCCGCCGCCTCGAACTCACCCCGAGCGCACCTACAGACTCGAACGGCTCGTCCGTAGTTTAGCGAAATTTCCACCCGGGGAAAACAGTTTTCTTACAATAATCGTCGCGAAACATTCCCTCGTGAAATTCGAAAAAGTCGCCGAGGGAGACTTAAAATGATTTGTCGCCGCCCGTGTCTTCCAGAATACTACTAAATTCCTAACTCTAATCTAACAAGATTATTAAAAATATAAAGTTTTAATAACATCCTTGTTAAGCTAAAATTGTTAATATAGTAGCAATCTTGGAGGTACAATGGGGGATAAATAGTTGTATGAAATGTTTTGAGGTAAGAGAAATTATATCTCTTTGATATTTTCGATCTGGTGGTTTTCAGGAGTCTCCTCGGCCGTTCTGTGATGGATACCTTGCACCGCAGCAAACATCGGTGTATATCTTGGGAAGTATACTGCTTAAAGATCGACAAGATGGTGTCTTAGGAACCCGTGTTTCCAATATTCGCCGCGGACCACCATCGGGAGGCGCCCCGCGGTGCTCACCAAATTATGATGAATTGTTTTCTCTGTTAACTGGCAACGCCGACAAACGTGGCTGCGCGGCACCCCGACCGAGATAATCTTTCACCAATTTCGAGTCGCTGATTGATCGTCGTGATCCATGATCCACCCGTGCGAACGCATCGCCGCGATGCAACACCCCCGAAACATCTTTTTTTCGTCGTCTCGTTCGCGACAGGCTCTCGATAAAGCTATGTCCACACTGAAGCAACATCGAGCAATGTTTTGTCACCTTCTTCCTCTTCCACCAAACTTTGTATTCGGTAAAAAGAGAAGGCAACAAAAAGTTGCTCGATGTTGCTTCAGTATGGACACAGTCTAATTCTAGGTGTAAACAGAATAAAATCTGGCGATGTGTTTCCATTTTAAAAAATAACATTTACAGTTAGGGAGTCGTTTTACATGTGTAGTTTGCTAAACATTATTCACAGACACATTACATATTACTACGTGCCATGTGCGTTACCAATTCTAATGGTACACACTATCCTCGGAATCCGTGCTCGCGTTCATAGTAGTGTTTCTCTTAGTACCTGAGACGTTTACAAACGAATTCGATCGACGATCCATACAACGTTGTCGGCTGCAAACACACAAGCTGCGACAAGGGGGCTAGACCCCGGCTACTCGAAGAGGGTCACGCTGTTCTCCGATTCACACGAATGCTCGCTCAGAGATAACAAAGCCAAAAATTGTTGCATAAGTCATCCTTCCTGAGCTGCAAAGAGCTGGGCGCTGTGAACTATAGAAGAAAATGCTCTCCTCGTGTCGCGGAGCAAACGGGATAAATCGAAAGGTAGCAATGCACGCTCTCGCAAGGTAAAGACACGGGTGTAGAACTCTGTTTTGAAACCTGGGTCCCCGTTCTTCAACTAAACAAGGGCTCGGATTTATTTACTCGCAACGACCGAAGCTACGCCCCCTCGACTCAGCCGCGCGTCCCGCTTCCCGTGATGGTCCTAATTCTCCTAAGCGCCACGAATAGCGCCTATGGTACGAGGAATCGAAGGGGCGTAGCCTTCGAAAATCGGCCGTCGTGAGTAAATAATTCCGAGCCCTGAACTAAACACAAACATCAATGACTTTGTTCTCCCCTAACTATTGCAGAACATTCCCTAGGAATATTTCTGATTGCAAACAAAATTTAAATTCAAAATGCCTGTAACACGAGGGGCCCATTCTGAAGAAACCAACCGGTGTTTCATAAAGCGACGCCCGTACCCGTGTCTACCACTCCTCAGCCAATCAAGTGTTATTCACTGTAACTGTTGTTAACATGTGTTAACGTAACTGTGTGAAGCTAGAAAAGCCTAAAAGGCACGGGGAGAATCGTCCGAGCGATTCGCGTCGAGTACAAGGTGGAGAGAAACGTAATTCTTGTAGAAAAGATATGCGAATACTGAACTGAAATGCTATGAAATGTTATTTGTATATTCCTATGCAACACTTCCACGGATCGCCTTCCCAGCATCTATGATCTCATATACACCAATATAGCATTGAAATGCATTCGTTTAGGATATTTAAATGCCACAACTTAATGTTTACAGTTATCCTCTCTTCCGACTTCGTTTTAATGCGGTAGATTCAGCAGGACGTTTTGGCCGGGCGGCAGATAGGCGACTTGGCGAGACTTTGAGAGATTGTGGGCGATGTCCTCGGCGGCTTCGATTCGCCGAAGCTCAACCAGACCGTCGCCGCAATCGCCGAGAGACTTCGCGATTAAGCTAGCGGCCTGAGCGTCACCCTCCGCTGTGATGATGGCAGCCTTTTTCTGCTGCTCCGCCTTTTCTACCAGGAAACGAGCCTTCTCTGCTTCCTGCTGGGCTACTTGCTTCAATTCCACAGCCTGCGTGAACTCTTTGCCGAACGTCAAGTGTGTCTGGAAAAGAAATAACATTTATTGGTTTAAAGAATAAAGTGCAATTGCACCTGACATGTGCATCGGTGCAACCACATAAAAAATAAGATTGTAGGAAGTTAGGACATATTATAACATATGATTTACTTAAAAAAGAGCAGGGACTTGTCTCAGTTCGTATATAGTTATTACTACTCCCCCAGCACGTGCTACTTACGAGGGAAATGTCGTCTAAGATCAGCCCAAACTGAGAGGCTCTGTCTGTCAATTCTTCGCTGACTTTCTGAGACACAAGCTCTCTCTGTGTGATCAGTTCTCCAGCATCAAACTGAGCAACTACAGCCTTCAATACCTCAGTAGTGATAGATGGCAATACTCTTTCGTCATAGTCTATACCAAGAATAGTATAGATCTTGGGCAAGCTGTCCGGCACCGGTCTAAAGAGGATACGAAGTGTGATGTTTACGTTTTGTAGATCTTTGCTTCCAGTTATAACAGGTACATTTCTTGGCCTAGATCGAATATCAAATATGATAGGTTTCTGTACCCAGGGAATGAAAAAGTGTGTCCCTTCTCCTACTACTAAATTCTTTATACCGGCGAATCTGTCGAATATGACAGCCCTGTGGCCACCATCCACTGTAACAGAGATAGCAATGCTTTGAAACATGACTATCTAACGAACAAAAAGTCTGATTAGTATAAGAGACAGAGAACTGACCGTTGTAAAGGGCAGAGTTAACAACAGCTCCGGCAACAGCCAACCCTATACCGAGCTGTCCCACTCTGTTCATAAATTGTGCCATTTTCTATGAATATCTGAAAAAATCCAATAAAATAACACTGTATTAGAAAATACATAAAACTACTCTGATGCAATCCTGACTGTGTTCAGCCGTACCCGAGCTAACCTAACCCGAGTCTCTACACGATTAGCGAACGCATCGCAAGGTAGTTGAAAGGGAAATTTCAGGGAAATTTCAAAGGAAATATAGAAAGTACGCGGATTCTACGATTAGCATTGTTTTAGAAGACCGTAAACTGATAAAATAACCGGCCGGGAGAAGCTCTGGTTCTCATTGAATTTATGATTAAGACTAAATGGCCGGCGACTTCGAACGATCGGGATACTATTGACATCGACGGTTGTTTAATTAATATAAATAATCCTTACGTAATGAATCCTATGCTCGATCTTGAAATTATCACTTTTCTCCTCGTGTGAGGTACATGCGTTGATAAAAGGAAGATGGAGTCTGCGCCCGGCTCGACGAGGAACTAAACTGGCGCGACGCCAAGCGGTCGATTTTGCGAGGCAAATTTAAATGGACTTTCTGTGTCACAGACGAATATACACACAGGAATAGACTATAGACCAATCGCCCAATGTATATTTTTATAGTATAAATGCATAGTTTTTTATAGTTATGTCGGTCGTTTTCAATGCAAAATGAACCTACGTGCAAAAGACCGACTTCGGAAGTTTACCCAAAAATATGAACTAATTAATATTATAATAAATAAATAAATATATATGAACTAGCTTTATAATAATAATACTATTTGGAGGCAGTGTATTTCATTAATGTACACTGTACCATACCTCGTCTGTGTCACCGACGAGATACTGTTAAAGACTGCCAGCGCCCGTGCTATTCCGCGGGACGGTAAGTGGGCAAAATGAGCGCGGGGATAACGTGGAACTTACAGTGATCTGAAAGACCACATTGCTAAAAGTTCCACCACCGTCGAGATACTAGCGCAGAAGAGATATCAGACGAGATATTCGTCTGTGATACTAGTCGGTGGTTCCGCGGTCCTTACTTAAATAGAACCAGAGAATATATAACAGTGTTCACACCCGGGGTGAACCAGCTTGAATAATACATATATCTTGTTCTGAAGATAGGCGAAATTGCAAAATATTATAGAAGAGAATAGGAATAGGAATAGAATTTATTGAAAATAAACATATTTATTAAAAATGCAGCTATTAGCTCGACATTACCCTCTATTCATAAGATACTAGATGTTCTTACAGACAGAGGGTAATACCGATTGCCCAGGCCTCACCACGAGGAGGTTGCTGCACAAGAGACCCGAAAGGGAGTCAGGACGAATGCAATATTCCTTCTGGCTTCCTTTCTTACAACGACAGACTTATACTAAATTACGCAGGTATGTCGAGTAATTATCGCGGAGCAAAAGGTGTGAATCGGAGAAGAAGTCTCCGATCCACGGGTGACCAAAGGCGAATCAGGCAGAAGGCTCTGATTCTTTCAAAGAGAAAAACCAAACCAGAGCAGAAGGCTCTGATTCTTTCAAAGAGAAAAACTAAAGCAAACCGGGGCAGAAGGCTCTGGTTCGAGGGTGACGCGAGCAATGGTCAAGAGGTGTTCAAACTGCAATACCAACTTCTCCAACCACCTGCCGCCAGAGACGGACATGGGTGGAAAATTTTTACGGGAGAGTGGTATTGAGCGAACAACGGATCTCGACCCTCCCATTAATATAATCTACCGCGAATTCCCGTACCAACCGGTCTGGTACATACTACATACGAGTAAGCTGTCCGACACAGTAGAAGACTGTGTCGGAGTCAAGAAAACGAGCAAAGTGAAGTTACGGCGATAATTACTCGACATATTTACAACGAAGATATACCATCTTAAAAATTAACGCACGCAATGAAGTCATAGTGATTAACGCAAACTTAAGATTATGTCGCAGTCTTCTTCGGTGTGTCCTCTTCGTCGACGGAAAAGATTACCGGCTGTTGCGATTCTAACTGAAACAGACTAATAATAGTTAGACATAACAATATATAATCCTGCACACGAGTGCGAATACAACAAAATCACACGAACAAAACAAAATTCCGCACACGAGTGCAAACCTAATAACCGCTCACGAGAGCAAACCAAAAACCAGCTAGCGAGAGCCAAACTAAGCCCGCATACGAGTACGAATCTACCCAGCTCACGAGAGCCTAACTAACCCCGCACACGAGTGCGGCCTATGGGCGATTCGGGTTGTCCCAGGCACGCGACTCCCCGTACTCACTCACGGTCCCATCCGTGAAACCAAATATATAAATTAGATATATAAGTGCGAATCTAAGCAGCTAACTCCGCATAAGAGTGTCAATCTAACCAATAGAAGCAGGGAGAAGAACACAAGCCCAACTTAAATCTAGTTAAATGTGGATGCAACAACACCCGTACTCACTCACAGCTCTATCCGCGAGGAATACCAATTCAGAAATATACATATTTATAATAGAACACTGAAGACTGAAAGTTTTGATGGAAATTACAATTAGAACATTAGAAATAATAATTTAGAAATAATAAATACGGTGTTCGTTGAAGGAACAGTCGAAGGGCAGGATTGTTGAAAGTGGGCCACGAGTAGACAAAGGAAGCATTGAAGAATAATAGAATATTACTTATCGGTATTTGTTGAACTGCCTTTGAAGATAGGCCTGACGTCGGACTAGATGACCCCTGGTCCACCTCTGGTAGGCCCCTGGTCACTCTTGATCACCCCTAGTCCTCCTGATCCCGGAACCCGACTGCTCCTGCCGGCACCGCCGCGACGCACGACACACCTGAGTAACCACGAGTAATTGACTGACTGAGTGCTCTCGCCGAGCTCGGGCGGCACGTGTGCAGCGATGCGCGATCCCACCCCATCGAATATCGATCGATGTCGATCGCCGTGACAACAATTATTGATAAATTTATTATTTTTAGCTGGTTAATATTTATAACAATTCCATTTTACAGCGATGTCGACAAGCACTCCCTTGGCTATCTAACCACCTAATTTTTTAGTAAAAGCTAATAGTATTCGAGATACGGAATAACTTTTAAACTATGAACATTCGCACGCATTAATTTACTCAATACAATTCACAGATAAATTTATTATCTCTGGCTGTTTAATATTTATAAAAATTCCTTTTGCTAATGATGTGAACGAGCACTTCCTTGACCACCTTGCCATCTAATTTTTAGGTAAAAATAGGCAATAAAACTCGAGATACAGAATAACTTTTAAACCATGAACATTCGCACGCATTAATTTATTCAACATAATATTATGATAAATTTATTAATTCTAGCTGTTTAATGTTTATAATAATTCCTTTTGCCAACGATGTCGACAAGCACTCCCTTGACCACCTTGCCATCTAATTTTTTGCAGTAAAGTCTTGATCTAACTCTTAATCTTACTATGTTTTTCAACATATTTCTGTTCCCACAGATTGATTCTTTGAACATTTATGTATGAAAAAGTAATATATAATATAATTCTCGTTTATGAAATATTTTGGAATTACAAATTGAGGTATCTCATATAAAATTTAAAGTCGGAATTGTTGATTTTCCTAAAATTATGCTTCAATACTTTCTTAATTATGTACAATATTTCTAGGAATTTTTTGTGCTTGAGTTTTGCTTTTAATATTGTAAACCTTAAAAACCAACACTAAAACATAGTCTGAAATATCTGTTTAACTTGGAATACGTTACGAGATGCTAACAGTCTCTCGTCGGTGTCAATATGGTTCCGTAACGATTTGTCTTCTCACCGATAAGAATCTCCTCAGTGGCCTTCTGCACCGACGAGATCACGTCGATGGCCTTCTGTTTCTTACTCCAGCCAGAATACATCCTAGAGGGCGTAAGAAAACACCGAATTATTCGAGTGACACGATCTCCCATAAGGCTGGCAGTCTTTAACAGTATCTCGTCGATGTCTGTGTCTTTGCCTTTATGAGTTTACGCGTTTTGCCACGGATGGTGCCACTAGCGAAATGCGTAGATCCGAGTTCTTTTGCATTTGACATTCGATATCGGTATTCGCTTTGTATCGTATGTCAACAGTCGATACTGTATATATATACGCGTTTTATATTTTATATTTTTATATACATGTGAAGAATGAAAACTGTTGAGGGAAAAATGGTTGCTTTAGGGTCCCAAGGTGAGTCTCTGATCGAGAAATTATCGTAACCTAACGGTCATTGCTACTTGTATGTACTTTTGTTTTGTTCTTCGTGCATATCACTTCGTGTATATCCATGTATTTGAAAACACGAAACTTTCGTAAACATAGTTTATATTCCGTTTCTGAAAATGTTCACATTTTTTTAGTTTATCTGTAATTTTGTATGCTCGTGTAATTCCGCGACTAAATACTTGCAACCTCATATGTACTTAGGTTAGATTTCTGTTTCTATATCATTCGTGTACGAGTGCACACATATGCATACGGATACACACATGCACACACGACACATGCGTCAACATAAGTACCGATTACATATTTTATTACATATTATGTACGTATATTTTTAAAATAGATAAATGGATATTAGAATATTAGAATCTATGCATAACTGTGCTGTAGCTAACGTGGACTGCAGAACTGATTAATTTTTCAGATGTTGGAAAAACAAGTATGATCATTCGTTACATCAGGAAAGATCTGTGCGAACATGTGCGTCCCACGGTAGGCGCGGCTTTTTTTACATGTGTCCTGAACATGGAAAATACAAGAGTAGTGTTGAAGGTATTATATAACGTTGCTCAAATTAAAACGTCAAAGCAATCGTGTAAATGAATTTCGAATAGATTCTTATTCTTTTCTTAGTCGAGTCTTTATACGTTTGCGTGTTCTTTTCGATAGGCAACAGACGCTCTCGCACACGTACCTACACGTATACACACACGCACCTACACGTATACGCACACGCACCCGCCAATTTCGTTCAATTATCAATCATTTCATCTCTGATCAAATTGTAAACGATTCTTTAGACGATTCTATTCGAAACGGGATTCGAACCTGGAACTGGGACAAGTTACTGCTCTTTTTTAGGGCACTAGACTCGTCTCGCGCGTGAATGTGGTTGCACACTCACACACCGCTAGATACATATACGTACAAGAGGATTGCAAAGGTCCGGGTGGCCTCAAATCATTCCTCAATAATGCAAAGTTGGGGCTACTCCGTGTTCATAATCGCTAGATAAAAGATCAATCTAGTGCGCAAGTAATTTGCATTATTCGGCATCATGTATAGCTGTCGTAGCTTTATGAAGATGTATCACTCGACAGCTACGACAGCGGCAGCATTGAGCGCCGCCATATTGCTTGTCGCGGCTCCGCTACAGAAAAGTACGTTTCTGACACAAAATGTAAATGTCTCGTAAAGCATTGACATTTCAATGACCTTGGGTTAGTACTTTTATACGTAGAACAATAAAAGGGATCGATTGGTTTAACTAAAAAATTGGTTCGCATTAAAGAATAAAGTGCAATTGCACTTGGTGAGTGCATCGGTGCATCTACATAAAAAATAAGGTCATAGTAAGTTAGGACGTATTATGACATACGATCTTTTCCTCTATCATTTTTTTCTATTTTTTCTTAACCCTTGTATAGTCAACTAGGTACTCATTTACTGCATTTCTTTCAACAATTTGTTAATGTTCCTCTAAAAAATATTACAAAATTTCCCTGAATGTCCATTCTTTACTCGCTAATATATTAATGTATAGTCTTATAATGAGAATTTGTTCAAACATGTAAAGGTTTTAAATAATCATTTTGGTTGACTACATAAGGGTTAAAAAAGAGCAGTAACTTGCCCTAGTTCTCAGAATCACCCTTGTACCTACGATCTATGGAGAACGATGAATCCATGAGGCGATGCTATCGATAAATTGCGATCGCATCGGTTACAGGTGTGGGACACGGCGGGAGAAGAGAAATTCAGATCGATGGCACCGATGTATTATCGGAACGCGAACGCCGCGCTGTTGATGTTTGATATAACTCGATACGACACGTTCACAGCGATGAAGGACTGGCTAACCGAACTTCGTAAGAGCGTCGAGGAAAGCCTCGTGTTGGTCGTGATCGGAAATAAAACAGATCTAAAGGAGGAACGGCAAGTTGACGCCGAGGAGGGTCGAGCATACGCGACGAAAATCGGAGCGAGTTACCACGAGACATCGGTGGTAAAGGACGAAGGAATCGAAGACGTATTTCTTGATGTTGCTAGGGGACTTATCAGATTATCGTCAACCGAACGTGATCATACGTCGCTCCAAGTATACGAAGGGACGACTTTGGTTGGGCCTGATATTATTGGCAGGAGCGGCATGTCGATTGAAGCGATGGAGGACGAGGAAGGATCTCAAAACGTCCGTATCATCAGTGGGATGGACAAATCACACAAGACACTCAAGCAGCCGCGCACGTGTTGTTAACTCTTGCCTACCTTATGGTCGAACACGGTGTTCTTCAGAGAATCCTTCACCAAAATCGAGTGCGTCTTCCGCTAGTCGTGTCTACTTTCTACGAAAAAAGAAAAGAATAATGGAATGGGAAAATACCCAATAGTTTTTCTATATTTTCAATAAAAGCGTAAAACATTCGATGCGTTTGACATTGTACACATAAAAATACCGTACCGACGCCGACAGAGATAACCACACAGAATTATAATACATAATTGATCCCTCATCAATTTTCTGTTTTCCTTCGAAACAGAATGCTTTTCCCCCGATCAAAATGATGCAGGATGCAAAGACCCGCTAACAAAATTAGGTAGTAACAGTAGGTATTCGAAGCTTGTATGCCGAGTCCGGAACGATAATCGGAAGATGAATCATCCTGTCTTTGGGCCAGGCCTCAGGAAGCGTGACGCGTCTCGGCTTTGTTTAACTTATCTCATTCTCGTTACGTAAGTATTCCCGTAGTAATAATCTTTTGCTTGGGCCTACAGTCTATAGCGATTCAAAATAAGGACACTGAAACGCGATCCTACACGAGTCACAATAAGTCGCATAGTACGGGCGAAGGCGAGTCGATCAAAGTTATGCGACATACGACAATAGAATTGTGTGTTCGACTGAGGACAACGATCACGATTACGATTACGATTACGCTTATGATTGCGATTGATTACGTAGACCTTGTATTCCGTTGCAGATACGTCAAACGTTACCCTTGAGGAACGAGCCGATTAGACTGTTTCGTTACGAGCTACCCCAGCCGTGCTTGTACAAGAGTATTGTCACGGAAGTACGACTTTGACTTGGATGTGTGTGCGAGAAGAAAGGCGCACGGTGTGCTGGAGCATTGTGTCTCGTTACTCGCTACACGATCGACGGTTACGCACAGATACGTGTACGTGTACGTTTGCGTATTATAATACAATGTACTTGGCGCACAGGTGCATGTCTCGGAGAGTTCCTTTATGCTTACGAGCAAGAAAGAAGGAGACCAACAACAGAGAAACGATTCTAACGTAATGTTCACTTTAGAGAGCTCCTATTACGTTTCGTATGCGAGACTGGTCCGACAGTTAGATGGGAACTTTGGTGAAGTTCAGATCGCTGATCACGCACAACACGATAGGAAATATGTATATCAAGTGTAGCACACATCGTTGTGTCGTATCCATGCTACGCACGAGTACGCGCGACTGCAAATCTATGTGATATCGCGGGATTTTTGTATCTGCGCTACATACACGATAGTACAATATAGCATAATCAGGAATATCATATAATCCGTTCACGATCGGAGAAAGTCGTCTCAATTAATCCAACTACTACAAGTGAGACTGTAAAACATGGTTGAACGGAGATGTGCTTTTTTCTCATTGTCAGCCGCATTTCATCTATTCGGTATTCTTGGCCAGTGTTTTCGATCCGAGTGCCTGACGATCGATAATCGCATAGCCATTCCTGGAAATGGTAAAAATTACTAGACCGATAAATTCCATGGAATCCGCGCTGCTAAAAAGAATAACGTTTCTTCTGTTAGATTGTTACGCAAGAATATCCGTGGGGTCCAAGTTATCCGATATGGACATCGTCTCGCGACTCGAGGTCACAGGTTTAACGGAATGCGAGGAACAGTGCTCGCGAAGCGAACGTATTTGCAATTCGTTCACGTTTGGGTAAGAAAAACTTGAATAAATTACAGCATCGACCCTGCTGCTTGTTAATATTGTTCTTATTCCCGACAAACACTTGGGTTTGAGTTTTTCCATTTTTCGTCAGCGTCGGCGTTAAGGGTAATGGTACTTGTGCATTGAGTACACGCGTACCGGACCTCGAAGATCTGAAAACCGATCCTGACTATGACGTATACATGAAAAGACGACAGAATTCCCCGTGGTGCATCCGTAACGTCGCTCTTTCCTACGGAAGTTTACAGACCAAACTCCCTGGGAGGCCAAATACGAAAGAAGACGATGCACCTGATCGTGCCGATGCTAGCTCCCCGCGAAAACCGATAAAACCTGTATCCTCGACGTTCTTTCGTAGCTTTTCGACTCCGAGGTAATATCTGTTCCGTTTGTAACGTTGTCACCACGTTCTATATTCTATTCTCTTCCTTCTCGTCATCTCATTTCATCGTGATCCTTGCATCAATTTCGATCTGGACATCGCCCCGACATTAACATCTTCCTCAAAAGAAACGGTCGTGTAACAAGCAAAGATGTGTTTTTCAAATTTTAAGAGTTAAAAATGATTATGGCAAGGTGAATCACGGGCTCGCTGGCATCTACAATCTATTCATCGATCACGATGGACGTTTCCTTCCTGGCGACGATAACCGTAGTGTCTTGGATGACATTCTCGCCAATAAAAACCAAAAGAAACCATCGAACAGTCCCCTCGGTGAGTCTAGAAATTTCATGAGCACTTTAACCCTCAATCCTTCATTCCATTTCTTATTTCTCGATATTTCTTTTTTTCAAATTGATGAGTTAACGTTTACATCTTAGGTCTTCCAGTTATGTGTTTCCCATTTAAAAAATAAAAGTCAGAAAACTGTGTCAAATTGACACGAGGGACGGATGAGGTTTGAATTTGTTGTTCTTCTTCTTCTTTTTATACCATCAACATCATGACCATCGACACGTTTCAACGAATTCCAACGAGCACACGATTATCGTAGACAATTAACACGAAACTTTCAATCGATCCAAGTATTATACAAAAATCTTTTATACACGCTTCGTGATCGCACAAACAACGACCTAGTTGAAATAATTGTACTATATGTCCTTGGTGGCGAATCTCGAAGGATACTACAAGTTGTTGCACATTGGTTTCTCGTGTGAATCATTGTGTCATAAAGAGACCAACGATGAGAGGGTACGAGGGAGGTACACAGTGTACAGTGTACGCAACGAATGGTTGAAACCAAACAATAGATGCTCGCGTACGCGTTTGGGAGAAAAGAAATATAGAAATGAAAATGTTGCTTGCTATAAATCAGTATCGGTACGCGCTATCCGAATAGATAATTGTTTAAGAACCTTTGTAACCGTAAAAATAACTTTGTCTCGTCGAAAAACTCGGAACGAAGAGGTGTTCCTTCTCCAACGTGCGAACAACTCCTCCCACTATCTCTACGGAAACGTTCACTTTTCTATAAAACCACACACGACTGTATTTTCTCCATTATTTCTTGCGCGTCTTACAATTTCCATCTTGTCGGCTTGCTTGCGCGTGTAACATTCTCGCAGTCGGAATTTCGCGTGTATAAATCGTTATACATATATATTTACGTACGTACGTATATGTACATGTAGATGTATAAACGTAGAACATGTACGTGGACGAGTCTCTGAGAACCGAACGTAATTGGAAAACCGATAAAAAATTGGATAGACCGAATAAACAAAATAAACAACATTTTCATTCTCCCCGTATAGGTTCCCGGAATTAATGAAAATGTTCACGAAATCGTGGTATTGGTGGTTGTGGTGGTGGTGGTCTTTTGTGCTTTCGCTGATCCTTCTTCCTATCGTTCAAAATTCAACCCTGCCATGGAAGAAAATTGACGGGAACGATTTCACGAGTAAGTTTAGCAATGTCAATTGCTTACGACAGGCGCGGCCTACCGTTCTGTGATTCGACAGATCAAAATATTACTCCTTGCGGATCGACGATTTATTTCTATCGATATCGAATCGAACTTGATCCGAGTTTATTGTGCCATTTAGTTGTGACTTGTCACCGAAAACTCCAACCTGGTAAGAAGACGATGGAACCGCTTATCGAGCGCGTCGTCGATTGTGAAAACGTGCAGGATTGCCAGCGCGCGTGCGAACACGAGAAGACGTTTGACTGTAAAGGTTTCAACTACAGGTACGTGCACATTCATTTACCATTTTATTGTCGTTAAGTACATTTCTTTTTCACCAATCGCGAACATGTTCGTCCACAACGAAGTTTGCCAAGGTTCCCCGCGCCTGCACTTTCCTTAGAGCTCGCATTATAAATATTATAATACAATGTATAACAAATAAATAAAAATAATACAATCTATAATAGATTGTAACGTAGCTTGTCCGTAATTTCAAGGCACGAGACAAATGGATCAAAGAGTACTTGCGAACTGACAGCCACGCCATACCTTCACATGAACGCCAACAAAGACTTCTTAATCGATTCCCGGTACGATTACTACGAAAGAGATCGAAATTGCATGCCTTTCAAGGAAACTTTCGGCGACAGTTTTCCCCGTCGAAACCGGCCAACCGATGCATGGTCGCAGATCGAGCAGCACAACACGGACACCGATCTATTTCGACAGCAGTCGATTCCGGCAGACTTCTCGCTTTATCAAACAATGTATCCGACAAGCCAACAATCTACTCCGGACTTGTTCGACAAACACGCGCCACGGTTCAACGAACAATTTCCGCGCGAAGGTCTTCGCGGTGAGTACTTGTACGCTCGTACACAAACGAGGACATACAAAGAGGATCCGTCACGAACAGAGTAAAACAAGGCGAAACAAGCTAACTACTTTTTATGCTGCATAGACTTTGGGTTCCGTCAAAACGCCCCTTCGGATTGGTACGGTAACGAAAGAAACCCGGAAAGTGGCCCGGTTCGCGGCAATTCGTTCCACGACTTTGTCCACAATGGATTTTCAAACGTAAAATCTTCGATGTCACCGGCGTACGAGATCGACGAAAAATCGTTGCAACGGGATTCTTTCTATGCTCGAAACAACGAGCATTCCTCAGAGAAATTGTACAATTACGGCAGCGCATTTGGATACGACGATAGCTACTTGCCTAATATCGTTACGTCTACGAAAGATTATGGTTTCGGAGAACGCGAGGCCACGCCAACCGGTCAAAGATGTTCCATTATATACGCAACAGGTTCGAAACTCGGTAGAAACGTTTTACGAAAGTCGTGTCTAGCGCGCGATCCGAAGCAGTGCGAACAACTTTGCCTCGCCGAAACAGCCTACGCTTGCGGAAGCTTCGCTTACAGGTGAGCTCGAACGATATTGCCACGCCACATCATAGACGATTTTGTTCTGAATGAAATATGTTGTAATTCATGTGAAATTAAGGGGGGTTTAAGTCATGATTTTGCCGGTTTAGAATTTGTTTAAAAATTACAGGCCTTCGAAGTTTGCAATTTTTCAGGCCTCACTTATGAATTTTTATCTCAGGAACTGTTTGTCCGATGTAGCTATATATTTTTTTTGTTTTATTCAGAAAGGATTGGGCCATTATAAAATAATTTTTTCAACCTCGATAATCATCTTTAGGGGTTTCTACTTTTCGTTCCATGTATACAGGTACAATGTACTGTCCACAAATCCCACCGACAATTGCCTGCTCAGCGATCTTTCGCACAAAGATCTCAACTCCTACACGGATCTCGAGCCGGATCGTGATTACGACGTCTACATCATGATTCAAGATCCAAAGGTTTGCTACTCGAAAGAAGAAACGAGTCGTCCCCCAGCGGAAGAATGTTTCTCGAGAGTGAGAAGCGGATTTGGTATACCGACGGACATTACGAGAAAGTCAACGTTCGCGCATAATATGGGAGAATGTCAATTTGCCTGCACAACGTCGCAAGAATTTCTCTGTAAAAGTTTTGTCTTTGTATACGGAACGATGAAGCAGCGCGAGCGCGGTCACGAGCGCGGTCATACAAATCCAAATTGTTTTCTAAGCGATTGGACATCGGGCGAGATCGATCCTGTCAATATGCCCGACATGGACGGCGCTGAATTATACGAAAGAAGTAGCTTCTCCTACGGCTGTGGAGCATACCCATCGGTTTCCGAGTTGACCGCATTCTACGAAAAGGGATCCGTTTCGACACAATCGGATGAACTTTGTTACGCTCGGTATCACAGGCCGTGCAAATTAATGTCCCACGCGATAGTGTCTTCGGCGCGGACTCCTACGAAATCGGAGTGTCGCCAAAGGTGCTCGTCGATGAGGAACACCGGTACGATACCGTGCATGTCGTTCAATTACATGTGAGCACATACCGTTTTTGAATCAACAATTACTGTGAATATTTACAACACGATAATAATCGTCGAATATTGTTCATAGGAGGGCCAACACCGACGGTACCCAATACAATTGTTGGTTGAGCGATATATCTATACAAGACCTAAGACCGAATTTAGACTATACCCACGACGATAATCATGTATTATACATGTGGAAAGATCTGGAACCGTTTTGTGGGCTGTCGACGAATCCGCTGTACGAGACAAATGTCACACCAATAAACAAGGATCGCGGACAACTGCCGGCGCCCTTTCCTCCCACGTTGGAGCAACCGAACCCGCAAATCGTATTCGACGATAGAACCCACGGGACTGGACCGATTTTCCATTCCGATCCGCGAACAAGAAATCAATTTCAGCTCAGAATGTATGGGCACGATCACGAGCGAGAAATTGGCCACGAGACAGATCACATCAGCAACGTCGGTAATCCTGGTATCCAGCCACCGTCCTCTTACGACCGTTTCGAACCAGGACTCGATTCACCGTTTCATTTCCACTGTAAGTAATGCAGATTACAGCGATAAAGGAAAACTATCTTGTTAAACTTCTCGACTAATAGTTTTTCTTTTGCATTACCGTTCTCGGCCAGCAAGGACACTTTCGACTTTCCAACGTTACACGGTAAGCGGTCACCCTTGCAGAAATGGGACCCTTTGTCAACGAAACGAGGTAGCTGGTTTTTGGTCCTGCGAAATCGAAGGAAACTCTGAACAGGGTAGCTGGAATTATTGTTGCGAACCCGATCATAAATGCGGCTATTCACAAGGATATGAATATCCGTGGTACATATACATATATACATATTGTATAACAATAACGGTAATGATGATAATTACAATAGTTGTGTGTATATTTCAGGTGCTACGTGGGTTTGAAATACGACCAATGGCGGCCTTGCAGCGAAACATATTACCCGTATTATGTGTCCAAAGATTTGTCGTTTTATCGCCAGTTTCCAGCGTATTCTGCTCGTCATTGGCCCATCATCTATCAACATGGAACGGTACCGTCGGACTGCGTTAGCAACGCTACAGAACGAGGAAGCTTCCAGGGCTAAAAAATCTGAACTGTACCAACGAACTTGAATCTCTTAAAAACAAACCGATAGCGATTCATAATTCATAGCGAAACAATCGTCCACTACCGACGCATTTTTTCATAGCCGAGAACAATTACATACACTCGATCATTCAATTCTTCTATCGCACTAACAGTAAGAATAAACGAATCTCTCTATATTACAGTACATTTCATTGCACACATGCAAAACTGTACGGGCAATGACTTCATTTGTATAATTTACAAAGAAATCGCCACGGGTGGGAATGGATAGATCAGTGATGGGCGCGGTAGGGGCCCCTGGTCTGCCTACTTCTCCCACCACTATCTCTTTCGTGCCTTCGCTTCCCCCCTCATACGTCCCTTTTAACCGACCACGAAGGCACGTAGCGTCGCTCGTGACATAACCTCGAAGCTTCGTTCTACTGTCTGCAACTTCTCAACAGTCCAGTCTGCCCACAACTGCATCTCGTAGATTTAATCTCGGCTTCAAGGCAGTTATCTGAAGCCGAAATAACACCTAAATTGTTCCGTTAGGTTTCAAGATAAAAAAAATGTTAGATAAAAAAGTTCTGATTGTTGTCATTTTCAAGATCTTTTGAAGGTCATCGATAACTTTTAAGTGGCACCATATATTTTTAACTTCATAGTGTAGCTGACGTCAAGACGAGTTCAATGATGTGCTAACTATGACCTCGATCTAGAAAATATATATATAGTATCAGAGAGTATATATAATATAGAGTGTAAAGTAGCTGAATATGTTATCGACAGGATGTCATCAGATGTCATCGCGTTATCGCGAACACCAAAAGTTCCGACAACAGTTTCGCTTCTGGCATACTGTATACTCTGTGACTCGGTCTCGGGTTTATTAGGTACATATTGCACCTTTATTGTAGCGTTCTTTTCTTATCGAGTTTTATTGGACTGATGTGATGCGATTGCTACCCTCACATACTCGCGTGGGTATCGTCGGCTTGGCGACCGCATACAATTCAAGTTATTAACGTTACGTTCTTTCGTAGAGTTTGTTATGACGGCATTACCGGTGCCGCCATAATTATTTATCTGCGAGAGACACATAGCATTACACTAACCTCACTAATTAAATCCAAAGAGTTCTGTGTGAGGGCTAAGAGGGAACGTGAGGTGTGGCAACTTATGTATGTTGTTGACAAAGAATTTTCGTTATTTTGTTAAATGTAAACAAATATTACTCGCGCGTGTACGATCAACACGGTAAAAGAGTGTGCACGAAAACTCGGACGTACGTAAGTAAATAGAGTAAGAAAACCAATCGTGAGTTACATTTAAATACATTGTCTTTTTCAGGAACTTTTCTACGCTTGTGAGAAAGTAACTACATCACAAAAATGCCAAAAACTCGGTTAATTACACGCTCGGTAACGAATACCCGACCGGCTCACATGACTTTAAACTTGGAATGTGCAGAAGAACCGCTCAGCGAAGCGCAATTGATGTTGCGTTTAGAACTCAAGGAAAATTACGATAGAGTACGTTCCACATTTCAGTTGAAACTAATACTGTATAACGCATCGTTGGTATTTCTAATAAGTTTGTTTACTGTAACCTTTTAGGTGGCTGCTACTTTAGATGAATTGATTAAAGACCATGGAGGTAAATTAGTATGTCAGGCAGGCAACGTGAATGGTTATCAGTATACATTGTGAGTATGAATTTTGCAGCTGTTGTTGTTCTTTTAGACAATTTTATATTTGTTACTTTTCACGTATTAGACCCTCGAACTCGGCACCGACAGTGGTGAAAAATCCCCAATCCATTGTGGGTGTAGTGAGTATTATACAAAGTGTGAACGAAGCAACGCTATTATCGATAGATTACTACATTGGTAGCATTTACAGAATCAAACTAAGAATCAACAACCCATTAAACTGAATGTATTGAATAACGCGAATGGCTCTCAGAGCAACATACAATTGGTCGTGGATTCACGAATGGGAGTTATCCTTGGATCCGTAGCTCAATCTCAAGGTATAACAAGATGTTTGTTACATTATACGTGTTTTGGAGAATTATCGATAAAACACTGTTCCATAAAGTCGAAATAGTAATTACAAATTCCAATAATTATAGTAACAACTATAACGACCGCTCCGTCGGTTTCGATATCAGCTCCGCCGACGACACCAGCGTCTACGTCCACATCCATAGCGACAACTATACCTACAATCACTCATTCTCAAACAGAAAATGTATGGAAATAGTTGACATTGTTTTCTTCAATATCGTACAAGCTAATTAATATACTAACAACTTACTAATTTTTCTCAGTACAAATACACTCGATCCGGCCGTCGAACCAAGGTTCTTCAAGCGCAACAACCTGACATAATAGAGGAAGTATGTTATTCAAACTTATCGTTTAAGCTCAATGCTTTTTGCATCAATTCACTCTCTGACTCTGTTTTTGTATAGCCTGTAATAGTTGCCCGCGGAAGACAAAAAGTAGGATGTTCGACGCACGTGGTTACGCCGAGTAAGTAACGCGAAGTGGTGAAACTATACTGTATCAACTTTTAGGTTGGAGGGAAAATTCTGTCGTATTTTAAATAAGCAGATAATGTTGCTTGTAAATATCTGGAAATTACCTGGAAGATGGCAACAAGTTGTTACAAATAATGAATATTATAATATCAGACATATATTTTTATAAATTGATTCAAATGTTTTCTTTAAAATACGACAGAACTTTCCCTCCAATCTAACAGATAGCATGCGTAGCATAAAAATGTTTTGTCCTCGTTTTTAGCTACTACAAGTCCACAAGGAGTTACGAATCTCAGAATAAAAACTGTAAACAAACAGATTGCCCCGGTTGTGTCGTCTACAGTGACTACCATAAATGCCAATACGGGGACGGCGACGGCGACGGCGACGAGATTATCCATGACCAAACCGACTGAACACACTAGCATCGGTGGAATATCGGTCGGAAATAAAAATGCAGGTGAGAGTCCGAAATTTCATACAGGATTAAATATTAATCCCTATCCCTTTACGTTTATCAACCAACACGCCATATTGAGTGCAAATAAGAATAGGATCAGCCAGTTAATGCCAGAAATTGAATTTCCATTCCAGCTTGCGAGCAAATAGAGGAATCAAAGAAGAATCTCCCAGATGGTAGAGAAGTAACGTTCAACAAAATGAATGGCGGCAGGACGTTCCCTTCGTTGGTCGTCGTAGCAAGACCTAATCTTCGCACAAAAGATATTACAGCACAAATAGCTCAAAAAGAAAGGTCTGAGTTAGGTATTTATCTAAATTCAGATTTAATCGTTCATCATTTTTTGAAGTTATTATTTCGTGTAAACAAAGCCAATGTGTTTGTTTAAGATATCAAAGTCAAGAGTGTGCTTATGTTCTCTGCGACAAAGTTTGCAGAATGGCTGATACAACAAGGTTTGGTCAAATCGGAACAATACTGTGCTCAGCATAGCAATAATTATCAAAAGACCAAATTGAAATTAGGAATGTACAGTGATCAAGGTACATTTCCATATTCTGGCGGATACGTTTGGATCTCGAGTTGCTGTCCCGATCGTTACGTGTCGGTTTTCTCCGGATCGATATTTCAAGGAGCACCTTACACACCGACGGTTCTACTGAAGCTGATTTATCACTGGGCCTGCCAAACTAGCGTTCAAAATGTTGTCTCGTGGGTAAAAGTGACCAATGTGTACGTCAAAAATTTTTATACGCATCTACGTAGTATATGCACCGCTGCGGTTTGGGATAAAACACGTAAAATGGGCGGTAAAAATTCAGTGATACAAGTCGGCGTGATCAGTCTGGGCACAACCTCGCAGGATGGAAACTTGAGACAAGTGAAAGTCGAAGTACTCGGCGTGTTGGATTACGCTACTATGGACTTGAGATTGCGGGCATGCGATCCGGTGCAAGATGGCGACAGATCCTACAAAAGACGATTCAATAACATCTTACATCCGTTGAAAGACTGGGTGCACACAGACTCGAAAATCATGACGGACTTTACCGTTGACAAAAGTACCCTCGAAGAAATGGGTTTCACTTATGTCACGCAATCCGCATTCTCCGAACAGAATCCTCGAAATCTTATGAGCAATTCCCATATCATGGAATACTTGCGGAAAATCGTTCCAAGAATGTTTCAAAATACTCTGAGTTTGCTCAGTAGACAAATGATACAGCAATTCTTGGATGAACTAGTGTGGAGAGAAATATATGGTTCGACCTCTGCCCGAGCATTTGACAACATTATCGCGCACATCGCGGAACAAACTAGGATCGATTTCAATGAGAGTTTATTGGATCGTTTGGCTAAGATAGCCGCGAATCCATTCCACAATTGGACTTACTCGAACGTCAGTCCACCACCTTTGATACCTCTTGCGATCGCAAGCAAAGAAGACCTTCAAACCGGATGCGACATTTTAGTACAATCGAATACCGTAGCGAGCGGTAACAGTATGAATCAGCCATCGCAGCAGCCACAACAACTACCACCAATACTACCATCGGAAACGATACCGTCTTTCGGTCAAGCATCCAAGGTGGGACCGAAAAAAGGACGTAAACGAAATCTTGCGGTAGCGATGGCCGGAACGACAGCAAACAGCCCAGAACCCGAGGCAAAGAAACCCATGTACGACCCGAAAGTTAGCGCTAGCAAAGACAGAGATAAGGAAAACAAAGCCGATCAGATATCGTTACAAGAGTTTTATTACGCCACCATGGAAGGTGACAAGAGTCTTCTGTTGAAGGAGCACAAGTGCTCGTTGTATTTGAAATGTTTCTTGTGTTCGACAACGATGCGTACCAACACGGACGTGATGCAACATATGATCAGTCACGTTCCACCTCAAGTGCCTGGACATTCCGAATTACCTGTCTGCGTATACTGTTGTACAGCCTTCTCTTCTCAGCATCAAATGGTTACCCACATCACGGAAGCGCATAGTAACTTTGGTAATTCGGACAGCGACATGGTTGTTTGCGCGATTTGCGAACAAAAGTTCGGGAACAGTGGACTCTTGATCAATCACTTGTCGTCGATGCATTACCCCTCGGAGATACCGTATCGATGCGAGAGCTGCGGTTACCGAACTTCCAGTCACAAAGATGCTATCGATCATTTTTATCGAGTTCACGAGAAAGGCGAAGGCTTGCAGTGTCCTTATTGTCTGAAAGTGATACAGTTCGTGAGCGAAGGTAGCCCCAGCGTTACCAGCGTTCACGCGTTCCTGCTGCACATGCAACGGCACGTTGTTCGAAGGGAACAAGGACGAGGAAACAAGTGTTCCAGATGTTGCCTCTGGTTCAATCAGAAGAGCTCGTTGAAGGCACATCAGAAACAATTGCACGACTGTGTGTTGAACTCGAAAGTTGTCCCATACAAGAGCGGCAGCAACGGCATAATGATATCGAAACAACGGCCTCCAAACAGACGATTCGAAATCGATAGTCCGGTAACGGAATTACCGCACGACGAGAAGATCAAGAACTGGATTACAGTGCCGATCACGGTCAACGTTCATCTCACGGCTGAACATTTGTCTTGTCAGGAGTGCGAAGAGGATATAGAAGAGCAAGATCATTATCCGGGCGAGCAACGATGTCAACAGTGTCGTTACACAACTTGTTGCTGGCGAGCGTTCAAAGAACATCAGCAGCAAATTCATAATGAACGTCCGATGACCAGCCTCGTTGTCCCTTCTCCTCTCATTAATATTCCGTTGGAGAAAAGGATGCAGTGCGCCTGCGGTTACGCGACAACCGATGGAAACCAGTTAGCCACACATTTGGTCAAATGTAAAAAGGTATCCGCCTATCCCATCGAGGATGCAGCACCATCCGGCATGTTGGATAGTTTAGGTTTGGTTCCGAAAGCTGTTTCCGAAGAGGCGAGCGCCGAAGGCAAAAGGACTAATTTACGATAAATTGGCGGATATGCATGCGAATGTATCGTTACACTCGATAAATTAATTCATTGGGGAAATAGGCGACTGGGGAAAACACATCGTCTACAATAGATTTACTGTAAAAACGAAATCATCACAGAACAGCGACGTGTTCAATGTTACATACAATACTTGGCATCAACATAATTGATAATGGAATGATGCGAGTGATGAACAAGTATTACTACATTATATTGGAGGAGAAACAATAAACGCGCGTATCAGTTATTGCGTTCTTCGGCTTCGTATTTCGTTGGCATCAATTGTGTATTTAAAAAGAAAAATGAGTCACCGGTGTGTCCAGTTTTTTTCTGGTATCCATAGGACTCGAAGGGTTAATCATATAATACTAATTGTACAATGGTTGCACACAATGAACATTTCGTGCGTTAACATTGATCACCAATTTGTATTTTTATGCAATATAATAAAGCGGGAAATTAAACTGTACATGTACCTGAGACGCTGCATATACATATTCCCTTTCTGTCCGTTCTATACTATAGACTAGAAAGATAAAAAAATTGGGAGGACAAATCTATGACGAGAAAATTCATTTTCTTAACGTTTATTTAGCACGTACGGTTTTTTTTGTACGAATGATATATGTAGCATACATGTACTTTTACGTGGTCAAGTGTACGAATATATTATATATATATATATATATTTATAGATGTATATATATAATACTAATTGAGAAAATAAAACGAACAAAATAGTCGTTTAGTTGGAAAAATTCAGGCAAATTTAAAACTATTTGCATTAATACATAATAGTCCATCACTCTGTACTTAACATATCTATATCTCTAGTAAGCTATTAACTCTTTTTTTTTTTTTAGTATTATTATTATCATTTTTTTTACATTTTGCTTTTTTTCTGTTTTTCGCAATGATTTCTAATATCGTCTGTTATCAAGTCAACACTAAAGAACATATTTATTAGCAAAAACTCTGCAATGTTAATTGATCGGGGATTTTACCACGGATGTGTACTCTCGTCACTGTTTTAATCGTCATCGGTGTCTTCGCTTACATCTAAAATACACATAGTGAACAAAAACATTACCCAAGAATCACTGTAACGACGCACGGTTATACCATTACTAGCGCGTGTACGATACGAAAACTAAACGATACGTAGCTCCTGCGCAACTGTAAATTATTATAAATATTTCAACGGACAATGAGAATTTCTGGATTGCGAAAACAACTGGTGATCTAGACAAAGGTTCAAAACAGAAGTTCACGCTGATTATACATACATAGTTTTACATGTAATACGGTATACATTATCGATATTCATAGTAATACTTACAAACGATACGATGGTATATAGTAATAAAAAATAAAGCACGACGACACCCAGCTTGTTGCAATTAACATTGAGATTTATCGGTAATAAATTTCTTTCACAACTTGACGGTTCGTTGTCTTATACACACGTGTGAATATATTTGACGTCGCTACCGCCAAATTGTATCACGTGGGAAGCCTCGTCAGCAGTTTACGTGCTCCCAAAAGAGTTATTAACATTGTATTGCTAAGAGAATGAATCGACATCTTCGACGACATATTGATCGATAGCCTGTGTTAATGGTACGTTGTTTTTACGCATTCCCGACTATTGGCATCGGCTCATTTTTATACAGTGTCTCTTCGTCTCGCGCTCATCATACATACACATTTATTAGGTCGTCCGAAAAAACTTGTGCCGTTTCTCGCTGCGCAGTTTCTTTGGTCGTTAATTTTTTGCTTGGTAGAAAAAAGAAATCGTAAGAATTTGCATTGTGTATACGCGCGCGCGTGTGTGTGTCGTAATTTGACCTAAAAGAAAGTTCAGTCGCCGAAATGGATCCGTGCTTTAAAGGAAACGGATGAAACACGGCACAAATTTTCCGAACGCGCATTTCTCTTAAATTTAACGCAAAAGTGTCTAAGGCATCGGAAATATGATTGAAAGAAAAAACCGATTATGCTGGATATCTTTTGATGGATGATGCTACATCAACGTGTTCCATTAAACAGAAATGATAGGTCTGTTATTTGTGTGTCGATACCTGCAATGAAAAAAAGAAAAAGAAAATTAGAGGGGAAAAGATTCTTTTTCGAACGATGGAAACGAAAAAAGAAATAAATAAAACGCAAATCTTTCGCGAAACTATACTTACGCGTTAAATTTGAGAGAGAAGCCACATACAACTGCTGGTCAATTATTCGATGGTATAGAGCATGTACAGATTGCCGGCATCACTGCCCGGTGGTACTAAGGCGTGATTGGGCGGTAGAACAGTGAAGCCCAAAAACATGAAGGTTCGAACCAGCATTGCTAAGTCATGATAACAAGGCATTTTAGACGAGAGAACGTTTGATTCAGCATAAACGGTTTCGTTGATGTGGAATAACGGTAGTCGACAAGTACCTCGGTCTGCACGATCTTTTCGTAGACAAACGATGATATTGGTGCATCGTAATGTTTCTTCGGCGTATTCCAGAAGAGAGACGAAACCTTCTTTCGAACCCTCTGGTAAGAGACAGCTTGACACGCGAATGTAAAGACAACGACGCCATACTACAGTTTCCCACTCGACGGAGGTGCTCTCGGTCAAGTGTAGCGTGAAGGTCAAACGCAATGATTCGCTATTTCGCACGGCTTTCAACAATTCATCCTCCTAAAAAAAATATTTAACAAAAAAAACAACGAGATCGAAGCAGTCCGTACTATCAAAAGCAATTGCCAACAGGAAACATTTGTGTCCATAATTATGAAACTGGTCTAATTCATATATTTTTGCACTCGAATGGCGACTTCAAGACGTCAGTAAAAATTGCTGTACCATTATTCAAGACAGTTCTGATATTATTAAATTTTTCTATATTCTATAAATTGTAAAAAGCTCAACTGTTGTATGAGAAAACAGGTTCAATTTGGTGTGCACGATGTAAAAAAGATTGCATAGAATGAAAATGATCTGGGTTAAAAGAAATGTCCTGATTTTCGAATTAAAATTGCTTCAAGTCCAACAAGCACTATCTAACGGTTCATCTTTGACAATATCGTAAAAATTATATTAAATTAATTTAGTTTGAAATAATGTGATGTGAAATAACTGATAAACTCATTTTTTTTCAATTTTGACTCTTAGACCGCTTTCGTAATTACGGGCACATTTAATCTTTTCAAGGATACGCCGGTTTCGCGTATTCGTTTGTAAATTGTACAATATATCTCTAAGGTGACCCTTTGCCTGTTTTTCCTTGAACGGATCAAATGATTTCGCGAAGTCGTCGTTGCGAACGCGATACGAACGTGATACGAACGTTGGCGTTCTCGAGAACATTAGACAAATGATCGCTCGGCATTGCATACCTACAATACTTACTTGTACAATGTGGGAGCTCACAGAGAGCTGACTCTGCTTGATCCCCACGCCGCGGCTCTCTGTGTTGACTGTGGATACAGACAATGCGGCATGGGGCACATCAGGACCACCACAGAGGCCCTACACCCAGCGTTATACAGTAATGTTGTTGCAATGTACAACCTTCTTCTAAACTTTCTTCCATGCACTTACTAGACATTTCACTGCAAACAACCAAAAAACGATCAATTTCGGCCTCGAAAAATCAACTGCGGTGTTCAACAAGTACGTAAACTCTGTGCAAAATAAACTCCCACCAGCTATGTTATTATTGGCACGATAAAAAAAAGAAAAGAAACCGACCGTACATTAACCGAAACAGAACAATAATATTCTATGTTCGAACTTGTCGTTATCGAAGTACCGTTTGATATTAAACAACGTCCATCAGCTTCCAATACACGTTTTACAATCAATGAAAAGACGTTACGAAACTATCTTTCCTTGTTAACCTTACGCCGTCTAATATCATTATATTATGACGAGAATCTTCTATGCACGTTGTGTGTTCTACTAGTCTGCTATTGTCTGTTATATAGCATGTATATATACGTATGAACAGAAACCATTTTCGCGAAGCCGTTATAAATGCCAATATTTCCAACGTTTCCGTTCTATTTAACTTTTAATTATCCGTATATAGTATTTACAATCTCAAAACTTTCAATTTAGTGTTTCAAGCGTGAACGAAGGTGTCGACGACACTATCAAATAAATCATTTTCTTTACAGTTACAGTGATTAAAACGTCTTTGTCCCGAAAAATATCGCAGTAGAAAAAAGAAAATTTATATTTTTTTGTATGGCTACTTTTATTTTAACGCTTAAATATTGATTACAAACGACTCAAATTTTATTTCAGTTGAAAAGAAAGGCGTAACATTGATATTTGTTAGACTTTGTTCAAGATTTTCATGGCGTTAAAATACGGCAAGGGATTAAAGTGGTTATTTTATTGAAAAGAAGCTGGTTTTCGATCTGATACTGCTACAAATTAAAAATTTTAATCAACATCGAACTTCGTTTAAAAACAAGTCGGATGCAAACACACGGCCATAAATTTTATCTACACTCGTGGGTTTAACGTGTGTATCTCCTTTACGTCTCTAGCAACAATGGAATTTTTCTGATCAGTTGATTACTGCTCCAGATAAGATTACACGTGTTTGTAAATGGAAACATGTTTGATTTGTATTGCGTTTGTCGTTCCTTTCCTAGTGTGTGAATATATTGCATACATATATAGTACATAGTACGTATGTGTGCACGTATACATGTGTTGTATATGTACAGTATTTGGTTAAAAACAAATATTGTGTAGAAAGAAATTGATATTTTACTTTTTAATGTCAGATTTCAACGTGATTGCGTTATTTTTGTTAGATCTAGAAGCGTGTGTCCACGCGCAATACACATGACGGAACAGCTGACGGAGATTCCACACATAGTAACATAGATTATGTGTGTGCGAGCGCGCGCGCATGGTATCCGTGCGTGTATACGTGCAGCATCAGATTCTACGCCGCAGGATTCATGTATTTATTATTCACGTGACAATCTAATGGCAACATATACACACGCATACCCGAAATCAGAAATCTACCGATGGAACATCACTACGCCCCGTCTACCTCACCTTCGTCACACTTCTCTCCTTGCGCGTTATCTTTTTATCATTTCTATTCAACGTATTATTCAAATAACAAAAAACAATAATATATATACATGCGTATGTCCTACCGAAATTAGCTGGAAATCTATGGAATTACTTTCTCTATTTATTTCCGAAACTGATTTCTATTGAAATAATGTATTATTCGTTGATACCCCTGATTGTGCGCATTATTCGAAAAAAATTAGCGAGATACGCTAGGAAAAATAAACTATTTTCGGAATGAACACGAATACCCATACCATCGATCGTATAATCTTCTAATATGTGAAAAATCCGAAGAAACTGTACGTGTTCTAATAAATATTGTGCAAGATGGCGGTAACAAAGTCAAGATAAAAATGGCGCAGTAGTCGCACAGCACTTACCAATTGCTGGATATTAGACTTGGCATTATTAAGCCCTTTTTACTACTTTCACAATTACTTAATGGTAGACTCGAGTTAATATTCATACTTCTTTCTTCGTAAAATCTTGCGGCCGTAAAGTCTACTCTTTCTGAAGACGAAATGTTCGCTGGACGAACGATTGTTGCGCGATAAGAATTATCGAAGAATATCACTAACACGCAAGCGACTGCCTTACTCGGATGTCCGAAACGGTACTGAATTTCGCCGCATGTCGAATGTCCATCTCGAATTCAACGTGGTCCGTTTCGACCCGACTCGATTCGATTCGATCTAAACTTCGACTCGATTCGACTCTAGTTGTTTCGTCGCAATTCGATTCGATACAATCTCGTTCGATTACACTCGAACGGATTGAATGCATTGTTTGAAATTCCAATGTTTTACTTTATAACGTCTCGATTAATATTATGAATAGACTGCGGATCTTTATGCATTTATGGCGTATGAAAATTTTCAATAAATATTACAGTACGAAATTCGATGGAATTTTTATTAATTTTGTATCTACAAAGGCTATTTCCGCTGAAAATATGATTCTTTTTGATTCCACTTTCTTAAAATTTATCTACAAAAATTAAAAATTGACTAACAAACTAACAAATAACGATCGATTGGATAGGAAAAATGTATAAGTCTACTAATGGTAACATTTGAACATAGGAAATGGTTAAATTGTCAAATAACAACCAATATAAATCATTATTGAGTTAAAATAGGAATCATGAGCCTCTACTCAAATGTTAAGAATGATCGTACATGTAAATGTTTAGTTTCGCTCGTTTCCATGTTTCGAAAGAAAATGCACTTCGAACATCAGATTTCAATTTTAGAAAATTTTATTTCATTCGATGCATTACAGTTTTTAATAATTTAGAACAAGATTAATTGTTTGAACAGAAAACAGTATGATCTCAGTAACATCTACAACCTGGCCATACGTTTTTAATCGAATAATTCGTATGCCGATCGAGTACATATATAAAAAAAAATACGAACGGAATTGAGAAGACAGCGTATGGAATGTTTGCATCAATTGCACAGTTCATGAAACCGAACCTTTTCATTATTCCAATTTCACTTCAATTTCATTCTATTCAATTTCCCCATATTGAATAACTTTTTCGAATTGTAAACATTCACCGATTACAAACAAATGTTTATCTCTTGGTACATCGTAATTTGTATCGAAAATGTCGGCAATCACATTTTTCTGTACAAAATGTTTGAACGATCGACAAAGTGCAATGTGAAAATATTTAAAAAAAAACTGTTGGAATTAACAAAGTTCTTGGTAAAGCAATGAACAAGGTATTACTTTATAGAAAGATAAACATTTAACCGCACATCACTTGACGAACAAAATCTTCATAATTAATGTTACCCTGTGAATCTTCGTGACCAGCCAACAAAGTTTCAACTTCTTCGTCGCTGAGCTTTTCCCCTAAAACAAAGTACAGGCAATGCTAATTCTCGATCAAATTAGAATTAAAAGAGAAAATATATTTCTCTATATTCTCTATATTTCCCTTACATACCCAACGTCGTCAGTAGATGTCTCAATTCAGCAGAGGATATAAAGCCGTTTCCATCTTTGTCGAAATGACGTAGACCTTCTATAAAGTCATCAGCTGTGTCGGATGTTCGAGATTTGCTTATAGCCTGGTAGATAGGTAGAAAGACTTCAAAACTGATACGTTCATCCGGTTTATGCTGATGAGTAAACTTTTTCACGTCTGATTCAGTTGGATTTTGTCCAAGAGCTCGCAAAGCATCGCCGATTTGTGCCACATGAATCTTTCCATCTCCTCGGCTGTCGAAAAGCTGGAATGCCTCCTGAAATTCTACAACAGAAAAAGGAATACTCGTTAACTGTCGTTGGCAAATAATCGTCTTAAGGGTAAATATTACGCGCGAAGGTTTCCATCGAATCAAAAAGTACAGCGATATTTACCCTCCATGGATGACATCATTCTATTAGTAAGTTCTTGGTAACTACAACCGTACATCTTGTACTTTAGAATGTTTGCGTTTACGACAATTGTAGAGGAACAATAGCAGATTGTTGAAAATAATAGGACAACATCGACTGACGTTTGTTACGATTTAGAACCGCGAAATATTATTTGCGTATTTGGCACAGAGACTTCAAGAATCATTTATAAATCCGACACGAAGGTGTACGATCGGATGAACTGACGTAGCGATAACGATGCTATTCGCTTTCTGTGATCCTTTCTTCTTTTCAGCAACTATTTCTTCAAGTACCTAACCATAAAAGGTAATGACCGACACGCAAGTTGGTGACACCAGGGTGTGGGTCTAATAAGGTAACGATATTCTTGACCTGAATTAAACACTGAGAAAAAACTGTCCGCCCCTCCTTGATCTTTGCTCCTCAAGAACCGATTTGCGTTCACTTACCTGCAAGTTGATCCTCCGAGTATGATGCCTGTAAACGAAATTCAACTACGTTTTACAATCGTCTAACATCGTGTTAACGACAAGAAGCAGGTGCAAATGAAAACTTACCATCCTGATTGCTATCAAACACGTACTAAAAGAAGTACGACGATCTATCCTTCTACTCTGAATATTGTGTATGTTGTAGGTACGTATCGATGTATGTATATGTATCGTCAGTGCTCATAACGTGAGTCGTGGGACGTCACAGGGACAAGGGGAGCGAAGTTCAACGTCATCCGATGCGACACACCTAAAGTAGTGGTGGTAATCTTCTCAGCGAATACCGAGAACGTGTGTGACTCAACTGTATATGCTTGACCAATCAAACGGTTTCTTTGCGAATTCCTTTCGCATTCTTCCCTGTGCCACGTTATGACACATCGAGAATATGATGTATTCTGTATACATGGTATACATACACAACATGTATGTGCACGTTGGTATCTAAGTGTATGTTTGTATATGTTTATAGATACGCGGATACGAGTGGTGACGAGTACTTCGATTGCCCTAGTAAGATCTCAACTTGTAGGAACTGACGTATACATATATATTTGTGAAAAAAAGTTTGGGAAACCGCGACTCATCATTGATTGCATATATAAATGAAAACCCTTTCGAACACTATAGTTTCACCAAAAATAGTTGCGAGCTGCATTCCAATCTTTTTCATCCTCCAACGATTTTCAAAAAACGCGCCACTTAAATCTAGTTCCTATGACTAGTGACATTTGCTTAGCCTAGTTATAACAAGATGGCGCATTGGGGCCTGTCAGATAGGGATGGCGGGAACTTTTGGATCGTGATTCGATCACGTTCGTGCCTAATCAGTCATTTTTCACAGAATTCAGGGAAGAAATTCACGGAAGAATTCATTTTTACGGAAAAGAAAATTGAATACGTTATATGCAGATATTTTTATGCAAGCTAATTGATGTATTTAAAAAAAGAATTCAATCGAGATGAAGAGTTAGGATGACGGTAAGCAAACTTATTCTAGATTAAAGAATCACGATCATGGCGTGAATGAAGTTCAAATCACTGCAATCGACAAATCAGAGGGTAAATAATAACATTGTATTGTATATTATACATATAGTAAATACATATATGTATGGCTATAATATAATATCGGAATTTGTACAGCATTTTTTTGTTGCCATACATACAACGATGTATCGTGTTCCTTGCGACAAACGATTATTCTCATTATTTTAAAAATGCATCAGTTAAAGTATACATATACATAATAGTAGATAGTTGTACTCGTAGAAACAGTAATCAACTGGTTTAGAATTTCATAGAACGTTCTACTTCTAGAAATATAGTGCCATCAAGTTTCGATCTTGTATATCAAGTCATCATACGTTCATACGATTATGAAAAAATGTATAGAATTAATTCACTCGAATGACTTTGAGAAATACTTTCAACCTGAAACGATAAAAGTTAGATCATTGTGTCCATCAACGATTCTTTGTGCATATATTTGCGTAACGATGTTGGTCCTTTTCATGGAATCACGCGTGCGCAGTGCATATGTTTATATATTCGTGTAAATAAAATATTTTTTCCGTACCCTTCACCACATTGCAAGTGCAAAACTTCTTGTGCGGAAATATCGAAAGTTCGAAATATCAAATAGCAATAGAAGAAAATGTTTTTCATCGACTCTTGTAAAATTCGTACGGTGCTCTAATATGTAATCTGCAAACTATATACTACAAGCATTGGTCTCTCAAGTCTCTGGCCGCTTCCCATGAAGAAAAGTATATATCATATTTCTCAGTTCTACGTTCGGTACGAACGAAGTGTCTTGTAGAGATTTATTGGTCATAGGGCTTGTATATTTTCCACATAAAAACCATTCGTTTATCGCTGCTCTCTCATACGTGAATCCATCTGAGAAAACGAGAAAATGATCACACGATCTTGGTATGTTATACATGTTGTAATAACTGTATACACTGTAAATGTATCTCATACCGGAGCATCGAACAGGTTCTTTCATTATTTCATGCGTGATGGGACATAAAAATTCATGAGGTATTTCAGTGTCGTCTATGGAGCCTTCTACGACATTGCTATCTTCGCGTTTCAACCAATATAGTTGAGTTTTAAACACATCGACCGTCTAAAAAGATAAATATGCACATTGGAATGATGTAGGCACCATTATTATTACACAGGGTGATTCTGGGAACTGGGAACACAAAATGTCAAATGTCTCGTAAAGTATTGACATTTCGATGACCTTGGGTTACTACTTTTATACGTAGGATTATAAAAGGGATCGATTGGTTTAACGAAAAAGTTGGTTGCATTCAAGAATAAAATGTAATTGCATCTGGCGGGTCATAGGAAGTTTATTTTTATTTAAAAAAGGAGCTAATTTTCCCAGTTCCCAGAATCACCCTGGGAACCTATCACGATATATCCTTTGTCCTACTTCTTCGTCCTGTTCGATTTGTAGAATTCGCGCTAATTGGTCGTCCGACACGGTAAGCAGTCGACGACCAGTCAAAGACGATACGCGGGCTCTCTTCGCCAACGCTGACAATCCTATTTCCTGCAGCCATTTTAAAGTGTCGTCAACCCTCCAGTCTGCAACCTGGCGCATTACATACAAGTTTCATAGCGTTAGCAATTCCTTATGAATTTCACTGTCGCGCGTTGTCATTAGAAAAAGAACGTATTCTCTACCTGTTTCCTGTTTCGCTTCAAATTATCGATCAAGATGTTCTGCGAGATTAGCTGCTGGGGTATTCTCCAGATTAGAATAGTTTTGTCCAGTCCACCTGTGCGTTAAAAAAACCTGGTTAGCGACTATTGAAACTATCAGACCGATATGTATGAGACAAACTTGAACGCGTTCACCTGTAATAAAAAGTGACATGTTCTCGGAAAAGGCACAAGAAGTTACGAGGCTTTCGTGTTCTTCCAGCACGTACAAGCAATCTCCAGAATACTAAAATCGCATACACGTAGTGTATCATCTTATTTCATACGAGTTAGGTCAGGTAGATATGTGAACATCCGCGAGTACTCACTATACTCCAAATACGAGCTGTTCTATCCGTTGCTACGCTTCCTAGCATTTCACCTTGAATCGGAGAAAATTGAACGCACGTCACGTTACCACCGTGCCCAGTCAAAACCTTTTTCTGTTTAATCTGGGCATCCGAATCGTTACATCCGGCACTACCGCTTCCTGTCGTGGGCGTCTCGCTATCTTTAGGCAGTGTAATTTGCCACAACTTGACCAACGAGTCGTTGCCGCTCGTTGCTAATAAATAAGATTGTCTACCATCGTCCGTCAATCTTCTGCCTGCTTGCCAAAAGTAATGTACGAGCAATATGTAGTGGACGATACAATGATACGTATTTTTTTTACCACGTTTTTATTAAACTTCGAGTCGCCTACCGGTAAAGCTAAAATTGCATGTTGGACTAAAATCGCAACCTTGAACGCCCAAGTCGTGCGCTTCCTCGCAGATCATCAAAGCTACGTTATCACCCTTATCGTCCATGGTATCGAATAATCTCCAAGTTCCTTCGTTGCAAGCCGTAACCAAATAACGAGAATCGTGCGTAAAGGCGATTGCGTTCACTGCATCGGAATGACCTCTGAAAATTCTGTGTCATCACAGTTTTGATAATTAACCCAGTTCGTCCGTTTTACATGTGTCATTGAACAAACACAGAGACATATACAACATAGCTAGAAATACGATCGAAATACCGAAGTTCCGTCATCTCGTTCACATCCCATAACGTCGCTCTTTCGTCGTCTCCAGCTGTAGCAAGTTTCGATCCATCCGGTGACCATCGACAAACACGAATACCGTAACCCGAGTTTACGAAAGAAGATTTCGCTTGGCACCCGTTCTACGGCAGCGTCGATTGTAGTCGAGAATGGAAAATATACAGAGAAATTGGGCATGCACACATACGTACACATGTATACATACTTGCATATATGTTCATCTAGTCTACAATATGTATAGATACACGCGGGTATTATGTACCTCCGTATTCCAGATGATAGCGGTGCCGTCTAAGGAACAAGATGCAAGCATAGTACCGCAGGGACTGAATTCCACATGATTTATACTGTATTTGTGAGTATCCAATGGACTGTATGGTTTCTCTTGACATTTGATTATAGGATCGCCGCAATCTTCCTCTTCCTCGTCGGTTTCGATGCTCCACACGCGTACCAGCTTGTCCCTGCATCAGAGCATTATCAGGAGATCAAGTTTATACAACAGTTGCATATGACAGTTCCTTTCAATGTTTTCGTGTCGACTAACCCCGATCCGGAAGCGATGAGGTGATTCCCATAACAAGCTACGCTGTTTATCACGCCACTGTGGTCTTCTAATCTTTGGATAAGTTGCACGTCGTTGACCGACGTCTCTGCATTTTTCATCACATCTTGTTCGTGCATCTCGCTCTACGGAACAAAGGCCGGGTTGCGTGTAAGTATATACAATTTTCTAACGATTTGGCATCTGTACCTTTTCATGCTCTATCATCGGCAATGCCGTGGACGCGGAGCATCGCGAGAGTTCCGAGTCGAGAGATAAAGTGCCCGTTAAATCCCAAACGATCACCGACTTGTCGTTGGACCCTGCGCCATGTATACATATAGATATTATTGTAACGATCATTGTACGTATAAATAATATAGTTGTATGTAAAAACGCGTGGCCATCGCGTCGACACTACCAGTCGCAACCAAATGTCCGTCTCTCGAGAACGCGCAGCATGCCACATATCTATTGTGCCCCGACAATATCGCTACTACTTTACCCGTGCTCTGGAAATGAAAATTGTTTCAGTTGTTTCGCGAATTGTTGCGATTCAGTGAAACCTACCGTTTCCCATATCACCGCTGTTTTGTCAAGGCCACTGCTGACCACGTATGATCCGTTCGAGTTGAAACGAACGCAAGTCAAGGCACTACTATGCTTCTCCAGGATTCTGCAGATGGTTATATTGGCAGCGAACGCTTGAGCTTGACCCTTTGCTTGTATCACTGTCACCTCCCATAATTTCACGCAATGATCGTTCCCACATGTGACCAGATGATACAGCTTTGTGAATGGTTCAGTGCCTGCGTACGAAGAACGATTACATTACCGATCCCGTATCAATTTCAGTGTGATTTTAAGGACTAATATACAGTATAAGTACCGCATAGATAGCTAATGTAAAAGTAGGTATATATATAGTATATAGCATGTAGATAGGTAGGTATAGGTAGGTAGATAGGTAATTAGGTAGGCAGGTATAGGTAGGAAGATATCGTATCGTTTACGTACTTGTAACTTCTTGAGAAGTCGAAAAATCGCAAGAAACGACACCTAAATCATGAGCATCGTCTATCCAGGCAAACGCGGTAATTGCTTGTTTATCAGACATGCACGACGAGTCGATAATATCGGCAGTGGAAAATAATTTTAAGACCCCAAGGGTGCAACTTGTAATCAACCAACTCGAGTCCGGCGAAAAGCATACGCTCTGTATAGCACCGTCGTGCTTTTGGAAACATCTATACAGTACAGTATGTGAACATATAGGTATCGTTTCGTTTCATAAGCGCGCACGCACGTACATGCGTACACGCGTACGAACACAGTATATATAAATGTAAACAAATGTTACCCAAAAAGAACATGAGATTTTTTTACTTGATTAAAGTGCGTCGAATCAAATCCCACAGACAGACTTGTCCGTAATCGCCGGCGGTTGCGAGTAACGTAGAGTCCGACGAGAATCTACAAACTCTAACAGCTTCGCCGCCGACTTGGACCATAGTGTGAATTTTCAATCCCGTCTGAGGAGAGAAGGGACAAGCGTATTCGACGAGTGGCAAAATCGTACGCGGTCAAAGTCAAAGCATACCCGCAAGTTCCACAATAGCGTTGTCCCGTCTATGCTAGCCGAAGCCAGCATTGTCGATCGGGGGCTTACTTTCACTGTCGTAATGCCATATTTGTGACCTATCAAAGGTGAATAGCATGCTTCCACATATCCGCTGCACGCTCTCCATTGCCAGACTCGAATGCGTTTATCTCTAACAATCAAAGTAGCCGGCAAACTATATATACATATTTACCACAGCGGGCAGCAAGTGTGCGCACTGTTTCAATATTGCACATGTATCGTCGGCCTCATATGAAAACTGTCTAAGTCCATTTTTTATGAAAATTTGATTCTCAGCTTCGCCTTGTTAGGTATTTCAATTTCCACGGTTTGAGGGTAATTTTTTTTGTTAACTGCTTTAATTAGTGTCTCAATATAAATATCAACAAAATCTCCGTGTAAAGCAAAATAGTTTTGCTTTAAATCGTTTCTCCCGCCTCCTGTAAAATTTACTTTTTTGGACTTAGGTAAATTTTATATGAGGCCGACGATATGTATATATTATATGTACAGTACAGTACGTATATGACAGAACGGTAATCTTACCCCGATCCAGTCACCAATACACAATCGCTAGCGAAATCAACGCTCGTCACGTCGCTCGTATGAATCGTTAAGGTTTGCAGAGCTTGCACATCACCTATCTTAACGGCGGCAGCAGTCATATTACTCTTACTGGAAACAACAAGAATACAACGTTTCCCCTTTCATCGTAGTCACCTTGCTCGGTTTCGCGCACTCGCTCATTTATTTTCCCTTTGTTATTCAAAATGAAACCGTGGAACTTCGAACAGATTGGAAATTTCACGCGTTCCTCAATTACAAACGATACTCGAGACGTGCTAATAATAATTTTCAAACGAACCGATCGATTCTTATTAACAAATTAACGCCTCATTGCTAAACAATCTATCGTAATTGGCAGTCGGCGTGGTCGCGAGCACGATCTATTCTGCATGCCGCTTTTCGTCACCGTGTCTCCATTAGGAAAACTACGCTGTAGAATAAAAAGCTTTCAGACCTTGACATTGATTTAATGTGGTCGTAAACGTGGCTCTATTGTACAGGATGTTCGGGAGCTATGTACGTTTGATAGGGCGGAAATCTTTAGTGGTAGCGGGGGTGGGAACATTTACGGAAGTAAATCTGAATTTAATTTATTCGTCGAACAATAGGACAACAAATTTCATTTTTACGCAGCGGCGACAAGTTCAAGGATTCGAACAGCTTCAAGGGAAAGGAAATTATTCTATTCGGATAATAAACAACGGTGTCTATCCAAATGTGCATACCATGCAAACTGTATTGTACCGTAGAATTCAATAGAAATGGATAATAACGGAGACTTTAAACGTTTCATCCCTTCTTTATGTAAATATTAGTATAAAATACCATCGCCAAGCAACGGAATATCAAGGAACGTGTGTGAAAGCCAGATATAGGTACTTACGTTGTACGTAGAAACGCGCGTGTATAAAACGTCACTGTAAATTCAGGAAATTCCGCTTGAACTGCAGCATTTTATGATGTGTACGACGAGCAACGCGTACAGACTGTACAGAAATCTATTAAGCTGTAGTGGAAACTTTTCTGAGCAAAGCATTCGACATTATGACGCTGAAGCGCTAAACGCATGTCTACTTAGCCGGTAAAATCGATACTACAGGAATAGAATATGTTTTACGAGAATAACTATACACCTTCTTTGCGATCAAGCACCCAGGAAACATTATTCCGAAGTTATTGTTTACGATCCAGTAACAATTGAAACATGTTCAGCGAAATTCTTCAGAGAACCTTTCCGTTCCCGTCAATTGTGAATTTCACACTTGACATTTCTCACACATTTTTTCGTACGATCCGAATCACTTGTCGTTCAGCGATTTCCATTCTGAATATCATGTATGTTATCGTAAACAACTGGAAACTTATCGAGATTCATACGGATATGCATGCACGCTATACTACATGTGTAAACGAATAGCGTGCGCGCACATTGCAATGCGTCGCGCAGCGACGGCACCAGATCGATAGACACTGAACTTATGTAGAACTTATGTAGAACTTATGTAGAATTTGTAGAATAGATAACAATAGAAACAGAACAGGAGGAAGGAAAACGTAATAGAATAGAAGCTTCGGATACAAAAAGAAAAACTTGAAAGAAAGGAGACCACAGACTTAAGATCCAAAAACTCCTTTACCAAATTAAAAACAAATAATTTATTTCGAAAAACAAGTACAACTTTTCAAGCAATCTTTTTTAACCAAGAATTTAATTGGTCAATGTCAGCCGAAGTGTCAGGATCTTTATTAAACGCGTTGCATTCTGCAAAATCCATGTGCGTATCCAGCTGGGCAAAATCGAAATCTTTTCCTTCTTTGCCAAGGAAGACATTTGCGGATGATGCGTCTGTAGCTTGCAACTGATTTGTCTTTGTCATACGTAATAGATTCATTTCTCTTTCTAATAAAGTTTTGATGACAGAAGAACCCTTCGCCATCGTTTGGTCCTGTTTATTGCATAATATAAGGACAGATTTCTTTTGCATAGATGGGTCCGACAGTATGTTGTACAAGTACCTGAAAATGAACAAGTTCTTTAATCGCTCTTCTGTATAGAGGATGTCAACTGTTTCTACAATACTTACTCTGCTACATCACGAATATCCTTTTGGAAGGAGACCGAATCGATTACATAGACAACTACTTTTGCAGATGACTTGAATTGATCGAAGTATTTGTAGCGCAAACGCTCGTGTCCAGGAATATCCACCAGCTTCAGGGTACGCTATATGTACAAATAGTAATGAAGGACTATGATGCTGATACTTCCTGCTATAAACTGGTAATACTTACATTATTAATTACAAGATCTTCCACATTCTCCTTCGCAGATGTATAGGTTTTAATAAATTTGGAGCACACTAAACGTGAAAATATCAGTGTTTTGCCAGCATCACTGAGGCCAGTTAGAAGTATCCTATTTCCTATAGATTTACTTCTGCGCCATATGATAAACAATACTAAACAGAGGAACAAAGAGGAAAAAACATTTATTAGAATATTTCAGGTTATGTCTATCTTTCAACTAGTTATTAGCAATTCTATGATAGAATTAAATTTAATCATTGTATTTTAGAGAACGCAGTCAATATTTTTCAATTTTGTGCAACATATTGATATAATTATGACCTGCAAAAATATGTGCGTTACCTATGGTTATAATAATCGCTATTACCGCAACCAATATGCCCAGAAATTCGGAGTCCATTGTTATAATTTATTTAAACTACAACAATAATGTACAGAATATGTACACGTATGCCTCCAGTTCAACCTGTAGCAGCTGACAGGGATCGAGAGTGTAAAAGCGCCATCTTTATCAGGAAAATAATTATTTCAAATATTTGCCGCTCTATTAAAGATTTCTATTCATTTAAAATGGCTAAAAGTAGGACATTTATTTAAAATAGATTCATACTATTATAAGAAGTATTATAAGAAGTAGTTAATAAATTAGTAAGTTTAAATTTTTTGAATGAAGTGCCTCACAATCTGAAATACCGACATCTCGATTTCTTACGCCCTCTATGCTGACGAACGATAAATGTTGGAACTAGATCCACGAGAACCCGGGAAAATTAAAAAGAAATGTGTTTATCAGTTATTTCACATGACATTATTTTAAACTAAATTAATTCAATGTAATTTTTACGATATTATCAAAAATGAACCGTTAGATAGTGCAATGTTATTTCAACATTATATGGAATTCATTTAGTGTTAATATCCTTTTCTTTTAACATAATTATGGGCACATATATGTTAATAAAAAAATCAAATGAACCAGCTTAAATAATCTGCTACATCAGGATCAACATATTTCAGGAAAAGACTAGGGCGAAATAAGACTACGAAGAAAAACATTAATATGTTTCATAAAATAATTATTGCATCTACCGGAAAAAAATTTAATTTTTTCGTATTGGAATTGGTCTAATTTAGAGTTTAGAGAATTGCCTTCTAGGAATAATTGTACACGTGATGATTCTCTTAAGACAGAAGCGCTTCTAAAATAACATCTGTCACGACGAATTAAACTATTTGCCATGTGCGTCAGATCCCCACCGGACGTTATTAACCGACAATTATTGTCTATCGGAACGTACGTGCTGGCGTAATCCACAGCCGGAACCCTGTCGTTTTTAGGGACGAAACTTTTACCGCAGCAACTGCATTCTGCCAGGTGTCGAGGCGTCCATGGGAATTGTGCTGATAACTCATCGTACATTCTCACGGTGGTCCAACACACGACAATGTATATTAATGGACAATTACTTCTCATTAGGCACGAATTAAATTTCATTAATATTGTATCATCTCACCTGTTCGCTTCGAGCAGATACCATAGACGCTTCCTAGTGTCTCTCAACACACAAACGTCTAATCCTAGCAACAATGATGCCATACATTTTTTTTCTATATTTCACTGTTTTTCCAGTAAAATATATTTTGTTTTGCATAAAAATTCACAGTTTAATGATGATTATAAAAATCTATTTAACGATGGAATATGAAATATATATTTAATTATGTATTTAATGATGTACTATTTTGGAATATGAAATATGTATTTAATTATGTATTTAATGATGTACTATTTTGGAATATGAAATATGTATTCAATTATGTATTTAATGACGTACTATTTTGGAATATGAATTGTTTTGTGGTTCGAGGAACCCAAAAAACGTTGCGGCGTTCGATAAATTAGCTTCCGTGTACGCTATTGTGCTTTCGAAACCCACAGATAGCAGAAACAAAGCTGTCCTGCGTTGGAATGATGGTATTCCCATAACGATAGCGTCATAATCACGCACATGTTGTTCGCTTACCGGTGCAACTACCTGGAAAGTGTTTCTCATGGTGAACGACACCGATCATGGGGGCAATGTGTGGATCAAGGCAAATAATTTCAGTCATTTTTATTCCGATTCGAACATAGTGAAACTGCTATATGTGCTTATAAAAATGAACTTTTCAGTTATTTCACATCACATGAATTATAAGAAATTTCCTGAATTATAAGGGTTGAACGTCTACCGGTTACAATAACAGAGTGTTCGGACAGTAAAGTTCATAGGTGCGAAAGGTTCATATAATGGAGGTTCAGCTGCAGCCTGAAATCGATCAGTGAAACTTATTAACTCTGTTTCTTTAGAGGTACTGAGGAGCTTCTAATTGCTGGGTGAAAGACTAGACCGCTCGTCTTCAGATGCAAATGCATGCCCCACTTTAGTAAACTGCAGGACATTCCGGCATATTTTGCATAATCCTAAATTTAACAATAACAAGTCTGCAGTCACAGCTGCTGTAAGTACGTTGCATGCTGCGAAAGATTAACCTAGTCCTGAAAGAATCGGGGACAAGCAGCATCGGGCGTATGCTCTGCAGAAGGGTGCGAGAAAACCATTCCTGTCGCCGGTTCAATAAAAATCCTTGTTTCAAACCCAACAGATCAATTTAACGTTGTACAAGAATAAGTAATTGGAATTAACCCTCGTCCGTCCCTCGTGTCAATTTTACACAGTTTTCCCGCAATAAGTTATACTGTTCTGTTATTTGTAGGTGAATTTGTCCGAAACTTCGTGACTTTTATTTTTCTAATGCGAAACACATAATCGAAAAGCCTAAGGTATAAATGTTAACTCATCAATTTGAATAAAAAATAAGAATAACACCGAGGGACAGACTCAGTTCGTGAAATGAGGGACGGATGAGGGTTAACTTAATATTGGTTGAAGGTGGAACCAATGCTGGTAGCGAATGTGTTGAGCGCATGAATTCTCAATTGTAATAGTAGCACACGCGCGGTTAAAACAAAACGCGCAATCGTGTGCTGCTTAAGAAACATTGCTGAAGGATGCCGTGGTATGGGCCCTAACAAGCACAATTGCGGCAAACAAAGGGAAGAAGGAACGGCGGGGCCCCTCGCGGCGCGCAATAATCGCCTCTTTGATCGATCTCGGCCCGCCACGCGAAGTCACACGAAGGAATTCCGGCGGGAAGGCGAAGTTAGGGCTGCACACTGATAAATGCCCGAAAAATTCCAGGTGTAAGTGACACCGGGCCAAAAGAGGGACGCGTGCCGTTTTCCCACGTGTGTGCACCCCTCGCGATTCCACTTCATTCTCCTTGCACGATCCCCTTCTTCGTCTTCTTCTTCTTCAAGCCGTGATTACAACCTCTCTCTCATTCTCTACGTTCGATCCCCTAAAGCACCCTGCAGATGCTTTGCTTAAGATTTCAAACCCCCCTCGGAGGATTCGACGTCACCATGACGTGTGCATCGCGTGACGTCAGGACCATGTGCCCACACGGAATCCCCTCGGTGACGTCGAAGGAGGGGTAATCATTCCTTTCTCTCTCTCTCTCTCTCTCTCTCTCTCTCTCTCTCCTTTCTTCTATGGTAAGTCGATCCGGAACGAGGAATAGTAATGGGCAAGGGTCGTGGGACTCGAGGAAATTGCAGATGCCAAAGACAGATGCGAAACAGCACGTGTGCTTCGCTGATACGCGCGTACAAGCATCGGTTGTAAGCTCCAGGAAACGTGCTATCGAAATATTTGGGGATTTGCGGACACAGGGAACCGGACAAAGAGGAAACCAGTTTACTTGCTCCCGGTTTCTTCTGTCCTCCTTTTGCGATTCCTGTCCTTATTACCTGAATTGATTTTTGCTACTGCCGCCTCGGGCTAACCGGCGTTGCTGCCCCGATCGTTTGGAAAATCAGCTGTTTGCATTCTCGTACGGCTTTATGGAAATTTCGTCTCGCCGATTCCTTGATTCCTCAAAAAATATTTTTTTATTTGTTAAGCACTTTAAACCCTTCTGGGTTTATTTCGCTTTACAAGAATAACTACAAGTGATTACAATAACAATGTCTGTTAACACTAAGTATGCAGATTACAATCAAACAGACAGGTTTCGCTGTGAGTGTGTCTACCGCCCAGTTCAAAAATGTTCGATCGTAATCTTGAGGAGAAACTTTTTCGAGAACGTCAAACATTTTTAAAGAAAATATTGTAAATTCACAGCTGGTAGTACTCACGCAAGGGTCAAGAAACCTGGTACGAATAATGGAAGACGAGCATGAAATCATTGTCGTCCTAATTCCGATCGTCCGGGTTCGTGACGAAAGTCAATCCTAGCGGAACGCATGGATCATTTCAAGATGCACGCGCGATGTCGTTCTATGAAGATCGGGGAGGGCGGCCCTTATACGAACCCCGAGGGAAATCCCTTGACGACGTACGAAGGGTGCCGATCTTCTTGGGCCCTATGTTAAAGGGACCACAAATCGTGAGCAAGAAGGGAACCAAGGACAATAGGGTTGCGCAAAATGCTTTTCTTACCGGCAAAAGGAAGGGGAGTCTGGCACGCGACCAACGTCACCTGCCTCGTTCCACGACCTACTGAAGTCCTTGTATCGATTTTCTTTCCATGCAGCTGCAATGTCGTGGTTTCTTGCGCCCGGTGATCAGCGTACCGGGACGCCTCTCTGTCGTTATCGTCGCGTCATATGGCAGAAACGTTGAGATTCCCCGTTTTCGTGGGATCGCTAGGCGATTTTGCGCTACCTACGCTCGGAATCGGAGGCATTTCCGTGCACCTGCTGCTTCCTTCGATTCCTATGAACTGCCCGTTTACACTGCTTCCGGATTTTCTTCCTTTCCCCCAAGACTGAACACGCTGACGACTAGTTTACTGACAACTAGGGCTCACAATCCCGCAGGATCACGCGTCATTTTTTGGTTCCGTGATTTTGGAACAACAATGCTTCGATATGTGCGACAGAGTTCTGCAAGGGGATCGTATATTGCTCCTTAATCCCAGCAGAACATCAATTTCCCAAGCATCAGCTGCTTTCCACAAATCAATAAATCGGTCGCAGACCATCATCGTCTGGCGTGTGCCGTTATTCCAGGTCTCCTTCATCGAAGACTAGAATCAAAGACTCCTACAAGAAGAGTTTCCCCTCGACGATCTACGCTGGACCATTGTTCAACACCCCAAGCCATCAGCACGAGAGCACATTTGGCTCCAGCTGATGCAACGATTTCAGCTTTGTTCCTTCGTTCTACGGTAGCATCGCATCGCGTCAGTGATCTCAAGATATAGCTTCTGTATTAACGTATCCAGGGGAATTTCCCTAAGAAGCTAGGCAGGAACTTTGGAAGAACTGTCTGATTAACTGGGATTTGCGCTGTAATTAGCCGCACGCCGTAATGTGCACTAATCGGTTTCTCGATCCGGCGATTACGGCGTCGCTAGCAATTATCCCGTTTAATGACGACGACGGAATTCCCTAAGAGTTATCAATTCTGCATGCTCGACTGAAGCAATCTGGAGTTTCTAAACCACGGCGTTCAAGGATTCTCTTTGTTGAACGAACAACAAACTCAGGAAAAAATTGCATTATTGTTTGCTACAGCGTTCATGGTCGTATTATTAGTAACAAATAGAAATTCAATGCAAAACAGTAAAAAAGTGTGAAGAATGTAAAAATACATTGTTGCATAGTTTTGAACTTCACAGAATTACTAGTGAGTAGACAGCGGATTGTATGCATTTATAACAAAAGTGAGTAGGTCTAATTTAAAACAGTAAAAACATTAGGAGAATTTAAAAATACTATTAAATATTAAAAATACTAAAATATTAGTCATTATTTCAACCTATAAAATATTAGTTTCAACCTATAAAATATTAAAAATATTAAAATATTAGTTTCAACCTATTAAACATATTAAGAAAGAAAATAGATTTCTATTTCACTCCAGTTTGTTGCAAATCAGGTAGTGTAGGGCTTTTTATAAAAACTGTTTATTACACGTGCGCGTTGCTCATTTTATAAATGCATAAAATCTTTAGTTTAAAAATAGAAGAATTTTCAACGTCGTACAAAATTTGCCTAAACAAATTCTCGCCGATTTCGCAGCGCATTTCCCAGCAAAATGTGGACCACTTATTATTCATAGTTAGTGTAAAACTGAACCCATGGGCCCCTAGTCCACAATTTCCCCATATGCAGTCGCTTCCGAGCTGAGGAAGTAGACAATGCGGAGTTCTCGCAACGAAACAAGCGGCGATGATTTCTCGGAGCCTAATAGCCGGTTTACTTGCGTGAACTAACTCGTTCGAAATGACAAATTTCACCGAAGGTCCCCCATTGGGACTATCATTTGCATAGAGCTGCGGCGACGAGCTTTTTCGAAAAATGGGCCGCGTCGATCGTCGTTTAAAGGAACACCATTGTTCGAACACCGCGTTACGTCACCGGGAAAGCAGATGCTTCTGCAATGAGACCACTCGACCGACCGTCATCCCATTTAATTGCTGGACCCCCAATTTTCACCTCTTCGATGGATTTTGGATATTCAATGGATTCTTCACCATGGATTTTGAATATCAATAAAACGCGAGCTATAATCCTTTTTCGCTTATGGTCTTCCGCATCATCGCCTACCAGGTTTTATGCAATCTCGAAGGATCAGGATCGATTTCGTACTGTAGAAGATCTAACTGTTTCCTTGGGAAGGCTAATTTTAGATAATTGGCGGATTCGATGGTGAAAGTGCTGGTCGATCAGGATTATAATGGCTCTGACAGTCTTGGAGGCTGTAGAGCAGCAGTTTTCTAGAAAAGATCGTTTAGTGATTTATGTCGAGTTCACGATTTAGTTTTTAGCAGGAAGGATGAAGGATTTGATAGTAATTTTTTGATCCTTTGAATTTACCTTAAGTGCTCCATACAAATATTCCGAGGATGTCACCCTTAAGCAAAGGATGGAAAGATTCTTCTTAAAAATATTATTTATAATCCAGTTAGAATCTCAATAAATAATTTAACTCTTTGGACTCGAAGTAATTTTAATTCCGAAATCGAGACACATCTTTCAACCTAGAAGATTTTTATTCTATATAATCTTTTTTACCCTATTCATATGAAATTGAACCTTCTAGCAATTTCTAAAGTACAGAAGAGTTTAATCATTTAAAAACTGTTACAAATAATGATATGGCAATTTTGACTGCGCCTCAGAGTCACCAATCGAGTGCAAAGGATTAAGAAGAAGACATTGTTCTAAAATTTTTGTTAACGTTAAGATTACGATCTTGTTTTAAATTGGTCCTGCAGATCGCTGGAGATAATTGGAGAACCGAAGATGTCGAGGTTAGAGGAGACAAAGCCTGGCATTTCGGGTACGGATTTCGCGGCAAACTTATGGCAGGTTGGTGCAGCTCGGAGACGGCAGAAGCGCGGCGTCATAGCGGCAGCAACCTTGCTCCGTAGCGGCGCTCCTAGGCGCCCTAAAAGAGAGAGAGAGCAAGCTGGTGAGAACACACTGCGCCACGCGTTCCCACCATCCTTCTCGGGCATCTTCGTCCACCTCTTCGGACGTATTCGGCTCCGTACTTCGCTCCCGATATCAGCTCGGGGCCCTACCACTCAGGATGGCCCCCCTCGTTGGGCCCCAAGATGCCCTTTTGTTACTGAAAATTGGCAGCTTAGTTTAGGTGTTGTTTGGAGAGGAGAATGCCCGGGATGAGGTGTCGTAATGAAGTTGCGCAAAGGATTGCCGGTGCCTGGCGGACCCAGAAGAGGACCACGTAAAGCCTCAGAACGCCTTATTATAATAATAATTATTTTCAGAAAGTATCTCACATTTTTTGGCAATTTATCTATTAGGTCGTTCGGAAAGTAATTTCGTTTTTCGTGTAGAGATACCATTTGTTATTACTTAACCTTATTTTAAATTTTTGCTAATGAAAAACAAAAATTCTACGAGCACGGGATCTTCAAGTTGCCTGAAAAATAGGAACAGATCATAGAACAAAATGTCATAAAACTTATTCTAAATGGTAAAAAATTGGCTTTCATTTTCTCTTGAGAAAATGAAATCACAAATAATTTCTGATTGATTTACAACATTTATGGGCGTAGCAGATGGAATGATTATTTCGGGGAACGGCGCCAAAATTGCTAGATGTTATCTCAAACGCAGTGCTATAATTAAAAAAGGGATTAGGCAAGGTTTTCCTATCAATGGCCCTCGCCAGCCATTTCCGGCGAGGCCACCGGAAACGGTAAAGGGTGATTTAAGAGAGGAACCTGCGTGCGCGACCCGTTCCCGTAAATTGGAGTATTCCTCGAAGGCAGTTAGGAAGACAATGTAAAAACAATCCAGTCCCATTGCACGGATTACTGTTCGCTCGTTCGTCGAAGCACGCTATCGATGCTGCTGGTCCCATGAAAGAACACGGAGGAGGGTTCACTTCGGAGCACCGAAGACTAAACAGATCGTGTTTCCTAAAGATCAGCCGCTGAATGATTTTAACGGACTTGTGAACAGATTCTTAATACAGTTCGGCCTCGATAGTTAGCTCGGTGGCCTGTGTGTTACCGGATGTGTTCGGAAGATTGAGTTACTGTACTCATAATACTCTTGGACGGAGTCCTTTTTTTAATTCTCAGCCAGGCGGAAAACAATCGACGACCCGAAACTGACCAAACTTGCGGTTTGTCGGAGAAATTTGGTCCGTCTTACGTTTCGGAGAATTTTTTTCCGAAATTATTATATGTATTTATCCATACAAATCAATAGAACATGAATGTTTTTTAGCTACAGTACTAGACTAAATCTACACTACGAAGATTTTGGGCATTTTATTAAGGACTGAAATCAGTAAAAATCTCCCAGGTGTTCCCCATCCTTCGACCTCCTCCTAGGTGCAATCGTCGTTTTAAAATCGATCTCCCATTGTCCAAGAGGATCCTGGTCCCCGATGTTTCAAGGTTCCAGCGAACCGGCATAAAACAATAAACCGGGGACCGTAATTGCTCGTTCGCGGCCCAGGCCAAGTCGTATAAAGGATTACCACAAGGGCTGAAAAACTCCCACGATCTTTGGAAGACGAAACAGTTACAGCCTAGTCACCGGGGACAAAAATTTCAGCCTTTCTATGCAAATACATACCTGGGCCTGTGCACGGGTCCGGCGGGCTCCGGACTTAGCACCGTTTTCTTTTTCCCTTCCCAATAAAACGTCGAACGCCGTGCCGGTGCCCTATCGCGGGCCCCTCGTGTGTCAGCCACGCGCGCCTCCATAGCGGTCAGGCCCCCATAATAGATGCACGAGGCACGGCTCGTTTTCTTTTCTTTCCACCTTTCTTTCTTTTCTCGTTCTGTCCTCTCTTCCTTCGACCAAAGGATCTGCCCCCACTGCACGGATCTAGCCCCCCTCTCTTTGTCCCCCTCCCCTCTCGCCCCTTTTAGATCCCTTCCATCAGCGTTTTCCTTCGTACAGCATTATGGGCCCAGGAATATCCACCGACACGACGACACGACGAAGGAATATAAGGCGAAAAGGGTGAAGCGAAACGCGAATCGCAGAAACGTGGGAACCGTCGCCAGGTGATCCCTTGCGCCACGGTAGAGGCAGGGCCCGGCACGAACTTTTGCGAGCCAAGGAACAGGGCCCACTCTTCGGAAAAGGAGGGGGCACAGAATGGGGTGGCCACTGCAAGCATCTAGCCTCCAAAGGGGTAGACGCAACTGCGTCGAGGTCCAGCTACCCTACGCTGCTCGCTGGGGGGTTGGTTTTTTTTTCTTCAAACTTAGGCTGCAGGTATGGAGTGTGCAACGGGGTGTTACTCTTCTGGAATCGATCAGTTTGGTTTGCTTGGGATAATGGGTACATTAACGCCTGGATAATAAACTTATGCCTTTTTGTACTTGCAAGAAAATAATTGTAACTGAATACAGTAAGTCCTCGACTTCCGCGGATTCTTAGAAGCGAATCAGAAAACCAATTTCGATCTGTGAAACGAGAGCTTTCTCGGTATATACTTATTATAGTTTGTTTATTTAAATTTTCCTTTAAAATGAGTACATATGTATAGTATGTGCAAAGCAGATCGTATTAATAACATTTCAGCGGTGGTGGTCAGGCATTATTCGACTTGCAATTTTTTAGAATTTTTGATTTTTGTGGATGTCTGACTCCAGCTTGAAAATGTAGTTACCTGGCCATTGGATCCATTGTAATCGTCTGCCTCGCGTGTGTCCAGCACACGACCCGATTCCCAGCGGCACGACCCACTGACCCAATTCGAGTGAATAGGGTACTTTCGATTTACGATCGGGATTTTGTGGAGCATTGTTCGCGAAATCTTCAAGTTACCGTCGATCAATCGACATATGGGGTACAGGCTGCATGTCAAATTCACCGTTCACGCCCGCTACTTTCTAGCGGGCAGTATTATATTCATTCTCATTCACAAAGCCTTTGCAAAACAAAGATTTCGCAAGAGTATAAATTATACATTTGGCGACTTCATGAAATTTCATAAAAGAACTAAAAGATTGATCTCACAGTCTAGAAGACCCTCACCCATAAAATATCTATAAAATGGAAGAACATCAGTTTATCAGTAAAAATATGTTCTTGTATTTTATAGAATTTTGTTTGATGATTTTGACATATGTTTTTCAGTAAAAATATGTTCTTGTATTTCATAGATTTTTATTTGATGATTTTGACATTTATTTTTCAGTAAAAATATATTCTTGTATTATATAGAGTTTTATTTGATGATTTTGAGATATGTTTTTCAGTAAAAATATGTTCTTGTATTTTATAGATTGTTCATTACGAAATTGTGTGCTCCATAATTTTATTCATTTACTTTAGTTGTACTATGAGTTTCCCGAGCAAATGTGAAGCACATAAGCACAACTTTTTATTCGAAGGAAATTCACGAGAATCGCGCCCCCACTCGTGGAAACAAATACCCGGCTGTAATAAATGATGCCGTCTGTCGCGCGGACGAGACATTTTTTCATTGAACTCCCACGGAAACGAGTTACATTTTCCTGTATTCCACAATCCAGGCTGTTTCCCCGCGACGACGATCCAGATGTCGTCTAAAAACGACCCCACGCACGTATTTTTTTTCTATGGGGCTCCTGGCTACTGAATATAGAAGCGCCATTAAAAATGAAGCAATTAAAACACTATTTCTGTAGAGACCAGATCTCCTAAATTAACTTTGGGACAGCTGGGGACATCACGATTTCTTGGCGATCATAGAAATTGTAATAATGAGCATGACCTAATTTTATTTAGTTTGTGAAAGTGTTATAGGAAAGTTGACAATAAAATTTGTATTAGGTTTGCCAATGGGTAATTTATTTATGAGTGGTCAGGTAGAATAAGTCTGAGTTAGCAATAAATTGGACCCCCATGGCTTCAGAAATTGATCTACAATGAAAACCTAACACACGAGCTGTGCAAATAAAATGAATTGTAATGTTTCAAAAAATCGATAAATAAAACAGTGAATAGTGTTAAATGCTTGGACTCCGAACGCGTTAATTCGTTTAGGCGAGATTGTGATCCAGGCAAGAGCGAATCGTGTGAAATGAAATTAATTTCGGACACCTGGCGGGACCAAGGCTGAGGGAATCGATTAGGAGGTTCTCCCGTGAGACTAGAAGGTCCGGTCTTCTTGCGGGGCGGAAGCGAAGATTTCAAGATTCGGGGATAGCGTTTCCTTCCTGTTGGATCCCATGGTGAGTGCGAGGGCGGCGGCTGCAGGTGTATCCCAAGATCGAGCCGCAAAGCAGAGGGTGGGCGTTCCAAATTTAGACTCGCCTCTTGATCTTCCTCAAGAGGTTTGTGGTCAAGCGAACTACTCGAGCCACTCTCAGCCTCCCGGGGTTAATGAGGAGGTCGCGACATCTGACCGAACGCCTTCCGTTATGACAGCTAGCTCGAATATTTATGGGAAATCGTGGACCATGGGAATCGGATATGAAGTTTCATGAGAATTTTCGTGGATCACTGATGGCCCCATTTTGTCAATTTCACTTTACATCTTTTTTCCCATGTCGTTTAGTAAATTTCTAATTGCTGAAAACAATCAGGTCGTCTGGTCCACTTTAAAAATAATTATTCCGTTTCAACCCCTTGCCCTACTATTTACTTCGTGGCTGTAGCGATTAAAAATTCTTCGTCGTCCTGAGTTTCACAGGAAAAATAGAAATTTGATATTTAAAAAAAATTTTCCGTTTTAACCCCTTGCACTACTATCTACTTCGTAGCAGTAGCGATTAAAAATTCTTCATCGTACTTCATCATCGTTTATTGTTTTTCCCGAAGGCTGTATATCGACTATAACAACATAGAATTTTATTTCGGTTTAAAGGAAATTAATAAACATACAGATTTAGTACAGTTTAGGCGAAATCAATGTAAGTGTACTACAAACTAGAAAATATTGGATTTGGATGGCTAGCTCGAGGAATGGGAGTAGAAACCCAGGTACAACGAGCATTAACGGCGGATCGCGATAGCCGGAAGAGGGGCGATAAGTTAAAAACAAAATTCAAGGCCGCGGCCTGTTTTATGGTGAAAGCCACCCTGTACCCTCGACGGAACTTCCGAGTCCAGAGTTTGCAGATGCAGGAGAGCAAGAAGGGGCCCTGGGTCTCTTACTTTAGGCCCTCTTGTAACTCGGGGAGTCCTCCATGGGTACGCAATAATATACCAGTCCCAGGGACAAAGCCGCAGTTTAACGTAGCACATTATGTATTTACTGATGGTAGGTACCCGAAATAAAACCATTAAGTACCTAGTTTTAGTGGGGGCTCTATCTTTTTTTCCGGAATGTAACGGACTCTTCCTGAAAAATTCTTTTTGACGCTCTCCGAACGACCCAGAAAATGGCGAAACTAGAGTCAACTGAGAAATCAAATAAATCTGGAATTTGAATAAACCCAACAGATGCTACCCCGTGAATTTAGAGGGTGGAAAATGCGAATTTTTACCGTTCAAGGATCAAAAAGCATGTGCTCGGCGTCCAGTCAGTCAAACATAAACATTCGTTTCGATAGTGATCGTTCGAGGGTCGAAATTTGCGAACCTCGGGAGTTCCGTATTCTCCTGTGCGCCCTTAATCTTTGATCGATCAGCTGAAGGGCGATCCAAGAGGAACATGAAAGAGCGTGAAACAAGAGCGGCGAACTCGTTCGTTCCCTACGGGAATTTCAGGTCTTTATGCCACCGGTGATCCGATCGTGGCTGGATCTTGATTTCTCAATCGCGGAGGCCCAACGCCAGATCGGCGTGGATCGTGCATCTGGCACGTATGCTCGTGTGTACGGGGGCCTCGTGTGTCGACGCGGAAGTCCCGTGGACCACGGGGGCACAGCTGGTCGCGAGAACCGATTTATCGCGGAACTATCGCGAGACACATTGTGACGCAATGACGCGTCGCACGATCATTCACGGTAATCACAACGGACTGAGAGATTGAGAGTCTCGAGAAACTGACACGAGCCACCGGCGACTAATTGAACGACAATTTCATTCGACCCTCGCCTGGCGGCTCTCCAAAAACCAGCCCAACACTGAATTTTTCGATCTTTGACAAATCGGCGCTATTCGAACTGCTGTGATTTTGTAATAAAAAATCGCAGAACGGCGAACCTTGGGTCATTCTAAAGCTGAAAGCCTCTGCTTTCACGGTCCATTCATAATTTTTTTCTAAAATATTTGTACACAGCAGCTTGAAAACTGAAGGAAATCCTTTTGGACAATGTTACAAATTGAAACTTTTCTAGAAACGTTGGAAAATTTTTTCCGTCGACGATTCTACCGTGTATTTGAAGATTGGAGCTTCCCCTTTGCAACGACTTCTTAAAAATTGATGTACGATTTTTTTGGTGGTTTTATTAAGCCTCGCAAGAGAGATATGAATCATGAAAATCGCTTCTTAATATTTTTAGAAACGTTTGAGTTGATGATCGATCGAAATATGGAATATTACCGGCTTGTCCAGGGGAAAAGATGAATTTCCATTGATCCACGGTGTTTTCGTATCTGTCTTGGAATCCTGGCGGATAGCCTGGCTGAACGGTGCAATAAATCAACCGGTCAAAAGGACCGTTTACGTAGCGCAGCATAAAGTAGAAAACGGCCTTTGTCACGGCTACGGTCCGGCTCCGGGAAGTTTTCCGGTGCAATAATCGCCGGTCATAAAGGTTTATCTGTTTATTGCGGCCGCCATTACTTCTAGAAATGGGCTGAGTGATTCCGTCAACGAAACAAATGTCCGGCGTTTATTGTTTCCCGTCTACATGCTTGCCGTTCGTGAAACGCCCTCCGATAGTTGTAAGGCGCTTTCCATCTTCATTGAGACTGTTTTTATAGTCGGCTACGTTTATTGACAAGGTGTTATTGCTCCTAAGCGTGCCGTAATGAATAACACCATCGACAAATGCCAATAATAGTTGCTTACTCTTGTTACAAACGGGTCAACCCGAACCGCAATAAACATTGGAAACTTGCATTAATAATTTTTGCTTCCACTATTTTTAAATATACTTTTTATAATCTTCCAACCTAATATACTGATGTGCAGTATATTCATACGTATATGTATACAACTTCAATGAATTTCATCTGGAATCCATTATTTACAATCCTCTTTCAAACCATGTAATTGGCTTTTTCGAATTATATTCTTATAGGTGGAAAATATAAATAATGTTGGTGATGCTATAGTTAATATGTGTAGTGTGTTCTTTTCGAATTTGCCTAAATTCAGAAACTGCGTAAACAGTATTCCAGGCAGAGTTCTATCGATTTTGGTAAACTATAGATAGAGGCGCAAATGGCCGCTGACAGAGGAATAAAACAGTTCCACAAAGGCCGAGTGCGATCGTAAAACGGTGTTGCAAAAAGTCCGGGGGCAGTTGCAATTCCAAGCGCAATTCGATGTCGCGTTTTCCCATGGCGTCGCCTCTATAAAACAGCGTGCACGCCGCGCGAAAGAAAGAGTTCATTGATGAGACCGTACGGGTCGAGAACAGTGCGGCGCGGCCCGAGTAAACAGTATTTAACGTTTCAGAAGAATTCCCACACAGTGTGCACCTCTCCCGTCGCCATCCCTCTCTAGCACTCGTATGCATCCGATGCATCGTTGCGCGCGCCAGCCACACTTATGACGCACGTATACACACGTCCGGCACACGGCCCTTCTCTGTCGCACGATCTTCTCTATCGTCGTTTGCCTTTGCCTTTGCCGCTGCTGCTGTGTTGGGGTTTCATCGTGGCAATCGGACCGACAAGATCGTCTTTGCGGTACTTGAACTTTTTACGCCACGAGGATCGTGAGGATCGTTTCTCTTTTTTCTCTCCAGTGTTAACCATTTACTCGCTCGCTGGCGCACACGGGGAAGCGGTGACAGCGAGATTCTGATTGCGTCGGAGAAATTTATGCGGAATTATTCGGAGCATCGATCGCCGAAAGATCAATTTTTCCTTCTTTTCTCAACTTTTCCTTAGCGTCGGTGGAGCAGATTTTATTTTTTACAGCGAAATTCGCATATCTTTAAAATTTTTGTATCTTAGATGATTTCAAAGGATTTTATAATCTTAATATTACAGTTCAGGTATGCTATAAAGATATTAGGTCCTTATCTGAATTAATTTATCGCTTTTCCCCAACGCAACAATGAGCCAGCCTTTGTTAGAAATTCCCCGAATTTCGAGGTATATTTTAGCACTCGAGTGGTGACTCTGAGGTGCCACTCAAAATTGCTGTACCATTATACAAAATATTCTTTACATTATTAAATATGTTGGTATCTAATCAATTACTAAACACGTAAGTATCGTATGAGCCAAATTTAAAAAATCATAGGAAATGGAAATATTCTCGGTCGGAAGAAATGTTTCGAAAAGAAAAGCTCCGAGTGCAAAGGGTTAATAAACTCGAATTAACGAGCTCGACTCGTTTTGTATTCTAGACGATCCGAAAGAATTTTGTAATTTTAATTTTACAGTCAAGGTACAATGCCGTAAAGATATTAGTTCCCCATCTGAATTAATTTACCATTTTTCTCCAACGAAACGATAAGCCAGCCTTTGTTAGAAATTCCTCGAACCTCGAGCTATATTTTTTAATAAACTCGAATTAACGAGCTCGGCACCTGAGGAACCACGTCCTTCTCCGAAACGATGATCTAATTGTTCAGTCTCTTTATTAAATAGCTGGGACAAAACCAGCTTTATGCATCCCGGCGCGGCGCACTAAAATAGAAGTGCGCAGTAAAGCTGCGAAAGGAGTACGAAAGAGGAGACTCAAATTTCGAGGAGACTATGTCGCCTTGTCCCGAGGACGGCGTGAATTCCCACACATCAACAGGTCTCAGGAGGACCTCCCACCCCATGGGTACTCTATAGCCCCACTCCAGGTTCACGATACACCCCACTCCGAACCGCGGCGAGTGCATCGGCATGCGGTCTTCGAAATCGAAAACGTCAAACAGTTACCCTCGACACCCCAAGCGGGACGACGCCGGCTACCGGCGATCATCCCCGACCTCAGTGCTAGAAAAGTCTTCGACAGAATCGTACAACACCGTTAGCTCCTCAATGTCGAGGACTTGTGTGGGATTGTTTGTGGATTCAGTTCAGTTTTTTACGTGTCAACGATCGCAAGGGACTTAACAGACAATTTTTTGTGTTGATTTCGTTGCAAAAATTGCCGAAAGTGTTTGACTCTGTGCTTCAATGGTGGATTACTATAATTACAAGATGTCCGGCAGTGAGGATGAGCCGGACGCTCACACGCAGTCCGGGATGACCAAGGCTGAGCTGCGAAGGGTAAAATTTATTTCTCACCCTCTTGTCATTTTTCAACAACTTTTCGTTGTCTCGATGGTTGTCATTGTTTACTTGCGACTACTTGATTATGGATCTTTAGAGATGAATGTAAAGTATAACATTTTTTATTGAGCTTATCAAGCTGCACACAAACGGATAAAATCTATGCGAATAGAAATACTCGAGAAATGAATAAAATATTCATGTACAAATATTCAAGCATGTAAAATAAACGTGTAGAGAATTCTTATCTACTCCCAATTAGTGTACCTGTTTTTTAAAAAATGTTCATACAATCACTATAATTGTCACTAGCAACAAATCGAAATTATTGTTTCAATATTTCCACTGTGAATAAAAATCTCGAAAAGGCATCGCTAAAAATTAGCAATTCATCTCGATTCACTTCTCTAAAAATCCCAAATAATAAGAAAATATCCAAGTGAACAACTGACAGCAGCTTCCATAACATCACCGAACAGCCGTAATAACAGAATGTAAACACAACAGAGCACAGAGGGAGGTCGGCAATTGTGTATGTCGAATCCCCTTCTTACATTCTCCAGTTCGCACGCTTATCGCTTCCAAAGCGGTCACACGTGCTATCGCGTGCAAGCAATTGTAATTCTCCACCCGATAACGAGGCGATAGATCCCAAAGGGATTCCATGGTGGCGTGTATCGATCGTTGAAGCTCCTAATTTGCTAATTGCAGAGCAACAAGCCGATCATGGAGAAGCGTCGTCGAGCGCGGATCAATCAGTGCCTGGACGAGCTGAAGGGGCTGATCCTGGAGGCGATGAAAAAAGACGTGAGTATCCTGGGGATTTATCCAGGGGGAGGGGAGGGATCGACGAGCATGTTATCTACGCTACAGGGTGGTCGGTGTCTCGATGACAGTGATTTCGTTGCGATCGATTGATCGATAGATGTCGGCCGTAGATAGAGCGGGTCTAGCGGTCGGCTGTTTTAATCTGTTAATCGCGTGACACGGTGAAACGACCGACGGAATTCTCTTGACGAGGAACAACGATATCAGCAAAGCTCCCGGGGACGATAGCACGAGACTGCGTGATCCCAGACCTCGCGTGGAATCCACGTTGTCGCCGGCGCCCGAAACGTGCCGCCGCGAACGTGACCGATCTCAAAGACTTATCTGGTGACATTATCCCCGGTTCACGGAGATAACGTGGAAATATGCGACTGCCTTTCTATCTGGACCTACTAGCGAATATTTTCGTCACGTAACTGTCGTCGGTAATCACGCGATCGAGATTTCACCCGCGAGCGAAGAGGGTGCCCGATCGATTACTAGGTCGGACCATTCGACACGTGCGAGACGTGCGCCAGCTGATCTCGTAATTTCTGGGATTTGTCGCGATTTTTATGGTGATCGCCTAATTTTTTCCATCAGAGTTAGGTTGGATTGGCTGGTTAATCCTTTGGGGACAGACGCGTTTCTTTTGAAAAAGGCTGGTAGAAAGAATAAAATGATGTTAAGGTCATTTGATATGTTTCGTGACATTTTTTTGGCTTTTCTGAATAAATTTAAGAGGATTGACTGGGTTCTTCTAATTTATATTAGAAAGTATATTAGGTTGGAGGGAAAGTTAATTGGGAAATTATATCATTGAGTAATATTAAATATACATTTTTATAAATTGATTCAAATACGGCAGAACTTTCTCTCCAACCTAATAATTGCAAAACTGGAGTAAAATATCAGGTAGAACGGCCAAAAATAATTTTCTAGCTATTTCTATATCGTTGAGTCTAGTTTCTGGTCAGCCGATTCAGTTTTCTCTGGGAATAGGAAGCGTATTGTGGATAATTGGCAATTTTGTATCGTCGAAATTCTATCGGTTCGAAAAAACCGATCGAGTGGAATGTACTCCGGGCACACTGGTTTGCCACTCGGTTCGGGGACTGAAGTGCCATTGTTGAGAACTTCAGCGGAGGTTACGTGTTGGCAGAGGGCTTCCACCATCCGTTCCCACGGCAAGGCATCTAAAACACTAAAACAAAACCTCGTCCACCTCCTGCTACCGGAGTCCCAATTCTACAAATCTTCTCGAAAACAAATCATGTCACACACGGGAGAGAATGGCGCGGCGGCGAGCTCGAAAAAAGGAGACGGCCTGATCAAACAGTTCTAGCTAACATCCGCACCCGGAGCTCATCCTATCAGCTTAATTAAAAGATCGACTCTTGACCTTTATACCGAGAGGACCGAAACAATCTGCCGCGGTTACTGCGCATGCCTTATCTCACCATTTGTAACTTTAACCAATTCGCACTGTTATCGCTCCCTACGCTTGCTATTATAAAAGAATCCGAGCCAATTTCGCTGCTCGAAAGAATTAATGTCTTAATTCCCCAGCTGTAATTCTTTGATGTTCATTAAAATTCAAGTTTCGTTCGGTATGATCTTGTTCGAAAAGCTTGGACCAAGTTAATGTCTTCATTCTTCAGACATCATTTTTTGATGTTCATAATAATCAAATCGTGTATGATTTCGTTCGGAAAGATTGAACAAAGTTAATCTCTTCATTCTTGAGCAGTCATTTTTTGATGTTCATAATAACCTAACAGTTCCGTTCTGTATGATCTTGCTTGAGAAGGTTGAACAAAATTTCCAATATTGAAAAAACTTTCCAGCAGCATCCGCGAGATTTTCCCGCAGCACCGTAGGATAGAGGACTCCGTCTCCAGTAACATGATCCATCGAGATTGATTTCTCAGACAGGAATATAACGAGAGCTAGCCGCTCTCACCGTTCTCTTCTCCTCGTCCAGATGACTTCCGCTACCTGCTCGCTCCAGTGTCCGTCCCGTTCGCCCATACGAAACGCCCCCCGCGTTCGTGGGAACCTCGAAATAATTATTACGAAGAGAGTGAGAGAGAGAAAAGGAGAATCTCGTCTCGGGTTACAGACCCCCTTTGTTGACCGTATCATCTTTAAGGATCCGAGCCATCGCGAGGACCACGGTGATCAGCAAAAAAATCGAGGGATGCCCGACGCCTTCGCCTTTTCGTTTCGATCCTTTTTAGCAGGTGTCGGTCCTCCAAATCTTGAGTGTCGTATTCGCGTCACGGGAAATTCGATTTCCGCATCGGTTCTCCTCTTTCTCAGGCTTGCTTCGTGTTCTCAGGCTCTCGGCATCTTTTCTATAAAGCTAATCTTCTTTTACAAATTAACATTATCGTTTTTCTCGGAAGATGATGAATAGACAGCGGATTTTATGCATTTTCAACAAAAAGGAGTAGGTGTGATTTAAAACATTAAAAACATTAGACGAATTTAAAAATGTTGTTACATAATTTTCAACCTACTGAACATATTAAGAGAGAAAATAAATTTCTATGTCACTCAGGTTTGTTGCAATTCAGGTGGAACATTTTTATTTTCCATAAAGATCCGCAGTCTAAAATTAAGAATTGAGTAGATTCAATTCAAAATTGTTGGAAGATTTTAAAAATTGAACATGTTGATATATGATTTCTCTTCTATTAAAATTATTAAAGGAAGAAATAACATTCAATTTAGTTTCTATTTCTTGCAATCGATGCAAATAATTTTCATTTTGCATAAAGATCCGCTATCTAATGATTAATCAGTTCTTCCGAATCTCCTTACACTGTTCGAAAAATTAAGACTACTCCTTTGAACGTTTCACATTGCTGTCCGCTGAACAAACATCAGCGAGGAACTGTTAGCGATTTTTAAGTCAGTCCATCTTTTTCGGGAGCACGTTTCGAGGCGAATAATGGGATAGAGGCTCTTCAATAGCCTGTGTAACCGATCCCTTCCTCGACTCCCACGCTTATTTCGAAGGTGACCGCTAGTTTACCATAAAAATGCGAGCACCATCCTGATCCAGGCCCGAGGATCGTGTCGTAGAAAGGATACAATAGAATCTCGAGCTCGTAGAGCTGCATCGGTATTGAGTTATTGATCCCTAAAAGGCTAGTGGGAATCCGAAGAATACTGAAAGGGCTAGCTGGCGTTCTGGTCCGAAAAAATGTTTCGAGGATGCCTCTCTGAAAGATCTAACGGGTTCCCACGATGGGACTCCCGTTTGCTGATCTTGTAACACCGCCCTTTAGCAGACAGGAACATGTTGCACCTGTACCCGCCACCACGATTTTAATTCGTATCACCGGTTTTTAACAATTTCTTACGCGTTCATCAAAGACCATTTACATAGAGGAATTAATAAAAACGGTGGAGGTAGATTTAGTAGATTACCGGTAGAATGTAACCGCGGTAGCCTTGGAGGCACTACGAAATTGCTTGCACTAGCTACCGAAGTTAGCACTCTGTTATTAAGGTAGCAGGTCGTATCGAGGCAATTACGTGGGCGTTACCTAGGCGTCACAGATTTCTTGGACACAGACTTAAGATTCCTAGAGACATTGCATCTTTTTATGGGCTTTCTAAGCCCCAGGGTGGACTCTAAGAGCCCCCACATTGGCGACTTGTCCTTGCAATTTCAAGATTCCCATTCCTTGTTCCTTCGTTACTCCAATTTCGTTCGAATACTCGTTGTCTGGGGGCCTAAGTATGGCAATATAAGTCGTCCTGAAAAGTCCTATTTCTTCGTTTAAGAGGCGTAATTTGCATTATTCGGCAGCATGTAGCTGTCACAGTTTTATGAAAATAGCTAGATGCGCAGCTTTATGCTTCTGTATACATAAACATAGGACTTTTGAGGACTACTGAAAAGGACTACTTTTGACTACTGAAAAAGTCATCATCGAGAAATCAAAAGACGCATTCCGCACCCTTGTACTCCTGGAAACGAGAGTCTACCCCGTTAATTACATTGGTTTGATTTTGCCGCGATGTTTACCTCGCCGCTACCCTCGATCTTCACCACTCCATTATAACCGTACCCTAATAGCTTCTGAACCCCGAGGGTAGTTTACTGGTCTCTGAACAGGCTGGGAGCGATGTTTCCCTCTTCTGGAACGGTTCTGGTTCAACGTCAGCGGGTAAAACAGGTCTCCACAGCGCGACTGCTGCTCCAACAGCGGCCGACACTATCGATCGAGGTCTAGGGGCAACTTTTACCCTAAAACACATAGCATTCTCGTACAAAAAAATGTCTAGTAACATTTATTTTTTTTTCTGTCGCGCGCTATAAATTGAGTAGAAAATTTTTCGGTAAAGACGGAAAGATTATCAACTGGTTTATTTCTGTTACAGCCGACGAGGCATTCGAAGCTCGAGAAGGCCGATATCCTCGAGATGACGGTGAAGCATTTGCAGACGGTGCAGCGGCAGCAATTGAGCACGGCGGTCGCTACCGATCCGGCGGTGTTAACGAAATTCCGTACCGGATTTTCTGAATGTGCTACCGAAGTATCGCGGTACGTCAGCCACCTCGAGAACGTCGACCTGGTTGTCAAGCAACGACTGGTATCACATTTGAACAATTGCGTCAGTAATCTCCAGCAAATGGCGCCCTTCTACAGCCACTACGTGCCCTACATGCCGGAACGCCTCTATCCGGAGGTGAAGGTCGGTTTCCAGAGCGATTTCCAGAATGGCGACGAGAACAATAACGGAAGTGCCAGGATACAGATACCGAACGGTGTTCAGTTGATACCAAGCAGATTGCCGACTGGAGAGTTGGCTCTTCTAGTGCCGCAATCGGCCAATATTTCGGCGAACTTTCCCTTCTTTCCACCGGCTCCAGAATCATCTAAGATCGGCCAGTCGTCGGCTTTCACCGCCGTTCATAGGCCGCAGAGTCCTTTGCTGAGTCCGTCCACGTCCACGTCCAGCTTCGGCGAGGATCATCAGTCGATGACTGAACACTACCCCCAGGCGCACTCGCCCAATCATCAGCCACGATTCAAGATCCCCGAGCAGAGCCCAGCCTCCTCGAAGAGTTTATCCTCGTCCCCGGAGACGCAGAAGCCGCAAATCAGCTCCACAAGCGACAGCAAGTCTCCCGTCTTCATGGAGCCCAATGGTAGCTATCCAAGAAAGGATGCAGCGGATTCGTCGGATGTATTAAACGGCTTCGGCATCGTAGCAAATATAAGACAACCGTTGTCAGTGATTACTGATAAGACTTACAATCGATCCGACCCCGTGGCACCCAGAAGGGAAGTCTTTAAGAGGCATCATTCCGATGGACTTCTAGTAATCTCCGATAAAAGACCTAGGTACCAAGAATCGATCAGCTCCACGGTTCCCATGGATTCTTCCAATGGCGCGCCAAAATCCGGGGAAGATCAACTGGGCCCCGTGGAGGATTTGTCGGGGAAAGCGACTTGCTCGACTAATAGAAATTCTAATCCTAATCCTCTGAAATTTGCTGCGGTGGCTGGTCCTTCGGGCGCGAACGCCGATATGTGGAGACCATGGTGATTCCGAGATTGTCTTCTCGGTTTCGTTCCCTCTAACATACCGGCAAATACTCTAGATTAATTAGTACAAATAATTTTAATAGATACGTTTGACTGTGAGAAAATATCCTAAGACGATGGAGTGTAGAGTAACATAGTGCCTGCGTTAGGTTAAGCGTATGTCCAGAGCAGATCAGCGAGTTCTCTTATGTGGGCATTTTTCTTATGCGAGATTCCTTTTTATTGTCTTTTAATCGCCGGCCTTTAGGCAAATCATTAATTGTAGTTTGCGATTCGCTGTCTGCGTCGGACCCAAGACTTGTTATTTTTATTATCATAGTCAGGCATTTTACACGTGTACGTTTAGTTAATTAATTTGTACGATTTACAAGTTATCTGCCGGATTGTCAATAAAATCGCCGTTAACATATTAGTTACCGGAAGATTCATCTCCAATGACTATGTAAACAATGAACCTAAAAATGTTATCCTAAGGATGGCTTGTTGGTTCACGACCGAAATTGCCATTGCCGTTCATGAATCTTTTAAAAAATATTAAGCTATGAATCGAAAAGGTCTGTCGAATAAACGCCGCTAAGTAATCTGTTAATGTTTAACCGTGAGCCATAAACTTTTCTAAAGCTGTTAACACTTTGCACTCGGAGCTATTTTAACTCGAAAATTAAACATTTCTTCCGACCTAGAATATTTTAATTCTGAATGTTTTTTTTAACTTTGGTGGATACAAAGTTGATATAATACATCATACATACATAAACACTTAAATGTTTAACAATTTATTAGATGCCAACATATCTAATAATGTAAACAATATTTTAGTAAAATGAAGTATTATAATATTATAATAAAAATATTATAATCATTGTATTATAATTAAAATATTTTTATATACTAAAATATTTTAAATAATGATGCAGCAATTTTTATTGGCGTCTCAGAGTGCTAAGGATTAAATCCGGTAGGTAGCGTGTTGAGAATCGCGAAAGATAAGGTGTTACTTAGAAACCTGAGAATGTGACGGCAGAACTCTGTAATCCTAATATCCGAAGACTTGCAAGCTTTAACGATCGTATCGAACGATATGTGAATAATAACCTTGTAAATAAACGTGAACCTTATTTATAATTTGTACCGGTAGCCATAAGAGTTTGCGTGGTGTTTTGTCAATCAAACGGCGATCGGCTCTCCGATCCAATCCCTTCCCGTCTAAGATAAAGTAAGCCAGTTTGTGATAATGTTCAAGAATAAAGAAGTCGAAGTAAAACGTGTCCGGCGATGGTTCGATTAATTTTCATTTGATTTCACAGGATGATCTCGGCAAAAAATATCCGCCCGGCAAAAAACACCGTGAAAGAAAAAGCGATGGCGGTGGTGTGGTGTGTCTATCGATATGTCCCGTGGCCTCGTAAAGGACTCGGCAATTTCCCCGGGTGGAAAAAGCCGTCCGGGGGCGGCTTTATCCTTTTAAGAAGCGTTAAACGCGCTCCGATTCATAAACTGGAACTTATTCTTTCCCTTTTTGCCGATAAAGGAGTAAAAAGGCGCGGCGAATGAGAATTTCAACCACCTGTTACACCGCAAAACCACCCCCTTTCTCATCGGCTGAATGCTTAAACTGATTTATCGACAGACACCGGTGAAATTCGCCCCGGTCCGCCCTTAACGTTGTTCGAGAGGAGCAGATTTCTTCTGGGCGAAGTCGCCGAAATTCTTAATTTCGACGATGATTTATCGGCGAAAAAAAGACCAACACGGAAAGAATCCCCGAGGCGCACTGAACGGCTGCAACGCACCAGCCATCAGCTCTGCTACTCGAATATATCTCGCTGCTATTATTTCCGAAGACTTTTTTTCTCCCGTTCGATTCGCTCGGGAAACGTGGCCATTTTAAAAAAAAAGTTGCAGAATTTTTTTCGCCAGTGATAGTTCGCCCATGTCATGCGAGATGGCGGCACTATTGTATCGCGAAACGTAGCCAGAATATCCGTAGGGTCTTAGATCATATACACCGCCGTCTATAAATCATCGGACACTTACTTACATTCAACAAAATGGTAATTAAAGAGAACAAGCTTCCAGCTTGATTTCATTTTTCTATTTTGATTAAAATTAAATATACACATATACTATTTGAATAAATGTTGGAAAAAGGAGATTGAGATATTGTGGGATGATTATGGACAGCTCTAGAACACAAATTGGAAAACAATTGCTCCACTTAAATTTTAAAGATTCGAAAATATAAGAATAATAATTAAAATTTAGAAAATATAGGATATTTTTTTTGATCAGATTTGATTTGCATGTTCTCCACATTAGAAAACATTACTAAGTACCATTTATATTTCATAATATAGGTCCTTCAATAACAGAAAACCGTGCGTAGCCAAATTTGAATAAGTGTCCGGTGACTTACGAACATCGCGGCAAAATCAAAGTAATGAAATCAATCTAAGTATTAGACTAATCAAATCTAATCAAAGTAATCAAAAGCAAAATCAAATCAATGTAATTAAATGTAATTAAATGCGGCTGTTTATAACGGAGCGGTGACGAGAGAATAGCGGTGCACATAGAATCAAAATCACCGCACCACTCTCCTCAACGCTACTCTCACCTCGCCGCTCCACTATATTCCCGTACTTAGACAATTGCTTCTAGAATTCGTTTTCGAATGGGCTGAATGAGTTCTTGAGGGAGAGAATTGTTGATTTTTATACGATTAGAATTTTCCGTTTGGTTTCGTTCTTTTCGAGGAGATCGCGATGCAAAATGGAGAATAATCGTGCAGGTAAAAATAACGGTATAATTACTCTTGGCAGGAGTTTGAAAAGTACCATCGATATGTTACGGGAATATTCCGCGAGGAAATATCTTCGTGTTTAGCCGGTAACAACTAACAATAATAAAAGAACTGTCTGAATAGCTTTTTCCATTAAAAAAGTTACGATTACACGGATTTTTTTTAATGGAGCCATATTTTCTCATTCCGCGGGCACCGCAAAGTGCATCAAAGCAAATTCAGTCCACGCGCGCGCCATGTTTTTTTTATTTAGATGGGATCAATAAACTGTTCCGATTTTGGGGGGCTCACCTTTTATGCATTCAGAGTAGGAGCCCATTTATTGTATATACGGGCAGCGCCAGTGTCTAACCGGCTGATTTGTGGGACACGTTCGCCATTTTCGGAAATTACGGTCTTAATGGCGAAAAATGAAAACCTGAATGCACTTACACAAATTTTAATTACGAAACGTTTATACGGCTGTGTATCCGCACTATTCAATTTGTACGACGAAGTTTTTGCGGCTTTTCAGTTTTTTTTTTGTTTGACCGAGATCTCCATTTTTTATTAGTCTTGTATGCAACACATCTGTTTTTCGCATGAGCCATTCATGGCAATTATTACGTGTACTCGTTGTCCGTATTAAAAAAATTCTGTAAAAATTTACACGTTCATATATCCCGGTTACGCGAGTTGAAAAATTCGGCTGGCGTGGCTTAATGAAATAATAGTTTTTTGTATTGCTGCTTAATCGTAGTGCTTTACGGGCAGTACAATTAATATAGCCGCCATTTTTTATCCAATCTTTCTTGTGAAAAAACACAATTTTTTAGTTACATCAGAATTATTAAGTATGAGAAGTGTGTTTTTAATGTGGGAACAAGGTTGATATTCTGGATGTGTGTTGTACATTATTTAAAAAAATTCTTTTATACCTTTTTTCCATTAGTGTATGCAATTAAAATAGAAACTTCGGATTGTTTTTCAGTTTCGAACGAAAAATCAACGTCAAGCTGCATTGTTGCTGAAAATAGAGCTTCATTGTTCATTATTCTTACAATTCCAGCACTACCTATTATTTCTATTCGTAAATAACTAGATATTATGATTGAAAAACAATTTTTTAGTTTAATATATACTTTATTTCAGCCCCACAATACAATTCTATCTTAGCCTTTCAGTCATCCATTCGCTCATTCGCTCACTCATCACTCTCCTTCCCATTGTTTGTTACTTCTTTCTATATACTATCCAACTAAGTATACTAAGTATCTACATATCTCTTTTTTAAGTTTAATATAAATTAAAAACCCTGAATTTCGAATTTTTAACGTCTGCATATACAGACGTACATTATAAAGAATAGTTAACTAACAAATCTGAAATATCTATCCAAGATTGTGCTACACAAGAGTAGTGTCCAGATAATTGGCTGTTTGAGTTGACAGGAACGAATGTGCTTAGCGTCTTGTTTGAAAAGAAGTCTCGAGCAGCTTCCCTAAATGATCAGCCACAATTCCCGAGCAACTGGCCAGCAACATTTCAACGACGACAGTTTTTCCTGGCTGCCGTGATTCGGTCTAGCGTCTCGCGGCCGCGCGAGGCATCGAAGTCGCCGATTCGTCCGCGCGCCGTGCGAGATTAATATCGCGGCTCGTTGAGCCCCTTTTCGATATTCACGCTTACAATTATAGCCGTGGAGATACAGATACCTGCGCGCTGAATAACCACGAGCAAACCGGGGCCTCTCTCTATACTCTATATCACGCGTATAAATAATTACTCCGGCGCGCAGCAATTACTATAAGTTATGGCCTAGCCGGCACAATTTGCAATGTCAAGACATAAACACTGCTACCGCTTACATTTGAATACATTAAGCGGGAAACGGGAGGCTCTGATTGGCCGACAGGGAGTGGCCCCGGTGTATCGGTACAACGTGAGCTACGATCTGGTTGACGATTTTTATTACGGAAACGATCATCTCTCTGGCTCCGGGCGCCCGATGCCTTTTCCGTTACGCTCTCGCTCAATACTGCCCTTTCGCTATTGCGAATCCTGATGGGCCGCCATTCCAATTCCGTCCTCGATCCTCTGGATCGCTAAACTCGACTCGCGATTTCCGATCGATCTTGAAGTATTTACGGCCGCTCGCGATCGCGATAATCTAGCCGGTCAATTGTTTTATGACAATCGCGGACCGATCCAAGATGGATCGACTCTCCTCCCTATACGATCGATGCAGAAGCTACGTGCAACTGCAGCCTGATCTCGATGCATCTTCGTTGGTGTTCCTTCGAGAGATACACCCTACCCTGCCGTTTGATTAACCAGTGACTTCGTGGGATCGTGTTCGAGACGAATTCCCCCCAATTAAGGCGATATTGATGAGAATTTTCTTCGGGCAGAAATTGCTCGAGCTATCGTGAGAAGTCGACTATTGATGAGTCTTGAGGAGGATGGATGTCGACGCTGCGGAATTGTTGCCGACGAAAGTTCAACGGGGTGGTTGTTGTAACTTTTGCCGGAGCTGGGCTTAATGTTTCTTTTGAGCTTCGGGATTAATTACGTGTTTAGCTTGGCAGATGGGTGATGTTCGCGAAAGAATTGTTGTTGATTGTAAGAAAAAGGAGTTCATTTGATCGCGTGAGAGCTTTCATTATTCGAAGATCGTATGAGTGTATTCCTTTGTTCTGGTTTTTGTTGTAATGTTTTCGTTGATTATTCATTATTAGACAGCGAATTTTATGCATTTATGACAAAAATGAGTGGGTGTAATTTCAAACAGTAACAACATTAGAAGAATTTGAAAATACTATTGTGTTATTTTCAACCTATTACACATATTAAGAAAGAAAATAAATTTCCATTTCATCACAGTTTGTTGCAATTCAGATAGACAATTTTTATGTCGTATAAAGATTCGTTGTCTATTCATTATTGATGGCACGGAGATTTGATTTGCTATGTTTTGTTAGGCTTCAAATGTGAAATGAGCTTTTCTAACGAGTTCTCAATAAGAATTTGATGACTGAAAAATGTTTGAACAAGATGGACGAGAAACACTGTCTCTTTCCTTTTTCTCGAGGATTGCGAAAATGATTTATTCAAGACGATTTTTGTCAGAAATGCGTAAAGCTCTAAGCAGACACATCGCATTCGTCAATCCCGAGCGTAAAACCCGTACGAATTAATTCGCGATCATCTCGAAAAAAGGCTCATCAAGATCACCGAATGGGTACAGCTAATAACTATTTTCCATTTCATTACAGTTTGTTGCAATTCAGGTAGACAATTTTTATTTCGCATGGAGATCCGCTATCTATTCATTATTGATAGCACGGGGACTTGATTTTCTAAGTTCTATTAGGCTTCAAATGTGAAATGAGCTTTTCTAACGAGTTCACAATAAAAATTTGATGAAACACTGTCACATCGCGTTCGTCAATCCTGTGTATAAAGCCCGTACGAATTAATTCGCGATCATCTCGAAAAAAGGCTCATCAAGATCACGGAATGGATACAGCTAATAACAGGATCGACTGTGTGCGTCTCTTTCCAGAAATATCGTCTCTCCCATCATGTCAACCGTATCCGAGCGAGCTCTCTCCGTTCCGTGGCCGAACAGATGAGAGAAGAGAGGAACCCAGTTAATGGTGACAAGACAGTAAATGCCGACGTTTCTATTATTGAATAAAAGCGTTCCCCCTTTCGCCGTGATCGCGCTCTTGTGCACGCGACAGTCGTCGGCTCTGCTGTTCGCCGCGCGTTTGTACACCTGTACACGCGGCCACACACACCTGCGTGTATGGACACCTGAGGGGCGTGCAGGAGGGTGGGTGGGGGGAGAGGGAAGAGAAGTAAAGGAAAGGGAATAGCGGCGTGTGTGTATGTGTGCGCGCTGGAGAGAGCGTTGTTCTCTGGACGATGGGCGTGGACAAACGAGCGGAAAAATGGCGGGGTTTGGAAATGAGATTTGCTGGTAAACCGACAATTTATCGTAGGTATCTGCAAAAGCATCTCTTGACGTTCCTCTGACCAGAGTTATAATTAATACGCTCTCGTCACAGAGCTGGCCGACCAATATTCCGTCGCGCCCACACACGTTCTCTCTGCTGGTCAGAGAGAGAGAGAGAGTGAGAGAGAGAGAGTCCAGGACGAATGGGAGCGGATACGTTATATGTACAGATGAGAGAGAGAGAGAGAAACGTACGGTGGGGACGAGGCGAGTCGTGGAACCAGCGCGTAACTGGTTGTTGATTAAGTTTGAATGACTGATGCCGCAAAAACACATTAAAACTTGAATGAGTACAGATGAAAATTTAGTCGCTAGGAATCAAGAGACCGCAGAGGCAAATGGCCTGGCGGCCGCACATACGCGCGCCAGAAACCGCCTCCGACCCTCTTCTTCCCAAGCGATGTACATACACATAGTATACCGACTCTCTGTGTTCTCGCTGTCGCGTGCGCGATCGGGCACACACCGGACCACTCCACGAATATAACAACGCGAAAAACACTCCGCGATTGCTATATCCGCCGCCCCGAGACACTCGCCCTCGGTTGACCACTGTGTAACGGAAACAACTTGCACCAATGGTTTTCAACGGCGATGTTTGCTACTCGGTTCCTACCGGAAACGGTTTCCCGGATAGTCTGTCTCGCTTTCTCTTTTTCTCCCGTAGCTCTCTACCAGCCGAGGCCGGGAAGAATGTTCCACTGCCGGAAAAATTGAATTAAGCCGTGTCGGGGTTGATCTTTTAGTTATTCGATGGGAAAACTCGGTTCCAGTTTTGTTCAGGGCTGATTGCTTAAACGAGTGATTGATCGGGTGACGCGATCGTTTTTTCAGTGATCACTGGCTGTGTGTTTTGTAAGGGAGATCTTCTTATTTAGATGAACAGAGACAACATTTGAAAGATTCTTTAGAATTAATTTTACACAGTTTTAAAAATTGAAAATGATAAGGAGTGAATCAGGATGTAAAAATATGTCAGGCTCCGTTTTCGAGAAAATCGAATTTGACGATGGATGTGTCTGACCATGGCGTACCAATTCTACTTCCTGCATCAAGGAATGCACGAGACCTCGATTAATTTTCGAAGATGGACACTTGTTTAAAATAGTTTTATACTATATTTTGAACTTACTTATTTCTGCAGAATCATCCCCCTTCTGCACCATTACATTAGAAACGAAAAGGCTAGTCAAAAAATTAAGACATTAGAAACTCAATAAAGAAGTTACTCAAAAAATTCAAGGAACATTAGAACCTCAGATTAACAAATTTCCCGATGTTTCCTTCGACGCACGAAGGGGTTAATAATTGGTTTTCAGTTCATCTGTGCATCGGCGTCGAGCAAGACAATTTCGATAATAAATAGCAATTCGAAAAACTGATTCGATTCTTAACAAGTTCCAATTATTCAGGGGGTTGGTGGGGATGGGATGGGTTGAAGCAAGTTCCACTAAGTGTCAGCAACGACGCGGCAAAAGGGTGTCCACGGGGGTGACGAGGCCGCGTGGCGGAAAGAGGAGCGGAAATAAAATCCGGACCAATTGTTCAATCTCCAAACATTCCCCACCAGGGGCTGGTTACGAAGTTTTACCGTGTACGCGTGCCGAATTAGCCGAGTGTAGCGGAGAGAAGTGTCGGAGCAAGGAGTAGGAGAGACATTTATTTGGCTGTCGCTGGAGCAGTTGGAAACTTCTGCACCGAGGGAGCAAGAGGCAACATGGAAACGACGAAGGACGAGGAAGAAAGTAAACCTCGAACCACCCGTGAAACACGAAGAGAGAGAGGAAGACAGAAAGAGAAGGACGACGGTAGCGAAGGGAGCGAGTGAAAAGAGGATGGGGTTGCCGAGGGTAGAAAGAAAGGGAGATAAAGAGACTCGTTCCCAATGTAGTACAAAACTCGAAAGAGGAACGGGGGAAGGTGTTGAAGCATGACCAAGGGAAAAGAAGAGGGAGGGAAAGGAAAACAGAGCGCGGGCGTAAGCGTGGATTTGTGTAAAGGCACCGTTCGTGTGTGGTTATACACCCCCGCACAAAAATATCTAGACATTTGTTCCATTCTTATATCTGCCACAAACAAGTGTGGAATGGGTCTAATTAAATTCTATTAAAATCATTCGGATAATCATTTCCTTTTTTTTTAGAGCAAAATCAAAGCCAATTTTTTACCATTTAGAATAAGTTTTATGACATTTTGCTCTATTATCTTTTGCGATTTTTCAGAAATTTTGAAAATAATATAACAGTATTTCAAAATTCTTCTAATGCTGTTACTGTTTTAAATTACACCTACTCGTTTTTGCCATAAATGCATAAAATCCGCTGTCTAGTAATAACAAATGAAAAACGAATTTAATTTCCGAGCGACCTAATAATAATAATAATTCCTCAAATATCTCACCAATAATGACCTACATATCCACCGAAATCCGTCCAATGATTTAAAATCATTGTACCAGTTCTGGTATCCTGGCTACTCATTTTTAAAAAGCCATGAATTCATCATGAAAAAGTTAAAATGTTGCAATGAAATATATTTTGTTGATTTAAAGCGTAAAGCAAAAATTGATGGATCATTACCCCAGGCTCTTTTATGCAACTATTTCTGAGGACCGAACAAGGGTGAGCAATAACAAAATAAATTGTACTTCGTATACATTTTATGAAAATTATAAGTGTCCACATACTTTTGCGCGGGGGTGTACGATCGTGTGTACGGGGGAGGGAGTGAGATAGGGTTGAAAGATGAGAGAGGTCCCCGCCGCGCCGCGGGAGGACCGAGCATGTTTTATTAAGTGCGTCGCGCGTGGAAAAAGCGTCGGGCAATTTTCAGGTGCTAAAGGGAGCGCTGATAACGCGCCACCACATTTCAAACAGTCTGCCACGCTTTTCGTCCCGTTACTTTGCTTCACGCCGCCTACGAACTTACGTTTAACACGCTTAGGGCACTCCGTGGAACCCCGAGACCCCCCTCGTAATTTGTTTTCCTTACTTTTGTCTTTATCTACCGTTCACCCTCTTGAGTTTAACATAATCGACGCTGGAATCGAGGGTGGAGATAGGGTAGTCTATATTTCAGTCAGTCGAAAGCCATGTGCATTTTTTCGAATTTTTAATTTGGGGTGATGGCCTTTTTATTTTGTGAATTTTGGCTTGTGAAAGTTTATATTGGCTCTTCTGTGTAACAAAATAAGCAGGAAACAAAGAATAACATTTTTTTGGCTGACCGCGTCTGATCACGATCGACCAATACTACTTGTGTCTGTAATGCTATACATTTTTTACAATATCCCCTGAAAAGTAAAAATTGAGAACCGAAAAGTAATTGAATTTTTACATCATATTTTTATCATAAGCTCATATTTATTGTACATTTTTTAATATATCATATGTCTGCTTTATCCAATAATTTAATAAATTCCATTATCTAAATGACGAGGATTAATTCAATATATTCCGGCTCTTTTTTATTTGCATGATATAACTCCGATATTTTTCCCCCGGACAAATCAATCAAATCGGTTAACATAGACAGTGTAAATAAAATCCTAGCTTTTCGGAACATTAACGATTCGATGTTTTATGTGTATTTCTCCCACCCTCTCTACCAGTTAAATAGTCAATAAAGAATTTTCATTCTAAGGACATTGACAATTTAAAAGTGTTTTATATCCAACTTCGAAAAACATTTTTAAATAGCATATTTCCAGAAAGATTTCCAAACAATACCAATTCTTTCGTATTAACAAATTAATTAATTAATAAAATTAAGTCCCTTCGACCATTAATAATTTGTTACTTCAAACCCCCCGTTCGAACTGTCTTCAACCACTCCACAAACGACTAATTAGTTAATAAATCTCGTAGAAATCGTTTCAAAACCTCTGTTCAATCAATCGAACAGATTCGCTGTTCTGTTCATTTGCCGAAGTCCGTGGATGCATCAATGGCCGGAGTTCGTCCCCGTCGTCCCGGCGCGCGGCGGCTCTCGCTCTCGGATCAAACATTTCGCGTCGGTCCTTAACGGGGTATTAACGTTGTCCGAAAGACAAAAAAGGATTGCCTACATCGTTAACGCGCTCGTGCACCGGGACCAAGGAAGCCGGGGCCATCTATTATTTCACCCGTCAATGAGATGTGTCAGCGGTGACGGGTATACGTCATCCGCGGTGTTCGTCCGGCGTCCGGCGAGCGGATAAACCGCACGAAAGAGAGTGAGAAACGATATCACCGTGAGCTCCGTAGAAAGATAGTCCAACGAAAAAAAAAGAAACCAAAACCATTCAAAACAAAAAAACTCCCTCGCGCACAACTCGAGGGAACGGAGGGGGGGATCAACAAAGTGAGAATTAATATTGAATCGCATTAACGAATCGTCGCCGGTAGTTCCCGGGGATGAAAAGGCGTCGGACAGAAATAAACGCGGGGGCGGAGGGGAAGCGGCTGCGTGTATAGCAGAGGCAGGCCCCCCTTTTTACGTTTCCACCCCCGCGCGACGGGGGCGAAAGCGTCGTTCCATCTCGCTCGGAGCGTGACGCCAAATGAAAATACCGAAGGACAATGGAAATACTAATGATTGATTGGATACGAAAAAGAATTATAATTGAAAAAAACGCGGAGTGCTGACCAAAAAAAAAAAAAGCGGGAGAGCATGAGCGTCGCTCGAGCCAGAGAAAGACGGAATCGCAGAGAAAGAGGGCGCGATCCATGGTGCAACTGGTGGGGCAGAGACGGCACACGAACTATTGGGAATAATATATCAATACCCATCGAAGCCACGCATACGAATGCGACGGTTTCGTGGCGGCGTTTCGGGGATGTGGGCGGAAGGGAGGCAGAGCTCGAACCGGGATAACGATGCGGGGACGGGGGGTTACCGTGGGGGTGAGGAACGGCGGGGGGAGAGAAGGGTGTTCGGAAAGAGTAAAAAATATTACACCCTCACACATTGGCGCCGCTAGCGAATGAAACGGGCACTAACCAATACCAATAACGGCCGGCACAAAAGAACGGCCCCGGTCGGTGTGTGAAAAACAGACCCACACAACGGGACCCAGGCTACGATGCTTCGCCGGCATTATAGCTTTTCACGTACCCGGTGGCTTTGCGATACGCTACGGGCCAATCTGCGGCCACGGTACACCTTTCCTACGACAGCTGATTCGACGGACTGCTTCGCTGTTTGATAGGGCTCGACGGATAACGACGCACGGCGAACGAGAATTGCTGGCGATGGTCGAGATATTGGCGAAGCGCTTGATCGGATTGCGGGGGTTTGTTTCTGCTCTTCTGGGGTCGCGGAAACAGTGTCTACAGAATTTTGGGACTGAAGTGTTGCTTATATCGTGTACATGATATTTTTTTGGTTTCTTGCTGCTAGAGATCAATATGGAAGATGATGCAAGACAAAATAAAAATGTTCCACCTGAATTGCAACAAACCGGAGTGACATAGAAATTTATTTTTAAATTCGTCTGATGTTTTCAATGCTTTAAATCACACCTACTCATTTTTGTCATAAGTGCATCAAATCCGCTGTCTAGTTATCAATCCAGTAACAATACTTTCTTCTAATTATGTTTTGATGAAACGTTCAGCAACGTGTTTAGCCTTTGAACTTCGCACGGGAAACTTCAGGATCGAATATTCCCAATGTTTCCCCGTTCAGTTCGGATAATCGAGGTTCCGCCGTATTTGCATAAAACAATTCTTCGTCCATTCGCTTTCGCTCGAACACTGCAGGACAGCGCAATGTACGCGACAGTGCAACAGCAAAAGAGGGTGCTGCGTCCACGGAGATGAGAGTAACTGGCATCGGGCTGCACGGTTCCTCCCCATAACCTCCCTCGTTCTGTCCACAGACAGGTACCACGGCCGCGTGCTTTTTTAATGCTAAATGTACCCTTTTGTTTGCGCGGGTGGATGGGAGATTCGGCCGAGGGGTTTTTCAAATGCTAAACGCGCGCGTTGCTGGCTACCCCCATGACGGAGCCGGGCCATCTACGGGGTCGCGAAAGTCGACGGGGCTCGCAGCAGGACGATGTTCGGTTTCGGGATCAACCGAGTCCTTCGGTGTCTTCGGAGATCCAATTTACGACGATGCGGATTATCACCGCGTTCGGACTAACCAGTTTCGGGGATGCAACCCGGGAAACCCGTTTTCAGAGCGGGGCCAAGTTGGCGCGGACTTGCCGGGCTACCGTGTACCTGGCTTGGCTGCATGAAGGATTCACTGTTATGAAGATGAGTGGCAAATAATAAATGCCCGGGGCTGCGACTGCAGAGACCTAGCTGCCTGACACAAGGAAATTACTTGGCTTGACAAAAGACGCGAAAAAGAATGTTGAACGTTTTCTTTTGAAGAGCTGCACGTATTTCTTGAAAAAATGGAGGTTCCAGATAATTTGTTTCTTCGTGCAGCTATTTTTGAGGGAGGTACGAGGGTCAAAAGGGATTGGGGTGAGACCGTGGGGAACACGGTGACCGAAACGCCGCGAGAACGCGAAACGTACGAGGGCAACGGGCCGGTGGTGTGGGTGGCTGGATCGGGACAGAAGTGGTTGATGCATCGGGACAAACACATTTCGCATTAAAACTGCTCCGACCGGTGCGTGTGTTCCGTGGAATGGTTTCTCCTCCACCGATAGCCGTCTCTCGGAAAGGGGTGTGTGAATCCGAGCGAAAGGAAACGATAGGGGCGAACACGGTTAGCTGTACATCGACGTTACGGGTGTCTCTTATGCGACTTCTGCCTCGGTGGTCGCTCGTTGTTCATAGTTTCCAGGTTTCGATTTCGCGCAGACTTTACAGATTTGCGTGGGGGAATCATTTTTATACAAAATGAACATACCCCCTGCGTTCGTTTCTTCTTTTAACAACTTCAATAGTTTGAAAATACGGTAGACTCCCATATAATGCGATGAAAAAATTGTTTAATCTTCTTTCAACAATTTGTTAATGTTCCTCTAAAAAATATTACAAAATTTCTCTGAATATGTCCATTCTTTACTCGCTAATATATTAATTTGTAGTCTTATAATGAGTAGACTGCGGATCTTTATATGCAAAATAAAAATGTTTTGCATTGGTTGTGAAAACAGAAATAACAGGAATAACAGAAAAATTTCATGTTCATCATGGTTTCATCCCTTAACGACTTTGTTGCATTAAAAGCAACATCACAACATTCTCGAATTTTGAAAATCTTTTACTGTTTTATATTTCAGCCAACCAATTTCTTCATAAATGCATAAAGATCCGCTGTCTAATAATGAGAATTTGTGCAAACATGTTAAATACAGAAAGGTTTTAAATAATCTATACATTTCGGTTGGCTACATAAGGGTTAAAATTACTGTGTGTCTATATCTTCTGTGGCAGTAAGTCTACAGTAGAGTTGGACATTAATCGATTAAAATTTTAATCAAGAATGATTGATTAATGTGTACGATTAAAAATAGTAATCATTGAAAAATCGACGATTGATTCAATCGATTGATAAAGTTAATCGTCAATCGTTGATTAAAAGAAGAAACCATTCAAAAATCGGAGACTGATTCAATAAAATAATTACCAATCCAGTGACAATACTTTCTTCTAATTATGTTTTAATGAACTAGCTGGCGATGGTCGAGATATTGGCGAAGCGCTTGATTGGATTGGGGGGTTTGTTTCTGCTCTTCCGACGTCGCGGAAACGGTGTTTACAGAATTTTGGGACTAAAGTGTTGCTTATATCGTGTACCTGATATCTTTTTGGTTTCTTGCTGCTAGAGATCAATGTGGAAGATGATGCAAGACAAAATAGAAATGTTCCACCTGATTTGCAACAAACCGGAGTGACAGAAATTTGTTGTAATGTTTTTAATTCTTTAAATCACAGCTACTCATTTTTTTCACAAGTGCATAAAATCCGCTGTCTAAAATCCGCGTTATACGGGAGTCTACTGTAATCCTGATTGTGAACGACGCTGAAATCAATGCTACGGGCCAGGAGACTCCTAAAACTGGTTTGAACGTGCAGCTAACAAAGCTGTGCATTTCGAGAAGAATATTTTGGCAAATCGACAGCGGTAAGACGCAGGTGTTAAGAAGCTAGCATGGAACAGCGAAGGCAGAGTGTTTGAGCCGCGATTTTTGCGCGCGCGTTACTGGTGTCCGGTTCACGCTCGCGGCGTGTCCTCGCCTCGTCACCATCGTCCTCCTCCGCGCCGTCCAAATGCCGGTGCTCGGCCCGGGGCTTCCATCATTTTTTTTTCGGCGTTACTGCACTTCTATTTTCATTCCGCCTCACGTTCCGGAGGCCCGCTCGTGGTGGAGGAGAAAAAATGCGTCCCCCGAACACGATTGATAGGTACGGGCGCACGAGCGTGTGCGACACAACCGTTGTTCGGACACCAAGCAGCCGCTCGTGTGTGGATACACAGAGCCAACCGCCACCCCACCGGCCTCCCTCCCCCCGCCCCCTAACCGCCCTCTAACCCTCCCCTTGTTTGCGTAGAAGGTGACAGAGAAGGTGTAGGCAAGCGGAGAAAGCGAGAGAAATTGCAAAAATAGTGTGGCGACCGGCCAGAAAAAGAGAAGCGTCGTTGTAGTACGTGCTCCGGCTCCGGCGTCGTTATTGCTGCCAGACAGAAATAGTTATTAGGTATAGTTTATTAGTTCTGCGACGTGTGTCGTAACCGGAGATTTCTGTTGCGAGACGCTTCGCTGGGAGACACCGAAAATAGAGGAAAAATTACAACGCTCGACGCCGACCCGAAACTGGAAATCCATCTTCCCCGATGCTGGAAATAAATTGATATATGCATTTACACGATCATACTGTGCTGGAAGTTCGGTTAGGGTAGTTTGCGTCTGATTAGAAGAGTACGGAATTTATGCACTCACGAGAAAAATGCGGTAGACGAAATTTAAAACAGTAAAAGGATTTAATTAAATTATTGAAAAGGAAATGACAATTTTATTTGGCTCCTGTTTCTTACGATTTATGCGACAATTTTTATTTTGCAAGTCCGCGATCCAATGATTAGATTTGTGAAATGAGATCACATCATTTGTTGATGACAATCTTCTGCCTAATTTGTATTTCTGATTAGTAGACTAATTGTGATTAGAGCGGATCTTTATGCAAAATAAAAATTCTCTACCTGCATTGCAACAAACTGGAGTGAAATAGAAATTCATGTTCTATCTTAACATGTCTAATAGGTTGAAAATAATATAACAGTATTTATAAATTGTTTTAAACTGTTTTAAATTATACCTAGTGATTAGTTAAAAATATTAAGGACACCAATGTATTAGTTTCAGCTTAATAGGATAATTAGAAGAAGAATACAATTTTTATTTGGCTCCTGTGTCCTGCAATCAATGCGAACATTTTTTATTTTGCATGAAGATCCGCAGTCTAGTGATTAGAAATTAGTGTATTCGAATACAAAATAGAAAGATTAACAAAACTGCATAGCGTCACACTCTATTTTCGATCTACGGAAACTCTTTGGGAAAGAATTCTCAGTTACTCACTTTGTTTAAAACCGAGAATTTGCATAAACACCAGTCTTATATCCTGAGGTCGCGAGGAACAACTCGCGAAAGTATATCATTAGACATTACCCTGTATTTAGAACGTCGAACGCATGCAGTCCCCGAGGTACCTCGGCGAAGGCTGTCGAACAAATACGACATAATTCGAGCGAGTTCGCAAATCACGATATCGAATTTGCCCGCGTGTGTTTTGCATGCACCGGACGTCACGCGCCGCGGCAAGATTCCCGCCCATCGGATCAATCGAACAAGAGGAACGACGGTGTGCAACGATCGCAGATTGAAATCGGCCACGGTGATCAAGATTAATCCCTTATCTCGCTATCCTCGGCCGCGACTCCTTGCAACTTCGTGCACATTTGTATGGAAGCGAATCGCCTTCGGAGTACACTCCGCGACAATACTGTAAGACAAAGAATTTTTGTCCTCATGTACAAGGTGTACCTCTTCCAGGTGTACCATACTTTTTACCACGTTTTTATTAACTCGCTTTCTTGTGTGTCTGTTCGCCTAAAAAGCAGAAAATAATTATTTAAATGAAAAAAATTTTTTAATATACCACGTTTTATAAGACGGACTAAAAAGTATAAAATAATTTTTCCTGGACCCATACAGCTAGTCCTGAAAATTTGTGATTGTGAATTTTTAATAGCTATGAAAATACTTGTAAGATTTAAAACGAAAAACGTGGGGCGTAAGATAATAGTAAGGAGTATAGAGAGTAGCTGCCGTTGAGGAAACTCACACAACAGTTCATATCATTTGCAGTGCAATAAAATTGTTAGTGACTTAGGTGAACTATTCATGCATCAATTATCTATTGCATGCGACCCACGTTTCTCGTTTTAAATCTTACAAGTATTTTCATAGCTATTAAAAATTCACAATCACAAATTTTCCCATACAGGTCTAGCTGTATGGGGTTAGGAATCTGTATGGGGCTAGGAAAAATTATTTTATACTTTTTAGTCCGTCTTAAAAACGTGGTATATTAAAAACTTTTTTTATTTAATCTGTTTTCAATTCTTTCTATATGAAACTTTTACTAGTACAATCGTGACATTTGTCCGATTAAAACGAATCCAAACGTGGCATAGTTCGGAGCATATTCAATTCATTTTTCAGTAGAACTTCCATTATCCGAACCGATGATCGAGTTCGACAAAAGAATTGTCTGAACAATTCAATGTAGAACGATTCATTGTTCTGATCAGCAAAGATTTAACACTGTCGCTAGGTTCTACTGCTAATCGATGATAATCGAGTTCTATTTCGGATAATCGAGGTTCCACTGAATAGTGAATTAAACCAGTAACTGAGAAGTGCGTCGTGTTTGGGCTCGTTTCAATCAGAAAAATGTCTCGGATATGTTGAGAGAAGTTCGATAAAGAAATTCTTCGATGAATGACATGCTTGGATGAAGCATTTTGTACAATGTACAAGAAGAAGGGACTCTTTCTCACAAGACGGATTTGAATGTCTTATAGTATTGTCGTCGACTGTATGTATAAGAGAACGAAGTTGCGAGAGGAGTAATGGCGAGTATCAGCAATGATCTCGGTCGGTAGAAATCGTAAAAAAGGAGCAAGGACAAACGAGGGAATCGGAGGAGAAGACGCGCGGAGACGGTAGGGATGATCGGTTGCCCGCCCCTCTCTCGTCCGTCGGATAATTAAAAATAGTCCCCGCGGCTCTTTACTCCTTTTTCGCGGCTCATTAAATCGACTATAAATTATGCATCGAAAATTACGGGCAGGCCATCCGAATATCGGTACCGGTGTGCTGGACTGTATCTTGGTCCGGGGCACCGCGCCACGGCATAATAAGCAATTTGTAATCAAGAGGCGTCGTACGGGTGTTATAGTTAGTAAGAAACCCAATGGAAGCAGCGGCCGTCCCATCCGCGGACCAAAGCCACCCAGGCTAGCCTCTGAAGGGGCCGGGGAAGAAAGGGAAAGAGATCGGAGCAAGCGAGAGGGAGGGAGAACGTGAAAGAGAGCGGAAAAAGGGTGGGAGAAAGAGCGAGGTGAAACGCGCGTAAAAAGAATTGCAAATTGCGAATTAGCATTATGTCCCGTCGTCTACTCAAATCGTTATTATCTCGCCGGAGAGTTCTACTCTCGGGCCCCCGGGTTCAACCCTGCCCCCGGGGGAGATACGCGCTTTGTCGTGATACTCAGCGCAAATCGGATTCACGTCGCTTCGAGTACTGACGCAACCGGTTATTACGCAGGAACAGGACGAAAATTAAATATCGTGCGTGTGCCACGCACGCCGCCTCGCCTCGCCTCGCCTCGCCTCGTCCTCCATGCGATTCGGCCAGGCTCCGCTACGCTGAAAAATAGCCGATAAACCAGGAAAGAACCGCATTGTTTCGCTCGGGAACGAGATTATGAACCACCGCGACCAGCTCCGTTCATTCGGTTTCTACTGAATAGCCGACACTTACGTTCCCCCGGAGCTTTTTTACTCCTCTTCGAACAGTTTCGGATTTTTCAGTCCTCCGAAATCCTTTCTTTTGAAATGAACTTTCTACTGTCTAGTTCCAATGTTGTGATTCTTACAGGACGTTTATTTCCATCTTCACGCATTTATGTGCGGATTGTCAAAACTGGTGATATATTATTTAATTATAATCGGTATACACAACAAATGAGTTGTAATCACGGACAGAAGCGATCTCGAGGCGAAGGATTAATCAGCATTCAAGTCACCAGCGTATCTAATAAAACGTGCCACTTCGCAAAAGGGCCTTTCTATCAAGCCACCTCCTGCTCCCCCCCGCCACCGTTTCATTAAATTCTCCCCCACCCCAACGATCGATAAAAATTTTTAACTGAAATTCCCGGATAAAAGTGGTATGTACTTTTAATTAGTAGCTGTCATATCCAGTGACTTATGATCTTAATTTCCCATTAGAAACATTACAGAATAGAGCGGATATCCCGGCGAAGACCAAAGCGTTCCTCGTCAGGAGTGAGCGTTACGTAGGCGCGACCAATTAAATCGTCCGTACCCATTGCGTGCACGCGTCGCGGTTAAGCGAACAATGTTACATCATCCGCATTATACCATCTATCCGATCGATCAGACGTATCCGGGCCGCTGATAAACGCGTGGATCGCGTTATGAAAGCACTTTGGGCAGGCTATCGATGTTTACTTTGAAAAACAGGATTAAAGTGATAGCTTCGGAAATTCGGCTGATGGAGGCGGCTCCCATCAACCGTCGAATCAAGGAGCTTTGGGGACGAAAATCACATTTCAAGGTTCTACAATTCACTTACATACGTGTACTTGCCACAATTTCTTCCTCCGATCAGAATGTTCATTATTATTTTCTGGCATTCTTCTCGTTACACCTGGGGAATTCATTTTAGCGCCATTCCAGTGGCATACACCTTTTATTTTTAATTTTTTTTTCAATGAAATTTTTGCTAAATATGTGTGGCATTTTATCGTAATTATTTACTTGTTCAATTTATGCGATTTATGTAATTGTTCACCATGTGATTAATCATGACTAGACTGCGGATTTTATGCATTTATGACAAAAATGAAGAGGTGTAACTTAAAACAATGGTCATTGGAGGAATTGAAAAATCTCGTTGTATTATTTTCAGCCTATTTCACTCCAGTTTGTTGCAATTCACGCAGAAAATGTTGATTTTGCATAAAGATCCGCACTCCAGTAATGGCTAATAAAAGGTGTAATTTATTATTGGAAAAGACTGCTCTTTATCGCACAAAAAGAGCCTGAACAAAGTATGAAACCTAATGATTAGTACATCTCAAAGATAACCTCCCCAGATGGAACACGCAGCTTTCAAAACCGCTTAACTTTAAACATCTCCAGCAATAAAAATATTTATCCAACTTAATTAATGTCTGCATAGACCTTTAGAGAATAGTACAAACCAGAAAGACAGCGATTTGGAAAAAAATTGAAAAAGGATAATCAGGAACGTGATTAAAAATTTGGCCGAAACGTCACCAAATTCTTCGATCCGTGTCGTTGTGTGTGGCTGTTAGTGGGTCTCGCGTATGCTTCGCGTTCGGCAGGAATTTAAATAGTGGCCTGGTCATATTATTGCATTAATAAATGAAATTAGCGAAACAGTAAAGTGCTTTTAACGGGCTGTGTCTATCCTGACTTCTCTAATATGACAAATACACGAACGGCCGTGCCTCTGCCGTTTCCGGCGTCCTTGCATTCATTAAATGACGCTGGCGATGCGCTCCGCGCGGTTATTAATGGCACCGCATCAAAATCAATTTTCATTTGCGGAATACTTATGTACGCTGCAATCCAATTTGCACCGGCTATACCGGCGAGCCCGCCGGTATGTCCCCTCCCCCGCGAATTTTATTGTAACTGAAAGTCACCGAACCGTTTCCCGACCGCGCCACAAGAAAACCAAGTTCCACAGATACTTGACAGTTGCTCGGTTATACACGTTATACCTATTAGCCGTTATTGTATTTGTTTATTTATTTTCCCCGATACTGTGCCGCTGATCCGTGTATCTACACATTTTACCCTCCACCTTTTTTGTTCATTGTCTCGTCTGTTTCCAAACTCCGCGTTCTCTGAAACGTGCCCTATCACTCTTTTTATTGAAGTTTGAGAGACTTTTTTTCAGGCGATTTTTAGGAAATTGTTTTTGGAATGATTTGGGTAGTTCAGTGTTGTTTCTAGAATAGAAACAGAGTTTCTAGAATTTGTCTATAGAACTTCTGAAAAGATAAGATTTTGTATCTAGTGGTTTCTAAGTTTCTTTTAATTAACACTAAACCCACCAAGCATTAAAATCGATTAAAATGTTTTACCTTACAAAAATGATAAAACCGTATTCACTTGGATTGTGTACAATTTTTATTATAGTATGTGCCGGAATAAAGAAATTTATTGAACCATATCCCATGGAAGTAGCTGTATAATTTTAATAGTCGTAAAATAAAAAATATGAAACCGGTCATTTGACCGGCAGTAATAGGTTTAGTGTTAATTCTAATGAAAATTGATTTTCAAGTTTGATACCAAAATTGTGGCAACTCAAGTATAAATAACTAATCGAAGATTAGAAACAATGTCTTCTATAGTCTGACAATTTTTATGTTCTTCTTTTAAAGATAGAAATGGTCATTTGTTAAATATATTTCATAGTAGATAATATATATAAAACTTCTGAGAAGAACTGATTGCAGAATATTTACGATTCAGCACACCTGTTCTCCCCAAATTAATTTGTGAAGTCAAGGCAGGGAGGGTGTAAGTTTCTGATCTCTGCGAACTCAACTTCGCGCCGCACAAATGAATAATTGTTCCCGAAGAAAAAGGAATTGGCCGGATTAGTAGAAAGGAATACATTTTCCAGTGTCATCCCGGGCTCTGCCGTAATGGTTTGACAATCGGCGGAGGCTATCATAGAATTAATAAATATCTTCCTTGGAAGACGAGAGGAGATCGATCAATTAACGAGCACTCGAGGTCCTCCGCGAGCGTATTCCAAGGAAGGAAAAAACTTTGAAAAGATTTCCTCGAGTAGAAATGCATCTTGAGCCTGATCTCCTGCCCCCGTCCGTCGGGGTTGCACAGTTGACGAAATAAAGGGTCGGCGAAATAATACCGGTGCTCGTAACCTCGGCGAGTCAGCGGAGCGGCGGGAGATCTCGAAGAAACCTAATTAACTCCGCGCTTTGGAATGAAATTATTTTTGCGCGATCGTCGTGAAGAAGAAAAAAGAACGGCGAGGAGGAACGCGGTATAGCCGGCGACGAGCCTCGAGAAAGAGAAAAAAACAGAAAGAAGACGGACGAGAGAAGAAAGTTCAAGACGGGAAAGGTAAGACAAAGACCCTGAGGAAGGGAGAAAGGGATGAGAATAGGAACCAAATACACATAAATGTTTCTATAGAAATTTCGGGACTGAAGTATTACTTACATCGTACACAAATCATGCAAAGTTAATACTTTGTTGTTTCTAATGATCTTTTTATGAAACTTTTACTAAGACACTCGGGACACTCTTCTGATTGAAATGACGCCAAACAAGATACAGTTCGAATCGAATTTATCAGTTTAATCCACGATAAAGTGGAACCTCGATTATCCGAAGTAATCAATGCTAGTCACAGTGCTAGTATTGAATCTTTACCGTGTTGTATATGAATCGCTTTAGGTTGAACTGTTCGCACATGAAAATTCATCGATTCAGATAATCGAGGTTCCACTAATTCATCAATTAAATAAGTATGCACATTTCGAATTATGTAATGTTCGGGCTTGTTTTAATCGGAAAAACGTCGCCTACATCTCGGTACAAAAATGATACGTATTATTAGCCAGCTAGCGGGTAAGAGAAGGAGGAAGGGGGTGAGAGAAAAAAATCCAAGGCAGAAAAAGTAAGACAAAGACCCGGAGGAAGAGAGATCGCGAAAGGGACACGAAGAGGAAAGTAAGGTGGCCGACGACGATGGAACAGAAAGGGAGAGGAGGACAGAGAAGTAGGTGGAAGGGCGAGGTGTGCCGGCTCGAAACTACCAAACTACTTTTCAAGCTGCCCCCGCGGCCCTGGCAAGATTATAATTAAAACGTCGCGCGGCGCTGGATAATAAATTAATGCATAATTAACATAGCTAATTATAATACCGGCTGAAATTTTTCTCGTAACTCGTAACACACTGGTACCTCGCATGCGGAGGCAGTGCAACCCGGTAATTTATGATCGGACATGAAAAATTACCGTCTCGGGGGGGTTTAATCATCCTCGCCCTCCTCCTTCGCCCTCCAAGACCCCCAATCCCCCCTTCTGCTCCCCACTCATCCTGCCAACGTGCCTCCGTAACGTCGACCTTCTGCCAACCGACGAGCGTTTCGCCTTCGTTACATCCCCCGTTTACATCGGAACTTAATAACTTATTACAATTCGATGCCGCGCGTTTTCGACGCGAGATTATGCGACCGCCGTGGAGACGGTGCCAGAAAAGAGAACCTGCGACACAGAATATCTGTGGGAGTCAGTAAATGATTCCGAGACAGATTTATGGTGACAGGGTTGCAGAGATGTTGGAAAAGTAAATGTTAGAATATTTCGGTGTCTGCAAATGCAGCGTCCGCGAAGATGGGGTAGCACAGAGGTAATCTCTTAAATGAGAAGTAATGTGCCCCTTTGTCCCGATAAATTAATATTGGATCCTGATTGCGAAACGACGCGACGTATTAAAAGGGACGCGTAAAAATTGTATAAAAGGTTGCCCGTGTTGTTCGTAATGAATAAGTGGCAAATAAAGTAGGGGAGAGGAAGAGAGGGGACGCGTGTAGGGGTTTGAATTTCCCTAAATGCGAGACGTCGGCTGGGTGTCAAGCGAATCCTGTTAACGATGAGAATGTTGCGTTTCAAGAGGAATGAATTTGTAGGATTTCCACGGAACTGAACCTTTCGTGAAATGCTTTTTGTCTGTATGCAAATGCTTCGAGTGAAAGAAGCTGCAGCTGGAATATAAAATTGATTTAAAACCAATTATTTCACGTTACGTTCATTAATATATCTGTGACATTTCTCCGAGTAAAATGAGTACAAACATGACACGATTCCGAGCATATTTGCATCTTCAATTTCATGTTTAGTGCAACCGCGATTATTAGCATCGATCATATGGTAATTTTTGGGGTTAATAATCGACACTTGACACACTTTCCCCGTGATTAAATTCCTCGTGTCGCGGAAGTCATAACTTCAGACGATCAAACAGCACTCGTTCTAAGTGAGACCGTTTCAGCGATGTCGATTAAGAGCTTGAGTAATTACACGCAGGTGTATAGGTCAGGTACACTCGGATCGACCTGCGAACACACAACCAAGTTGACATCGAAAGATGGTGGTAGCTTCCGGTAGTTCCTCCTGTTCCGAGCGGCGGTGTAGAAACGATGTCGCGCGTGCTCGCTCGCGTCCGTTAATTGACTTATAAAAAGCTTAAATAATTAAATTAGCATTAAAAGCGGCCGCAAGCTGGCCCCTCCGGCTATCCTATAATTCAACATTGTGCTTTATTTTGCCGGTGGCGCGGTGGCAGCGGTCATCAACCAGCTCGCAGTGCTCACAGCAACGTTGAAAGCTGAGCGGAACCGCTCTTCGGCCCGAGCGGAGCCCGAGCCCGCGCTGAGCCGCTGCCGCCGCTGCTGGTTTTTTTCAAAGCGGACACACCGCACGCGCGTTAATTCATTAGTCGTCGCTATATACATCGTTCTCGCGGAAACTTGCCGGTTTTTAGATTCTCTCTGTCACCGGGGGAGAGAGGCTTTTCCAAGCGATACACTCTCCGGGCAGCCGCCAGCCGTTTCCTACGTAATAATTTACACTCCAAACGAGCCGGTACTTTCGTCTCCACCTCTCCCTCCCTCCCCCCTCTCTGGACCTACCCCCCGCCGCCCCGCTCTTTGATGTTATTTAGTGGAGGCGATATCGGTAAACCGAGGAAGTAATAAGTCCACCCCTTTTTTATACTATAAATATTTAGGCGTGCCCGGGTTTCTCCATAAATCGATGCGCCGGCGATTCGATCATCTGAGAGACAAAGGGCCCGCCGGGACAATTTCTATGAAAATTTATAGAAAACTCCAGCGTATTATCGCCGACGGCGCTACATATTCCTATAGAAAAAAACTCGACTGAAAGCTGTGCTAGCCGGATCGACGATGAATAGGCCCGATGGCCGGCGGGATGTATTAAGTGGTCGAAGAAGTTTGTACGGGTTTTAATCTCGAGTTGATCAACATAGCGAAGCGGGGGCTTCGTTGAAATCGCCCGTTCCCAGGTGGCGAAATATTAGTTGCACAGTTTTGCATGATGGGAGTCGCGGGAGGTGTGGGAACGTGTGGAGGAGTGTGTTTTCTATTAAGAGTTTTCTCATCCTGAACCATCGAGTGCATATATGGCACACCCATTCAAGATTTTACAGTCCTCAAAAAGAGATGGACACATTAGTGTCTTCAATTGACAAGCCTGATTCTTTAGATCAGACTTCAATGTGCCAAGACAGGAAGCCAAGCTAGAAAGCAGACCAACTTCACCAGTTGCATTCTCCAGGACATCCATCAAGAATTGCCGATTCCTGTGCTGCAATTCTACAAGTCCCACTACCTCCTCGCTAGGTCAAGTTTCCCCTCACCCTGAGACACCCTGATCCTGGAAATCCATCGCTAGACAGGACTCCGCCCCGAAAATCCTGATCCTCCACCCTGCGAATTCCGGTCCCCGTAACTTTCCCGGGACAGCAGCGGTGTTGGTGGGTCTCGTTTGTCTGGAAAAATCTGCAAAATCGCCGGCCGTTACCCAGTTAAAATCGCGCAACACGACGATCGCTTAGGCACGACACACCACGAATGCACTAGCGTCGTAGTAATTTGTCCGCGTTATTCGAACCGGTCGCGGGCTAGCGCTCGGCCCTCGCCTCGCCTCCGCGTCTGCTGTCCTCCCTCAACCCCCGGGATGGTGGGCGCGTATGGACATCGAAAAGAGGGTGAAGAGACGGAAAGGGGGGACAGGGGAGACAGAGGTTCCGCGCGGTATAGGGGATGTGGCCGGGGCCAGAAGGGTGTCGGAGGCGACGGGCGGCACGGCGAAAATGCAGACAAATGAGTTAAAAAACGCGGGTTGCATCGCCGTAGTCGGCGTCGGCAGAGCCGCGTTGCCGGCGATTTGACATTGTCGAAAGTTAATCAATGCCCCCGTGGCGGGCAGCGCAGTAGAGCCTGGTATATAGAACGCGGGAAGAGAGAGACGGCCCGTCGCGTCGGCAGGGCTGCGAGAAAGAATCGACGGCCGCGCAGAGCCCCGCCCGTGCGCCGTTTCGTCAATTTTTTAAAATTAAATCACTATCTGTCCTTGTTAAATGCATTTCCCGGCCCTACCCCTTCGCCCGCGCCCCCACGTCCCCCCTTTAGCGCGCACCGTTCGGCACCCTGCCCCTCCCCTCTTCGCTTTGTATCGTCCACCCCCGCGCTCGCCAGAACCGTCTCTGACGGCCGTGCGCTCGCGCTATTGTGCCACTCTACCCTGCGTCGATCCACGTGCTGCGCCTAATGACAGACAGTTGGCCGCGAAAAAAAGTGTGTAAATCTGGTGGAACGAGGCAGACAGAGATACACGTGGATCGAAGTGCGGTGATCGTCTCTCTTCCCCCCGCGCGCGCTCGCACACCCGTACGGGGTGAGAAGCGCGGGGGCAATTTTTTTCGGGTGGGGTACCGAGGGGGCTGGAGGGGTTGGAGGAGAGAGGAAGCAGAGAGCGTGCCGTAAGAGAGAGGAATCCGAGAGAGAGAGGGAGAGAAGATGATGTGAGGAACGGGGAAGAGGTAGAAGCGAAAGAGACAGAGCCCCGGCCATCGCGGACTCATATATAGATGGCGCGGGTACGTCCAGGCCGGCCATTCCGGTAAAACGCACCGGAATAAAAATAATGGCTGGAAATGGACACGGGGGGTACACCGGCACCTCGTCATTTTTTTCTATTAGCCGAAACTTACAAACACCCGGGGCTTCCGGCCATTTCGGACCGCCGCGCCGACCACCGAACCTGCTCTGCCCGGCCGTGTCCCCGATGCCACGTCGAAATTCGAAACGCCACGGCTCGTTCCCCCGGCCGACAAAAATCGTGGCCATATTTTTTTCTGACTCTTCCGACCGCCCCCACCCCCCCCCCATTACAGCCGGTTTTTTTTTATTTTTTTACGTTATTTTTCGGCTCGCCCGTCGCGAGAAGAAACTCCCTACTAGCGCGCCCCCTTCTCGCGCTCCCTCGCTCGCTCGTTCATCCCTCTGTTAGGTCGTGATGTCCGCCGTTCCCGCGATTAAAATGTCATCCAGGCGATGCAAATGACGACAATCTTTTTCTGCGTTTTTTTAAGCGCGTGAGCTTTCTCGTTTCTCTTTTTGTTGTTAACCGTGCGACACTTTCGAGGACTAGAGCCCCGCTCGAATAATTCAGTCGCTTCATTGTGGTTATTAATTTCGCGCCGGGAACGGGCCAGGAAAAATGCTGCGCCGCCGTGTTTTGAACGGCGGAACTTATGCCACGCTCTTGCGGCCAGCGTGTGGATCCGCGCGCCGGACACTGTCACCCCCAATTTCGACCTGTTAAAGGGGAATCGGGGAAGATGGATGGCCCACCGTCGCTTCTGGATACGCGCCGAACCACCCAGAAAAGATCCGAGAAATTGACCCGGCCCGGATGAAACATTGGGTCTCTGCAGCGGAACGGTGACGAGCCGCGTTTTGTGCGATTGAGGGCGGTGATTGCCCCGGCGGCTGCCGGGAAGAAATTAGTCGTGATGCTTGTTGCTTGGACCACCTTTTTTTTGTCGTATATCCTTTCCATTTTTATTCGTCTTCGATTTTTTCATTTTTGTATCGACGAGCAACGAATGATAACTCTTCTTCTGATTTGCTGTCTGAAGGGAAGCTGTTTGTTGCACGATTTTTTATCTTTCCCTTTTTCAATGTTAAAATGCTCCTTATTTATAATACAAATTTTTGTTTCAGATTAGTGATTAATGATTGTTAAAAATCTCTCAAAGGGTAAAATCTTGTTCTTTTGACAAGCAATGTAAATGTTCTTGTACCATTAATATTTTAATCCCTCGATCATTGTCCTCTTTCTCGTCCTCGGCAGCTGTTTGATCGTTGAATTAATTTAGGTCTCAGGTTCGATCGCTTTTGGACTATAAATACGTATGTGGGTGGAGTAGGAAATGAATAAAGATCACTCGATGTATCTTGCGCCATATCAAACGCGATTATCATGCACCCAGCCTGAGAAGAATCTTGAACCATGTTTTACACCCACAGCGAACTGTAGACAGTGTTTTACTTCAATTGAATAATTATTCACAAATCTCTGCAAATATCGGATAATTTAAATGCACGAATCATCAGATAAATAAATAAGAAATATGTCTCATCTTCAAAAACACTCTATTTAAATAAAATTTTTATTTCGCATATAGATGCACGATATAGTTTAAGCGAGATAAAAATTTTTTTCATATGGAGTATTTTTGAAGATGAAATATATTTCTTATTTATTCATCTGATAACCCGAGCATTGAAAATTATATTATACCTGTCGCGATTTAATCTGATATTTTGAGATGCATGATATTTCTATCTCCCAATGGCAAGGAAACGATCACGGTACGAAACCGACGAAACAATTTGACCAAACGCAGAGGATGTCGAGCGAGAACGATCGAAATCCTCTCGGACGACCGTCCCGGGACTCATTCGTATGCGGGTCCGAAATGTCCTAAGACGTAACGTACGCGTTTCGTTAAATCGGTCCAGGGAACCCGAAGGCCGGCAGAGAAAATTATGCACAATTAACGTCAGTCAAGTATGCCCGGGTTAGCATTGCGTTCTGGCCCCGATATTTATGTACATCGGCCGGCCGCAATTTTATGTACACGGATATATCTTCCATAATCATATACGGCGAGGTTGTCCTTAAACGGAGAGGATCGGTACCCCGGTCGACCTTCGGCGAAATTAACGATCCACCTCGCGAATCTGATGGATTTCTCGATCTGTATACGCCGATTATTGGCGTCGTATCCGCGGACGCTGCCCCCCATTGTAATTCGAACGATGCATAACGACGATTAACTGCCAGCGTCCATCACTGTTCGGAGTCGCGATTAAAGTGACTCATCAGTAGGAAACGACGCATCGATGCCCGGTCTCTTATGTACGAATCGCTGTTAATATCGTCCGCCGCGAATGCAATCATCCGACACAATAACCGTTTCACTGAGCCATTCGTAGTTCGTAAACCGAGCCACTGTTCCCTACTCGATCTTCGATGGCCCATCGAAGATCTGGTTAGACGATTAAACTACTACTGTTGGGTCGTAGCTCTCTGGTATAGCCCTTGAGATCCTCGACCTAGCTTTAGAGACTCTGAAATCACACAAAATGCACACGAGGACATTTTAATACCCAATGGAGGGCTGTATTAAATAAATAAAATGTCTTTTGTTAAGCATTTTGTATCTACATGTATCGAAATTTTATTCGATTGGTTAATAGTTGAAGCATAGTTCTCCAATATGGCCGCGGAGATCCTCAAGCTGCCTCTGGAAGACTCTGAAATAACATAAGATTGCACCTGAAAAAATTGAAATGTCCCTTCATCTTATTTATTAAATACTTTGTGTATACAGTCTCTGCGTCTCAATTTTATTCAGTTGTGAACAAAATCTTCGGTCGATTAACCCTCGGACAACGGACGATTTTTATAGCTATATAATTGGCAATGCTTAGGACCGTTCACAGCTCTAATTAGTAATTTTTAAAAATTTACTAATAAATTAAATTAACTAAATTAATATCCTAAATGAAACAGCTATTAGTTTAATTGCCACAAATTGAGTACTTAAATGTGGATGTTCCCGTTCAAAATAGAATCTGACACAGTATACGGACGGTTAATTGATCAGAGGGGTAAACTATTACTTCGATCTCTTAAGACTTGAAAATGCACCTGGAAATTGAATTCAAATATAAAAATGTTTTTAAAAATCTGTAATCCACAATGAAACCTCGAATAATAATTCTGAATTTCTAACTGTACAAAATTCCAATTCATTAAAGATTCTGAAGACTTTCAGTTGTCCTCGCATTCGACCACTTCGTAAAACAATTTCTCATTGTCACACCGAATTGACCACGGTCAATTACTTTTCCCGACACACAGTGAGAAGTTAAAGGTTACCTAGGCTCGTCCCGAACGAACTATGATACGTCCTCGTAAACAACTTTGCAGATCCCCTTAAACTCAGATTATAGTGTCGGTGCCGCCGACAAGCACTAAACTAATGATCTAGCAGAACCAACGAGCGCAGAAAACAGCTAAACGGCTTAAGTCCCAGCTCAAAGAGACACGGGACGTTCTTGGGGGTCTTATGACGCTTGTTAGATCAGCAGCCCCTTTATTACGCGGAAACCGGAATTTCGCCGGGCCTCGTAGATCTCGTGGATCAGTCGAAGAATCGGAGAACCGGTCCGAAGGATCCGAGAGGCATTCTTTCTCTGCTCGATCCTGCCGATCTCCTTTAAAAGACGAAATTCTTTTTCCTAATAAAATATGTTGATCTTTTAACATTTTCTCGACAACGTGTTGCTCGAATTTCTTCCTGTTCTATTTGTTTAACAATAAATGTACAATTTCAACTTTATAGATAAAATCTGTGGTTGTCAGGAAGAACGCCACATATCACATACTTTCACTTTCTTTTTGATCACTAATGCTTTGACATAGGACATTGGTTAAATTGCATTATTTTTTTTAGCCTTTCGAATTTGTTTTCATGATTTTTTTAGAGTTCAGATCTAGAGAGCTCAATTAATGCATAAACTCAAATTTTTTGAAATTGTGACATGTGGCGTTTTTCCTTGCAACCACAGAAATATCCGCACGACTATTGATAGAACTAAAAAAAGATCGAGTTTCCAAAGTTGGTAAACCAGATTCCTCCTCCTTCTTCTCGAGAGTCGTGCTCTGTCGATCCTTCTCGATCTGTCCTTTTGTTTTGCGGAGTCGCGGCGGACAACGGCGAGGCCATTCGAACCCGAAAGGCGTTAATTATAATTAGCACAGGCGAGATTAGTAATTAACACTTGGGGGTAATCGCGGAGCGTTGCGTGAAGATACAGCACGAGCTTGGGCTGTTCGTGTATGCGTGTGTGTGTATGTGTGCGTGCGGCTGTGGCTGGTCCGAGTGTGCGAACGCGGATAATAACGCCGGCCGAGTTGCCGGCCGAGGCAGGTCGCCCGATTTATAACGCAGATAATAATTGCGGGCCGAACTTAATATTCATGAGCCAATCAGATTTGCGCGCCGAGTCGACGGGACTTGCTGCGTCCGCGGGCCCTTTCAGGGATTCATTGTGCCACCGCGACTCCGGCATCTGAATAACCGGCCGCTCTTTTGCTCCTAAACGCTCCGACCAGTCTGCAACTGTTTACCCAACAGTCTTCATTCGAATATTATTCTCTAAACGTTTTTCAACGCGGAAATGTTTATTCTGCTAATTACACTTTATATACTTTTTAATTCTTTGCAACTTTTTGAAATGATTTTGTGGACATGCAATTTTTTGATATAATGCCTCATACCATATTTAAATGTTTAGTAATTGATTAGATGCCAATATATTTAATAATCTAAACAGTATTGTGAATAATTGTACAACAATTCTTAGCGGTGACTCTAAGTCACCCCTCGACTACTAAGGGCTAAATTGAAAATATTATTAACAGTACGTCGTAAGCCTTCAATTAGGTCATCAATTATCCGAGCCAAGAAAGATGGAAAAGGTCAGAGTCCCCACTAAAAATGATAAAACTGGTTTATTCCTATCGTACAAAATGGATTTTGCAGCTGCAAAAAGATATATTTACAGAAACGGTAAAGAGTATTTGCATCGTATTTAATATTTTTCTTTCCGCACCGGTGTCTTCTCACTTACCGTCAGTTTTCGTCAATTCTTGAGAAAGTGCGGCTAAATCAAACCTCCGGCTAACGAAATTTGGAATAGTATTGTCTATAAATATACCGTAGAAGCCAAAAACTTGGCTTCCAGTTAAAATAAGTTTTCTCCACTCGCACGAGTATTCTCTCAATTACTGTCAATCTTCATAATTCTTACGAAACACGTGAGTGATGGAAAACAGCGGTGGAATTGTTATCTATAAACATACCGTGGTGAACTCGAAAGCTTTGTTCTCGGGCGAAATTGTATTTTTACGACACTTTTAAAATTATCTCGTTAGCTTAATATCTTAACACGATGATTGACGATCCTCAACGTTTCTGCAGAAACGCGGCTAAAGCAGAACGTAAACAATTTGACACTAATAATCCCAATCTTGAATTAACTAGTTGTCCTTAGTAACGGAGTCTGATAATTCCATTTGGAATTATTTAAAACGAGACTGTTAATCCTCTTCCTCATTTTTCAGTAACAGAATCTAACAGTTTCATTAAGATTATTATTTAAAACGAGTCTTTCTGTTGCAGATAATTAAGGAACTCGTCAATCTTGAATTAACTAGGTGTCCTTAGTAACGAAGTTTGATGATCCCATTTAAGATTATTTAAAATGAGACTTGTATCCTCTTGCTCATTTTTCAGAATCTAACAATTTCGTTTAAGATTATTATTTAAAACAAGTCTTTCTGGTTGGTTTTTGCAAAGAAATAAGTTTTTCTTGCGAATAGTGGTGAGAATACTCTCAATCTCTCCAATCTCTCTCAATTCCATTTTAGATTATTTAAAATGAGACTTGTATCCTCTTGCTCATTTTTCAGAATCTAACAATTTCGTTTAGAATTATTATTTAAAACAAGTCTTCCTGTTGCAGATAATTAAGGCACTCGTCAATCTTGAATTAACTAGTTGTCCTTAGTAACGAAGTTTGATAATTCCATTTAAGATTATTTAAAACGAGACTTTTAATCTTGTTGCTCATTTTTCAGTAACAGAATTTAAAAATTTCGTTTAAGAATAATATTTAAAACAAGTCAATGAACTCCCTAAATTTTCTAAGAAATTATCAGATGGGTTTCTATAGGGGGTCTGCTACTGGTACAGTTGTTTTCGCAAAGGAATAATTCTTTCTTGCGAATAGTGGTGCGAGGGGGATCGGACGTGCGAGGATCGCGTATCCGCCGTTAGGCTTCGCATGTCACATTATCATCGGCATTTGAGGCTGACGTTGGCTAGGGTAAACTGAGGGCTACCTGCTGCCGTCGCGTCGCGGTGCATCGGGTGCATCGGTGCATCGGGCCAGCTCCCGCGGCACTCTACGCCCGGCGCAGCGCCTCATTAAAATATGCAAATACACAGCTCTCCGGTTGTCCGTTCTGTTTCCTTGCTTCCCCTCGCGCCACCTAACGCGTGCATGCGTCGAAATGTTTACGATCACGGTGAAATTAAAAGTACCGCTAAAATATTGCCTCTAATACGTATGTGGCAGCCCGAGAGAGCCGCTTTCCACGCCGGCTCTCCAGTCTCCAGGCTCGGGCTTGGGCTCGGGCTCCTTAAAGCCTGCTGCTTGCCGTTTCGAAGCGTAACACGCACCACGCGGAAAGATCACATTGGATACACCGGGACCCACGAACGGTGCGAACGTGTCGGACAGTTCACTTAACTGTTTGGCCTGTGTTCACGCTCGCAGCCCTCGATTTTATATTGTCCACCAAAAAACACTTCGTGCCACCCCTAACCCGTCTAATGCCGAATATCAACCACTAAAATTCTTACAAGATCGAAGCAATTTAATTTAACACTAAACCGAGCTATAAAAGCAACAGGCACGTGGTTGGCTGATAAAAATGACAAGAATTAATTTATTTAGACTTTGCGCGATTCTTATTATAATATGTGCTCTAATAAAGATATTTATTAAATCATTTCGTTATGAAAGCATCTCTTCAATTGTGAAATAAAAAATCTAGAACCGGTCATTTGACCGATCGTGGTACGTTTAGTGTTAAAGAAACCAGAACGTTAACATTATCAGCGGCAGTCAAACGACCGGTTTCAGATTTTTTATTTTAATATTATTGAAATTATTCGGGCAAATTTTATAAAAATATTTCTGAAAAATTTGACACAGCCATCAGCTCCTCGAGCTAGCTGCAGTCTTGGGAATCTTGTCCCTTCTCGTGCCTCCAAAATATTCCAAGAATAACCCAGTCTCATGTTAATGGATGGAACTTAGAATATTTCGGAGACGTGGGAAGATAAACGAAGAATTTACACATACTTATGCTTATCTTATTAACGATGTAATCCTTCAAGAGAATATTACGGAATTGTGACGTGTAGATGATGAAGGACTTTCAATTGTAAATTAACAATTGTAAATTTTACTATTGAATAGAATAGAATTACTATCCGAAATAGAAATATCGAGAAAGATTTGTATGCCGAATTGAATATTTAAATAGTCCGCTTCACTTCAATTTTCCGAATGCCTGGAGAAAATCACGTTCCCCAATCGATAAAAGTAGATTAACCGAAGCGTTTAAGTATTACCGCATTCCTGGAGCGACGTCTTATCACAGGATCGAATCCGCAGAAACTCGGCTAACAAGAAACCAGCAAGAAAATCGCTAATCGAAGAGCACATTGTCGACATTACCGTGTTAAAGGTTAATAACTACAGCACGGAGAGGACAGCCCTCCCGCGATTGCGGCAATTAGAAGCCTGTATCTCGCGGAAAGATCAAAACCAGCCGTCCGCGTTTTGCTCTTGCATTAATCGACCAGTTCGAACGATAATTCGAACGCATACACGGCGCACAATAAGCAATTTGCTCGGAAACGTCGGCGAAATTCGTATCTTTGTTTTAGATATCTTCATCATTATCATTAGACCGGGCTTGGGGGTTTGCTTATCCGTACAAACTTTGCTCTGACAAAGGTGGTAATTTACAAATATAACACATTCCTTTTCATCGAAATTTTACAGGAACATATATTTTCCTAGTACCGAGCATTTTTTAAAAAACAAATGACTTTCTGACAATTTTCAATTTTTGTACACAAATTTTAAGAAAATGGTACTAAATGAAAATGAACTAAAATCCTATTTTCATTGGTAACAACTACACGGATTTTTATGCATTTATGAAGAAATTATTTGGGTGAAATATAAAACAGTTATAGAATAGTAAAATTCAAGAATATTATAGTGTTGTTTTTAACGTAACAAAGTCATTCAGGGATGAAATTAATTTTTATTTTATTCCCGCTTTCGACAATCAATGCTGAATATTTTTATCTTGCATAAAGATCCGCAGTCTAGTAATAACATTTGTAGGTCCAAAATGAATAAAAATCGTGCTAAATTCTGTCAAAGAATTTTGATAGTCCGGCATTCAATTAAATTCCACAATGAGCTTGACGTTTTCTATCGAACAGACTGCTACACAGCGGCACCTAATTTCGCGAAAGCAAAACGACGCGGCGGCAAAGCAGCGAGCGTAACGAGCACCGAATTCGAATCGGCTACATTGTGCTCTGATTATCTCCGTCTTCTCGTAAACGTCAAACAGGGGTCCGGGGGCAAAAAGCTCGGGCAATTAAAATGCGTCCTGATCACCGGTCCGGCTCCTCTAACAGGAGGAAAAAAACAAAGCCGATTGTTGGCCCGGGAACAGGAGAGAACTTAGACGAGGCTGGGAGAGAACGGCGCGGCCCCGAACTCGCCGCGCAACAATGTACGATAATGAAGAATTATCGCCGCATAAGACCCGATGGAAATAGGCGGCGGGCTACTCGTTAGCGGGTCGGGATCGTAAAAATCACCGTGGTTGCGCGCAAACGGGTGTACAGCCAGGGGGTTGTCAGCCAATCGGGCCCAGGTTGCGAAAGGGAATATGTGCTCGCGGGCCCAGCCAGCGCAACTCCGCCCGGAGCTGTCCGAAACCAGCTCGTTTTGCTCGTCAAGGGACCCCACACCTCACCAGTAAATCCATACAAACTTGTTTATCGCGATCGGCTGTCACCCGGCCGGAGCTAAGTCCTTAACTTCTCCTCGTTGTCGCGGATTACCCGCCGGCCAACGCGAGATCGCGATCAGCCGAGCTGATGACTCCGAAATATCGACGTCTGCCGCTGAAAAATCGTCTGATCGCATTTAGAATACCCCAGAACGAGTCCTATCGCCTTCAGCATCGCCTGCGACGATGGATTCGTTGGATCACCATCGAATGGATTCTGCATTGCTGCTGGACCTAGCGTTTGCTAACATCTTGTTACGAGCGGTCAGTCTGTGCAGTATTTTAGACATTTTTACATTCTAATTTGTAATCGACGTCTGTACATTGTCACCTCAGCTGCTAAATTGATAACTAACGTTCACTCTTACTATAAATTGAAAATAAATACATATTTGAAAATTTCCATTGACCTGCATTGTAACACGTGCATCACTGAAATCCTTGTTTTAAATTTTAATTAAAAACTACAGCTGTACAATAAAGACCTCGACACACTACCGAATAATGTTCCCATAACTTTCGAGCCGACAGAAGCTTTAGGAAAAATAAATTTCTGTCGCCTACATTAATACACGTGTCCGCAGCCCGGTGGATTTGCATGAGCATGTGCGGTTTAATCAATTTCTCGGTGAAATTATAAGGCGGCCGAATACATTGGCGCAGTCACATCACAATTTTCCAATTTCCGAGATGACAGTTCGTAAGAACGCGCATCGGACGGTCTCCGAAATTAATTGGTTTTTTCGCAGTGCGAATGTAAGAGAGTGGCGCGCAGCGCGCGCTCGGGGATCGTCTTATTTATTAATTAGCGTGGAACGAATTCCCGAAGGTGTGGTCCGGGGACAGCTGACCACGTTTTTTCGTGTTACGTTTGTAAGTATGATTTATTATCGCCGGGTTCGTCTCGCATAATTCCATTCGACGAGTAATGGGCCAACGATGCTCGAGGATCGTGTGCACCTTGCGACCACGACCATGCGGACAAAGAAGAGCTCCTCCGACGTGCTAATTATGTCAGCGCGAGCGCAACCTTCTCCGTGTAACATTGGAACGGTTCACTTGGACTGGTTCCCAATTGCTCTCGCGATATAAACGCGGCGACAGGCTGCGACAGCGAGCCATGAAGCATCGGCCGACATTCGTTAGGTTAATGCGCGATTTTATTACGGTCTCATTTTTAATTGCGGACTTAATGACGCGCGAGATCCTTCTGACACCACTGGCGTCCAGCCTTTCTTATTCTCTCTTGTCGCGCGGATATCCTTGCGATGCTGTATTTTTATTGCCCATGCTTCTTCGATATTAATGCTGGTGATAATTATTTTTCTAAGATGTAGGATTACATATTCTCAAAGGTTTTAATTAACCCCTTGTCGCATTTTGACGAGTCACACTCGTGGCGAAGAGTTTAAACAAAGTCTAATAAACGTGAATGTTACGCTTTTCTTTTTAAATGAAATTAATGTTTATTCGTTTGTAATCAATATTGAAGCATTAAAATAAATGTGAACTGATTCTTCTAGGATGCAGGATTGCGTGTTACTAAGGTCTTCAATTAAAAGTGATATAAGAAGAAATACAAGATCAAAATTGACACAACTCAGTCACCAGCCGAGACGAAATTAATATGTAGAATATATTCTTGTAGGAAGTTTCAAATTTTTCAGGTTCTCCAATTAAAGGCGGAAAGACAAAATTGATCCGATTGAAGCGGGACAGGTCGAGCCAGTTTTAGAATATATTCCCGTATGAATTTTCGAATCTTCCAGTACTCGGATTAAAGGTGGAAGATGGCACCTTATGATATTATATAAAAAGATTTATGTTACAGCGGCAAAAATATATGAAAAAGTGCGTAAAAATCACGGCTCCGAAAATAAAGTAAATTCGATACGAAGCGGCAGGAGGTTGTTGATATCGGGCATTGTTCGCGGCGATTGATATAATTTTTCATACGTGCATATCTCGCTGGAGAGCTTTCGGTGCTAGCCGGTGTTCGAATGCGCCGCGAGATCGCGTAATGAAGTGCCTCCTGGCATTTTATTGTGCGCGTTGCGCGCGCGGCCGGTCTTTTGCATCATTTGGTACGCAGCTGGGCAATCATCCGCTCGGCATGATAGGACCGAGGCTACTGGGCGTGGATAAATCTGTAAGCTCAATAAGGGTAACTGTGATTAAGTGCTTCCGAGGCAGTACAAGACTCCTCGCGGCGGCGACAAAGATTTAATACCGTCCCCGCGTGGAAACGGCGCGGCGAGCTGCGCGTTCGAGGCGGATCCTCGATCCCTGATGATCGACAGAAAACGGCTGATCTTCCCCGTAGGAATGGATCCTCGTTATTTTTCTCGGCGACGTAATTGCGCGACCAGACGCGGTACGCGGCACGTTTTAATACCCTTTTCGCCGGGTCCCCGGTTCGACACACGGCCACGGAATACGAAGAGGATCATCTTCCGCCGCGCGTGAAAGTATACCCTCTCTCTCCACTTTATCGTGGTAATTTATCTCGCGGGCCTTTTATCGTGCCTCGATGGAGACGCGCCGCTTTTCATTTCGGATATTAACACGTCACCTGCTGAATGACCCAACTCTGACCCCGGAGAACTTTCTCCTCAACATTTCCCCTCCTACGATCGCCGAGATAGTTTTTCAATTTTTGCGCGCCGCCTCTGTCGTCGCCTCGTCGGGATAAAGGTGGAGGAAGCTATTGAATTTTGCCGGGTTAGTAAACCTAAATTATTCTCTACTAAGCCTTCACAAACATGAAAAAATTCCTACAATTAATGTCTGGATGATGGTCAGGTTCTATTGACTTTCCAATATAATCTTTTGATTTTTCCTGAACCCAAGTGCACTTATCATAAAGTGCTATCTTCGAGGTTGAATTTAAGCACTCGTAATTTTTAAAAATTCCTACGGGAGTATATTATAAAATCGATTCGCAGCGCCTTCTAAAAGCGGAGTCGAATTTCACCAAGCTGAGGCTTGATTCTCCAATATGCGCACTTATCATAAAGTGCCATCTTCCATCTTTAATTCAAGCCCTCGGACATTCAAAAACTCCTGCGGGAATACATTCTAAAATTGCCACAATGCCACTCCTTGAGGTCGAGTCAATTTTGTGCTAGCTCACGATCGGATTTGATCGACTTCTAAAACTAATAAAATTATTTTATTAGATTACGATATTAGCATATCGTAAAAATCGTAATTAACATCCCACCGTTGCAGAGTTGGGCATTAATCGATTAAAATTTTAACTAAAATTGATTGATTAATATGTACGATTAAAAAAGGTAATCATTGAAAAATGGACGACTGATTCAATCGTTGATTAAAAAAAGAAATCATCGAAAAATCGGAGACTGATTTAATCAATTGTTGAAGTTAATCGTCACACGGTCCATCCATAAATTGTAATAAGTAGGCGCATAGAGATCGTATTATAGACCAAATGACAATATACCTAAACTCAGTTTATATTTTTTTCAGTATGCATACAGTTTTGATTCCGTATTTCATTTTTCCATTAATCATTAATCGATTATCCGATTGACGATTACAATTGAAAAGAATGTAATAGTTAACCGCAATTAACGACAAAACGAGGAGCTTAATTGTTAATTGCGATTAACGATTGAAGTAGAAATTTATTCGTCAATCGTTGATTAAATTTTTGCCCAGCTCTGCACCATTGCTTGTCTTACATTCCTCCCACAATTCCCCTGCCTAGCAGGAGGGGGTTGCAGGTAACGGCGGAATATTTTTGTTAATGCGTAATTGAATTTACGAAGCGTGTCTACTAGATTGTATCTGGCCTATAGATTTCATCCGGGACGATAACCTTGGGAAGGCGTGGACGGTGGTTCGATTCAATTCCCATTTATAACACCGTCACATCGAAAGTGGCGCCGTAAGTATCTGCAGCCGACTGTAAATACACACGTGTACCCGGCGGATACCATTGCACATTGCACCGTAGGTGTGCAGCCGGTACACGGCGCCGCGGTAAAATTCAATCAACTTCTTGCTCTTTTTTTCTTCCTGTTCTGTCCCCCGTGTCTCCACCCCTTGGGTGGGATCCGACGGGGGCTGCAGAGGGGGAGGGGAGAGAGGGATCCCTCTTCAAATACTCGGCGATACAAGGACAATCGGCGTCATTCGACGTATCGCGAAACGCCTCATTAATATTCGTCCTCTAATTGATACGTACATCGGTGCCGGATCGGTCTCTTCCAATGAATAAAAGCTAATAACTGCCGATAATTCGCCGGGACTTAACTTTACGTAATGAGAGTGCCCGCACGATGGTAATAACTCGCGATCTTTGCTCCCTTCGCACACCTTCGCAAAAAAGGCAGACTCGCCCTGCTTAACTCCCGTTGGAAACCGGCCGAATTAATTCTCCGCGAAATTAGCGGCTGCCCGACGGACACACGGGGAAAAATAAATTCCCTCTAATCGCGTGGCGGGGCCGTTCTTTGCCCGTTTTCGATGCATTATTAATACGCGGCTGTATCATTACGCAATTTAGGTGCCATTACCGTAATTTATCGGCCGGATCACAATGTAGTAATTAATCTTCCCCGGCGAACTTGCATTTTGGCTACGCGGCTTGTCTCACTTCTGTGAAACGAGGAAGTATCGCCTCTAAGGGACACCAGATGCAGCTGAAAATATTCGTTGTCCATCTCCTCGCGCCGCTATTTATTTCCAGGCACCATTAACCCCTTGCCGTATTTCAAGGAGTCAGACTCGAAGTAAAGATTTTAACAAATATGAATGTTACGCGTTTCTTGTTAGATGAAATTCAAGTTGATTCGTTTGTAATCAATATTGAGGCATTCAAATAAATGTAGACATACAGAAAATGTAAATTTAATCACTGTAACTGCAAAGAAAATGTTACGGGATTAAAGTTCTAACAGTACGTCTTGTTTCAAACCTTGGCTAATGCTATAATAAATAGTTCATTGCATTCTCTAATCTTAGAGTTATCGATCGATTAAATTTGCAGCACAACTGCGAGCATCGGGGTTCCACTGTCCTTGTTTTCGTTTTAAACAATTCAGTGCTCGTTGCTATTTGAGTATGTGCCAGAAAAAACATGAAAGATTCACAGATTTGTGAGTTATCACACGTCAAGCTGGATAATCTAACTATGACCTGTGTCCAGCTTGAACCACCATTTATCATGAGCGCACTGCGGATCTTTATGCAAAATTAAAATTATCTTCAATCTATGAATCAGTAATTAGCCGAAGAATCAAGTCGAGAATCGAAATTAGAATCCCCGATTTGCATTTTCAAGCGTGAAAAGTCAAACTCGAAAAACTTTTCTTAGTCCAGTCAATGAATGCTAAAAAGGGGGGTGTAGAGGGAAATGGAAGGAACACAATTTTTGACTTTGGAACCTTATTTGGACTATAATAAATGTTTGCTTCACGTTTTTTGCCTTTTTGACTAGCTAACTCTTTCTTTAGTGAATTTTGAGCGCGTCTTTGAGCTTTGAGCAATCTTGTGGCACATTTTGTCAGCTTTAATTTTGTATGAAATGGTCTTATTCCTAGGACGCATAGTTTCCGAGATACAAGCAAAAAACGGAAAAAAGTTCACTAAAGAATGAAGAGTTAGCTAGTCAAATAAGGCAAAACACGTGAAGCAAACATTTTTTTCTTCAAAATGTCCAAGCATAGTCCAAACAAAGTTCCAAAGTCAAAAATTGTGTTCTTCCCATTTCCCTCTACAACCTTTTCGTTGACTGAACAATCTGGACTTCAAATTTAAAACACGAAATGGCTCGATCGAATTTGGAATTTCAAATATGTGGATCGCCGATGGTGTGGGGTAGTCGCCGCGAAATTCCGCGGGGCACATCCGGAGTAAGAAATACGTTCGGATGCACTGCGCCAATTTACCAGCCCAGTATCACGAAGACACGTCGAAGTTCTAAATTCACGATTTGCGCCAAAGTTCGACACTGTTTGTGCAGCATACGCCACGGTTAGTTTGCCGGTGGTCACGTGAGGCCGGGTCCACGTCTTGTACCGGGGTACTATAGCTCGCATTCTGTTGGCCGGACACTTGGCGACGACCCATCCCTCATCCCTGTCCTAGCTGTCCGAGGCTCCTAGGCGCTGTCCAGTCACTGAACTCTCGAGCAACTTCTGTTATTATAAGTTAACCCCCTGACCACCCCGCGCAACCCCGAACTACGCCACCGGCCTGCTCAGATTATGGCCATCAGCCAGCGACGCGAGATCTGGGTAACGCCGCGTCGTCGTACCCCGGGCCAACTTTGCTTCGTTTGTATAAGGAAGTGTTTCGGGTCACACGAAGAATAACACGTCCAGCCTCTTGTCCCTTCTTCAACCGATGTCCGTCCGAGACACTTCGCCTCCGGACCCGTGTTCGAATCGGCCCCACGGATTTTCCGACTTCCGGCGTAATCATCCATTTAACCCCGAATCGCTCGACCTGCCACTTAGCCCGGCCAGTCATCGGTGAAATCGAGGTGGCCCTCCATTTTCTTCGGGCTTTGTCCGCGTACCCTGTTTGTGCTTTGGCGACTTCACCTTCAAGGGCTTGCGTACCTCCTAATGGTTGATCATGAGTAGACTGCGGATTTTATGCATTTATTAGAAAAATGGCCATGCACAATTTAAAGCAGTAGCCATATTAAAAAGATTTAAGGACATCAATGTATTGTATTAGTTTAATAAGGTAATTAAATGATGAAACAATTTTTTATTTGGCATCTGTGTCTTGCAAAGAACGCAAACATTTATTTTGCATAAAGATTCGCAGTCTAATTATGAGATATTCAACAATTTTCATCGTTTACGTAATTATTTTTCTTTAAAGAATCAATCTCTCTCTCTGTCTCTCTCTCTCTCTCTCTCTGTATCTTGTTCAATTTTCATTTACATAATTATGTTTCTTTAAAGAAGCAATTTATACGTCTTGTTGAAATTTTCATCATCTCCATAATTATTTTTCTTTAAAGAATCAATCTATACATCTTGTTTAATTTTCATCATTTACATAATTATTTTTCTTTAAAGAATCAATCTATACGTCTTGTTCAATTTTCATCATCTCCATAATTATTTTTCTTTAAAGAATCAATCTATACGTCTTGTTCAATTTTCATCATTTCCATAATTATTTTTCTTCAACACTAAATCTACCACTGCCGGTCAAATGGCCGGTTTTATATCTTTTATTTTACAATTATTATACAGCTACTTCCACGGGAAATGTTTCAATAACCCTGCAATGCCAGGGACCTTCTTGTCATTTTCCCTATATTCGTGTCTACATTTTTTCTCCCTTAAAAATGAAGGTAATAACAAAAATTGTGGGATGACATTTTAGAACGGAGCCCAAAAATTTTCGGGCATCTTTTGGAGCACGGAAGGTGAAAAAGATCCGTACAGGATGCAGGATACGGCGCGTAAAAATAAGTTCTCGAACGCGGATTTCAGGGAGAAGGTTAATGCAGTTCGGGAAAAATTTGATTCGCTGACCGGCCCGATCAGAGAGCGTTCAGACAAAATACATTTCCCGGTTATTCCGATTCGGCATGAAAATGTAGAATCGCAGATACATTCGCGGGCCATCTACGGTCTACTCTTGCTGGGTATTGGAGCAAAAAAACTATATATATATATATCGATATCAAAACCCTGGAAATACGGGGTCCGGACGAGTACATACCTCAGGGGCGTAACAATAATCGCGATCGAATTTCACGAATCAATTCCCAGGCAGTCGAAGACAAATAGATCAGTAGCATCGGGTGAAAGAAGAGAGACAGAGAGAGAGAGAGAGAGAGAGAGAGAGAGAGAGAGAGAGAGAGAAAGAGAGAGAGAGGAGAGATGGCTAACGTAGGAGAGTTTGAAGTAATGTGCCCGCGGGCCGTGCGATGGTTGGTCTCGATATTTCGTTCGTTGGACGGCCGCGTGTGGTAGGTACTCGTTAGAAAATGTCGAATCGATGTTCGAACATGCACCCTACAAAGAGCGGGGCTGCTGAGTCACGACCTTCATAAAGTATCATCGGTAAACAATTAACATTCGTGTTGCGCTGCCCACGCGGTGTCGCGTTACGAAGGAGCGGCACACACCGGGGCTTAACACGTTCGTCTGATCGTCTCTAACAATTTGCCCCGGGGGCTGTTACCTCGTTAAGTGACAATCAGAGGCGTTGACTTGAAATACTGGCCGCTCTTGTCAGATGTCCGGGGCTGTTAGACTCGCAAGACTTTGACCGGCGATTGGAACCGAGCTGGTGCGCTCGATTGATTATCCTTACACTCAAAAATGCCCTAAAACGTCGTCGAACGTGGTGTTCGGAGATCTGAAGATATATATATAGAAATTTTTAATTCATTCTTGTACGTGCTGGAACCAATCTCTTAAAAAAAGTCACGTAAAGATCTTTTTATCTAGTCCCTTATAGTTTTCTTATTCCTGGAAAAAGCTTGGTAATTATTAGGAAAGTACCACTGTCCTCCGATTTTGATGAAATTTAAATATGTTATGCAGCTACACATTTTGAACAACTTTTTCCTTTTCCAATATAGGTGGGTCGCTTTTAGTTCTCGAGATATTCGCAGAAAACTGTTGCTTATCCCCCTATATTGGAGAAGGAAAAAGTTGTTCAAAATGTCGGAATCTATAACATATTTAAATTTCCTCAAAATCGGAGGACAGTGGTACTTTCCCAATAATTACCAAAAGAGACTTTCAACTGTCATTTCGTTAAAAATTTTTTTCTTCGTCATACTAGTTCGCAAGATAAAATTTGAAGAGGATCGACCAATTATTGAGATATCATGGCAGCGCCACGAAAATAATTTAAATAATAATAATGATAATTCCATGAAATTTACAGCGTGTTATTGTGACGAGCAGAATAAGTATAAAAATAAATTGTGAAACGCTTGACCTATAATAACCTAACCAGATCTGACAAAATGTCTGAAATTGACAGCTCTGAACGGGAATATCGCGCGAAGACGTTTTCGCAGCGGCGATTTCCGGCGCAGGTGAGTGAATCGCGTTACCCGTTGAACGAGGCTGATACACCTTGTAATTACGTTGACGCTAACGATGTTTTGTTTGAGACGGCGTGATGGGATCAGTCGGAATGATTCGCGAGTAATCTGCGCCGGTTTTAAAAAGGACACCGGCGTGTCCAAGGACGACGGACGAGAGGGAGGGGAGGGGTGAGAAGAAGACAGGACACGAAGCAGCTTTACGAGAGCGGAAAGTTGCGCCGGAGATATAAGGCAACCGCGTCGCATATAACTTACAATCAGCCACGTTCGCTTGCCTCTGCCTTTTCGTTTCACTCTCTTCTCGGCCCTTACAACAACTCCAGCTACTGAGAGCGGTTTTTTGCCACGAACACACGGCATCACGGTTCGACTTAGCGAAAGAATTTACGGCTGACCGGGCCCCTCCTAATTTAATGGATCCGCAATTTACAATTCGCGGGACGAGATTTTGATAAACCCTTGGAAACGCTGTGCATGCAACTCCATGTTAACAACGTGGTAGCAACTCCGTGTTAAACGCACCACCCTCGATATTGTTATTTATAGGATAGCGATAAATTTCAGCATTGTGGCGATGCTCGGTATTGATTCCATCCTTGCATATTGTTCCGGTAATTGTTTTATTAATATTTCGCAAATTTACTCTTGCATCAAGGTTACCGAAAAATGATACTTTTGCTTTCTATCGGGTCTCGCGAGTGTGGACTGCAATTTATGTTGTAGGTACATGTATTCTTTATTCCTTATCTGTAAAGAATTTCAATTTTTTGTTAAGAATGTTCCAAAAATTAGTTACTGAATGGAGTCTCTTAAAATTGCCGACTGCGGTTTAAGAAATGAATGCAGTATTCTGCATGTAAAACGGTTCGAGTCTCGAGAGGCCGAATTCCGAGCATGATCGAATAATGACGTCGCCCTTGACTTTAAACGAGGCTGCCGAGACTTATTTAAAAAAGTCCCGCGCCAGTACGTTTTCGCGGGGCCGATATAATTCGCTGATTTTACTCGTCGCAGTCACGCACGGTCCCGTGGTAGATAAGTTAATGAAATCGAGGCCCGATATAGGTTGCTTTATGATCGAGATTGTTATGCGTATTTGTATAATACGGGCCCGGTCACGAATTGATTAACCGCGATCGAACGTCGACCGGACTCGAGCCCAGGCTTAATTAAGTTATCGATTTATTTTCTGCATTGTCCACCGTAAACCCTGCAGCGGGACTGCTGCCTGCACCTTGTTCTCTTCCTTCTTCAGCTTCCTGTAAGTAAACGTTTATATAGCTCGTCACGTTCCAAGCCAAACAGTAGCCACTTATTCACCCACGAAGGAAAGCTTGATGAAATCGACGCGTTGCGTGAATCTCGATACGGCAAGAGTTACGTCGAAACCCTTTCTTTAAATCACAGTCCCCGAGAATTCCCTCTTGAATGAATATGGATGGTACATACCTGACTCCGGTAATTATTCGAAGGATTTAGCCGCGCGAGTAATTTCTACGCTGCCAGTGTTTATGCAGATCGCGATCTTTATAGACCAATTTATAGAAACCAATGGAAGTTTCCTATTCTATCAAGATTCCTATTAGCTGCCGACTCGAATAAACAGTTAATGGTGTAACCGAGCTCCCCGAAGTACGCTAATTCTGCCTAATGTCCCCAAGGATTGCGCCAACTATTTTTATTTTCACTCGCGACAATTCAAAGCTAATTTATTCGATGAGTATAGTTCAGCTTTCTATCAGATGCTGAAACTTTAATTATTTGTATTGCGGTATGGAGAATTACGTCTTCTTTACTGTAGTGTGAATAAATTAATTTTTTTCTCAACTTTTGTTTCATTGTATAAATTGCTCTTACCTGGCTTAATTTATGTTTTCCCTGAATGAAATATGTATGAATATGTTCGCTTTCAAACTTTGACCAAAATTGAAAACTACGTCCTTTATTATGCGGCGAATCTTAAACAATGTTTTATCAAGTAAATGCACAAAAATGCCAGAATAATAATTTCGTTCTGCACATTTTATAGTTGAAGGGCTGCGCCAAACCGAGGGAAAATGTTAAAAATGTGCTGAATAATTCAGAGACGTAAAGTGTTAATTAAAACCGGACAATGTAACGTTTGTACGTGGTAGATCCACAAAATTATTTCGAAGGTGATCCGGACATATATTTTATCAGTTAATGTCTCGTGCGTATATTTTATGACCGAAATGTACATACTTTATCATTTCGCTGCGGAAATGTGTACATTTATAGCGTATGCATAATGCAAATTGAAATGCGAGGATGATAAAAGAAGTACTCTCATACGTGCCACTTTGTGCCGCGTTTTTAATCGTAAGTAGGCGAGGCTCTTAATGCTGCAACTAAATTCCTGTTTCATTTCCTCGTTCGTCAATTACTGCATGCACAAAAATGTTTTATTAGTGTCTATAAAAAGGTTTGCTGGTAATTCATTCTTCTAACACTGAAAATTAAGCACTGAAATATATCTTTGATAATTAAATAAAAGGAGCATCCTCAAAAAATACAAATATTAATAGAACTTAATACAATGTCAATTTAATTTCAATCCACTCAGACCATCGACAAAAAGATCGAAAAGACGTCTACATAAAATCTTCGATAATTTCCAAAGAGACCATCATTGCGTCCTTAATAATTTTGAAATAAAAAATGGAAAACCAGTGGTTGGACCAACAGCTGTACATTTAATATGAAATTTAATATGAAATGACAAGAGAATTTGATAAAACACAAAACAAATAGAAAGCAGTGCAATTCCAATTTAATTTCAATTTACCGAACCCGGACCATTTATAAAAATAATCGAAACAATGTCTGCATAAAATGCAGTTTATCTGTAATATTGGTGCGCATCGTTTGATGTAGCAGATTCTAATTTTTCATTCCGATTTGACGAGGTTAGCCATAACGAACGCAGGCAATCGAGTCCGTGGGTTTCTTCCCTCGCAGGGGGAAACAATACTTTGATCTGATAATATGTGGCATCGATGGTTCAGTAATCGGGGAATATCAAAACATCGAGGACTGTGAGATACACGTTGGCAGCCTCAGTTCTGTGTTGCCTCGATATATTGTGTTCCATCCCCGCAACCGCTGGGTCCACCGATCGGAATCCATATCGCGGTAACGATAGAAGTAAATGCTTGTCTATGTAGTAAAACGGGCTACGGTCGAACGCGAACTGCTTCTGTATCGTTAAACCTCTTCTTAGAAATGGCCTGTCCGGCTGGGAACACGTAACCCACCGCTGACTCTGTCCATAAGTCACACAGCCTACTTGTTCGTTTTCAGGGAAATGCAAATTCACTCCGGGGATACGAGTTACCGAAGCGATCTTATTACCATATTTTATTTTTACGCGGTCTGATGGCCCCGAATATACGTGCGGCCTTTACATACCTCGTTCCGGAGTTGTTTAAACAACCTCTCAAAGGGTCTGCTGATAAACAACATGTATATACAGTTAAACTCTAAATGTTATGCGTTGATGACAAGGCTACACGACGACGCGGAGTGAAATGCTATTATTTATGGAGGTTTAACCCTTAACTGGAAAATTAAACATTTCTTCCGACCTAGAATAGTTCCTTTCTATATGACGTTTTTCATTTTATAAATATTGAATATTTAGTAAGATTAGATGCCAACAAATTCAATAATGCAATAATGCATATTTTAACCCTCGGACAACGGACGATTTTTATAGCTGTATAATTGGTAATATGCTTAGGACCATTCACAGATCTAATTAATAATTTTAAAAAATTTACTTTTGATGATATCTCGTGCAGACACATTAGTCTGTCCGATATCCTCAATTAAACTATTCAGTTAATTTAATTGATTACTTAAATGACAATTTGGATGTTCCCGGTCAAAAATGACTCCGGCACAGCACTCGGAGGGTTAAATAATGGCACAGCAATTTTTAGTGGTGCCTCAGAGTCACCCCTCGAGTGCTAAGGGTTAAAAAATTTTTCATTTTGGTTACTGTGCGGATGAAATCCAATATAATCTTACACGTGTCGTCTAAATTGTGTAGTTTAATAACAGAATTTAAGACTGCACTGTCTTCCAAGTCAAATCGAATGCACCCTGCACATCGTGCACATACAGAGGCGTACACATCTACAGAATATGTTTTGTATTACAGCTCGCCTATTAAGCGTGGTGTGGTACGTACACGAGTCCCTCAGCATGCATCATACATTCGATGGTATGCGGCACGCGTTGCGTCGCCGTTGATTGTGCGCTGTGTGGTCCCGCGGTCATAACTCGAATCCTTATCCTGCATTTATTAAACGTCCGATGGCTTCTAGACGGCCGGTATAGTTAGAGAATCGTTTCGCGTAAGGTGCACGGAACGGAACCCGTGGAAGGAACGCTCCTGAACGGAATAACTGGGAGTTAGACTCCGTGCCCCGAAGTGGCTGGATATCCGTTGGCAAGGGCGCGACAATAGATATGCGGCGGACAGTACAATGGTCATTGTAAATCAGGGCATTTTAAAAATCTGACAGGATATATGTTGACTCGGCCTCGTATATCGTGTCACACACGGCCTGCAGTGCTGCCCATTAAATACAGCATTATGCTACCAGACCGCCAGACCAACTTCAGGCACGTAATGGTAATTGCTGGGATGTATACCCAACGCCATTTTCGGCAACTTGCCATTCAGGGATGCCTTGTCTCCTCCTACACCTCCCCCCTTCGGGAACGTTCCTCACCCTTTTTTAACGGGAACCGAACACCAGTGATCTATCGATCGGGCCCGTCAGTCTTCTCGATCCGCCTTCTCCCGATTTTAGCAGAATTTTCCGAAAATATTTCAAAACCTTCTGCTGAAGGAAACTCTGGCCGCTATTTATGTTTAATATCTTTTAAAAAGCTATGGTTCGTCACTTTATTAATTGTTTAGCAAAACATTTTACAAGTCGTAACAGCATACGTAGGATTTTCAAACTCGATTTTCCCGAAAACTAAGCTCTAAATGAAAAAATTTTATTCCATATTTTGTTCTTAATTTTTCATAAGGAACCACCTCGTGCCCGCTAGTACATGTTATTCGGCCGCACCCTGTATACCCGTAAATATAACGCGACAGACGAACGTGTTATAACAGCAGTTTGTTAATGTCATAGTTCCAGCGTAATGTTTTCGCAAGAATATAAAAATTCAGAGTAGCAAGCGGGGTGCCATTAGATTAGATGTAGTTCCATAGAATTTATAATTCGCGATACAGGAATATGAAGGGAGTATAGTTAGGGCAGCGGAAGATGGCGAAAAGGATAAAGTCAATTGCAGAAGGAAAAGAAGAAGAGATCGAGGCGAGGCGTGGGTTAGGTCAAACGGAGTAGCCTAACTGCGGTCAGACACGCGACAGACAAGCCATAATTTCTTACCAATATGAAACAAGGCCTGCGGTCGGCTACCACGAGTCGACTTTCAGCACCTCCTTTTCTCCGTCTCCCTCTCTCTCGTGCCACGTGTTTCGTGGTTGTTCGTCTCTCTTTTTAATCAGCGCAGCCCTTAATTTACGGGAGAATTAGAGCCTCGCTGAATCATAGCGACAGTTCTATAATTTTGTTGTTTCATGAAGATCGATGTGCTCGATGCTGCGGCTATTGTCTCTGCTCGCGATAAACATCTGACATACCTGATTTTGGATATTTTTTATTGCAAATTTACGAACGTTTTTAAACACCTCCTTCATGAACATTATGCACGAATGTTGCTGTAAGCATATTTTAAGGAACATTATTTATTTAGAGAATATCACGATATTCTATATATAAATGTTTTGTATAAATGTCCATGCAAATTGTGTTCAGCAAATGTTAAGTACGTACAATAGATGACGTGTGAATTCTTTAAAAGTTTATCAATATCTCGATTGAATTATTTTAAATAAGAATGTATGCCCAGGACAAATCATTTAAAAAATTGTATAAATCTCAATACGACAACTAAAGAGGTACTACTGCACTTCTAATCACAACCATCGAATACAGTAAACAATTTAACAATTTTCTCTCGATTCTTAAAGAATCACTGGTTCCAGGTTACGATTAACCAAATGATGTGCATGAATCAATTAGCGAGGCAGCACCGTACTTTCGACTAAAATACAGGAATCCACACGTCAGAATCTACATGAGCTGTTCACATTCGATGAGAACGTATCTTGGTCGAGAATGGAAGCATCGATGGAAACATTCTCGTTAAAATGATCGTTGTTTATCTCAAGGTAACCCGTTTACGATTACATCACTGCTTATCGACGAGCTGACCGTTCTTCGTGCGTCGGAAAACGGGCGCGAAACATGAAACCCCGTGGAGCGGGAAGCCATAATTTCGCATTAAGCGGTAATCGCAATCGGAGTAAGTAATCGATATATTAGTCGTCCGTTAATTAACGTCCTTGTGATCGCGATATAGACCGGGCCGGCCTGTCAACGGGCGAATTTACGAGGCTCACCTACGTTAGAAATCAGCAATGGCCTATCCTTTTCGGGTCGCTGGCTTCTGGTTAACTGGTTTATGTAAGAAGGGAAAGGACTATATTCCCCAACCGTTACCGATAAAAACCGGTCAAATCGCGCGAAAATTATTGCCCAGTCAATCAATCCGACCGTAGCAATATATATATATACATACCGAGCCAATTTCGCGACGGAAGGTTTCACATGCGCTGATTTTCTAACGATGCTGCGACGGGAAACCAGATCTCTTAATTACATCGACCATTGCGTAAATTATCGCGCGTATCCTGGATCATATTTTTAATTCCCGTTAAAAGGAATTAAACGTGTCATCAGAATTTTAAAATCTTCTTACAATGTATCCGAGGAATGCGATTACACAGTTGTAATTTGTTGGACAAGGAGTCACGGTTAAACGAGTTCGTTAAAATAGTTATGCTAATGTCATGCAGATCGATTCGTTTTTTACCGAAAAAATCGTGTACTTTATCGTTTACGAGGAAACGGTGGCAATCATGTCTGTAATTTATTGGTTTCAAAGCTGTTGCCACAGCGACTCGAAATCATCGAAATATTCGAATTTTCCGGTTCGTTAAAAACGATGTAATTTGTTGATCTAAGTATAAATTACTGCGATATAGTATAGTTTCTCATTCTAGAAACAAATTAATATAAAATCTCTTGAAAACGTTTCTTTTGCAATCAGCGCTGATTTAATTCGCTGTAGTACGTGCCCGGTCCATAGTCGTTTCCGGTCAGCAAAACGCCATTTAGCTTCACGAGGGTGTGATCCAGCGCTTTAAAACCTTTTCGTTATTATTACAATCTCCGGTGACACTCGCGGCGATAATGAATATACCCGTTCCCGGCCGATTATCATATTAATCTCGGCGCTGATCTTCGATCCTGGAAATGAATTCGCCGTTCAGAAAGGGATCCATCAAGGTTCCATCAGGAGCGTCAAGAACGAGTTTCCGTCCGTAAGGAAACACAATCAAAAATTCCCGACTCGTATGAACGGATAAGTGAAATGAGGGAACGAAAAAAAAGAGGAGAGGAGGAAGGGAGATGGGGTGGGGGAATAAAGGGGAAAAAAGAACGGGCCATACGAGCCCGTGGAAGTCGACGGGATTAAAAGGACTTTCTTTTTTAATTGAAGCGTTCGAGGACGAGATTCATCTCCCGGTGACGAGTAGATGAATTGTGCGGGGTGGGGAGGGTCGGAGGTCCTGAGGATCAGAAGGAGCACGTCGATACATCGATACGTCGTCGCGCGTTTTCGTATACACCGATGGGATAATAATTAGTCATCGATGGAGCCTCGATTTTCATCGAGCAACATTTATAGGCGGATAAAGGACTGGTTGGGAATTCAAGTGCATCCTCGTTCCCTTCGTTCGGCGTACTTGAGCCACAGCGAAAATCGCGAAATCTGGAAACAAAAGTACGTTCCGGTAAGAAGAGGGTATAATATGGATCTCCATTTGAAATAAGCTCGCCCCCGCAACCACCCTTCGTTCACCACCCCCGCGCATCTGCCGGGCTTCTAGCACCCCCGTGTACCTAGTTTGTTGCGTTTGAATATTCAACGCAAGTTTTTCTCCTTCTTTTTGTTCCCTTTCCTTCTTCTTCCGTCTCTCTTTCTTCCTTTTTTTTTATTAGCCTGTACCCCCCCCCCCCCCGCGCCGCTCCCCCGCCATCCTCTCTCCTTTCGCCGCGCGGACCCACCCGGCAACGAGCATCTTTATTCATTGCCTTTCCAAAGATATAATTGAGTAATTATTTATAATATATCTAGAATATGCATGCTTCACTTCTCTCTCCGACGGAATACATTACCGCGCTTACTACCCCTAAACGTAACCTCTTGTTACCGTTTGGATTTCTAGCTTGCGGGTAACACAGTGGCTCTCACCCGTGCGTTCCCTCGTTCTCGTCTCTGTTGCCAGATGGGAATAAGAATGGCGAGAAGCGGGAAGGATGCGAAACGAAATAGCGCGTCGAATTTGCGCGGTTTTTTCAGCACGGTACACCGTTTCTGTAAAATAGATGGATCCGTAAAAAATTTCCGTGTCATGAAATAAGTTAATACTAGGTCCTTTCATTAAATTTTCGTATGCAGAAAATTTATATTTTTAAGGGTCGATTTTACCCACTTAAAGTAAATATGCACTACGTATCCCCAAAGTTCCATAATTTTTTGTAAGTTAAAATAAAGTGAGTAAATAGCAATGAAGTGGAAATTCCCCATAGAAACGAGTTTACTACTATACGGTGCTTGGATCAAAGTACGAGGAGTCCCATGGATTCCTAATGCTAACTCGCCGGATTTTCCGGCGATACGGTAAAAACAGTATCAGAAGCATTTAATGATCCATTAACGTGATTCGGGAAAGCCATTTATCCGCGCGTCGCCTGTTCTTCCCTTGTTTCTCTGTTAGTCTTTCGCGAGGGGGTGGTCGAAAAACTTTATTGGGGCATAAATTCGCCCGCGGGACACGATAACTTTAAAATATTACGGAAATGAAAAGCTTTCGCCGACGCGTGCAATGTTTGCCTCCTTTTCCGCGAAAGATAATGCAACTACGGGCCGGATTTACGGGACGTTGTTTTGTAAGTGGACCATTCTCGTACGCGAAAGATACCGTGAATTTAAAGCCCGTTAAGCTACTTTTTCTCACTGGTTCCGTGGCCGGCGACGGAACGCGGGTACTTTTCTCATATTACATAGGGAATAGAGAGGATTTAAGTACCTCGAAAACCGTCCCTGACATTTGATAACGAGGGATAAGGCGGGGGCCGCGCCGAACAAAGAAGCTCGCCGCTCGGAAACACGTTATACACTTATGCATGCCGGCTGATTCTTACGATGCAACTGGCTGTTTTAGTGGACGTTTCTGTCTTTAAACTAACGTTATTTCCTTCGTGATATCGTCTGCACGGGCTATCCATGCTTTCAAACATACAAAAAGTACTAGCTGAGGGTTGTTGACGGTGCGTTCTCTATTTTCGAGTTCCACCAAAGACGGGATTGTAGAGGATGTGGAAGTACAGTTCTTCCATTTATTCGAGACTTCGTGCTTTTTTAGCTTTGTCAATTGTTTGTGATCATACTGTCGGACGAAATCAAAAGTCTACATACACCCATTGAGCTTTATATATTTCATTTGTCAACTGGTGATCTTCCATTTTTTTTCTTAATACATTGGCATTCTGTATCTTTTAAATTAATTCATATTTTGCCAAATAAATTTTGAGAGAAGGTGTAAATATGTTAATTTATAAAACGTTTATAGTCCATCGCCAATGTGTTGATATAATCAGTGACTCTAATTTATTGCGATATACAGGGCGTTTTTGAAAATTATTAATTATTTGGTTAGATTGCAATCTACAAGGAAAGAAAATATTGGTGTGGCTATAATAATAATATATACTTTATTTCAACCTCACGAAAGAAGAAATTGGACTTGGTTTACATAAACCTAACCAAAATTATATCTTAACCTTTCATTCATTCATTCATTCATTCATTGAATCACTCTCCTTTCCATTATTTGGGGGCGGGAGTGGTTATCTATTTCTACTTTCTAAGTATACTAAGTTATTTTACTTATTGCACATCTTTATTCTTTATATTTATACAGGAATTTATATAGGGTATGGCCGGAGGCCGGTAGAATCGGGCAGGGGATGATTCTATATACAAAAATAAGTGGAAAATCATCCCCACAAAACCTAGAAACAATTCCTCTTCGAACGCATCAGAGAAATCGAAAATGCACCAGAACGTACCTGGAAGTCTCCCCCGAAGAAGGGTTGAAGAACGGAGTCATCCTCTTCGTCCGGCAAGGACCTCATCAATGTCCCGTTTCCGCGAGGGTGGGGACAAAAAATAAACTTAATATGATCCCGACTATATGAAGATGCGGCCGAGCGGCGTCCTTTGTTTTAAGCGAGGGTCGTTTGTGGTGTAGCACGCCTCCGCACACAGCCGCGCACAAAACGACCACCCCCGCACACAAGGAGCCGGCTACCCCGTGTGTCCACCCTTCGTAATTCTATCAGAAGCCAATCACGTCCGGTGGAGAGTGCTCGTTTCCGTGCAAGCGGAAAATCGTTGAGGCGGAAACGTCGATTCCCGTCTTCGTGTCTTATAAAAATATTGGCCTCGTTGATCTGGGGGGGGGGGGGGGGGGTGAGAAAGCCGAGACGTCTCTGAACTCGGCTTCCCCTACGAGTTTCCGGCCATGCATCCCCCTAACGCGATGTCCTCCAGGGGTGATAAGCTACGGCATTCTTCAGAGATTTTGGATCACACGGATCCTCACGGAGGAAGCTGCAAGCCACGTCCTGATCGGCAAATCATTTTAGTGTCGTTCTACCCTGCGGGAAACCAGAGTTGGCCATTATCCGAATAAATTCTTATTTCATGAAATTATTCGATGGTGACGAATAAAATTTCCAAACTAATTACTAGCTGATGCAAAGTAAATGCTAGATTAAATTTAATGTTAAGTTTGCAATCAAAATTTTGAAACATTCGAAGCGCAGAGAAATTAGTTTGAGTTTTTCCGGAGTCTTCCATTGAACGAGACTTAGGCTACTTCGGGATTCAAGATGAACCGCGCCGGATGCAGTAGGGCAAGGGCAAGGGTCACGAAATGGGTGTCGAGATTGAAAGATTCGCCGACATTCATGCCAATTTCCTCCTGCCGTAATTTCAAAATGTTATTGGCACTTAGGGTCCGGTAGTGTGCAGCTGTCCCTGAAGAAATTCGATCGGCACGATCGTTCCTCTTGTCGAAAAAAATGCTGAAGAGACGCGGAACGAGATCTTCTCTCGAACCTCGATGATTCGAAGGGCATTCGCCATGCTCGCGATCAGGCTCGCGTAATTAGCCACGCTTTAAAGGGAACGAATATTATGTAGAAAGCCTCCCAGCGAATTTCAATTGGATTATCCTTTTGCGCTACACCCCTCCCGTAGGAAACGACGGGAATATATATCTTTTTTCTCGCTACGGCCGCCGACAATCAAACCAGACAGACTAGTAACAGAAATGAATTTTGTATGCGATGAATGGGATATTACCGTCCGTGTTCCCGGAGTTTATAATGCACTTTATCACGAATGGATTTTATCGGGCGGGTCCCACCTCGGATCGATGAATCATTATTTCAAAAAATTCTTTCGCCGGCCGCATTATGATTAATCATTTCATCGGCAAATTGTTCGGAGCCATTATTTGTCGAAAAAATGCATGGCCTCGGAACCTCCATGGTGGAACGGGCCGCGATGACGCACGAAATTCGACAAGCTTTCCACGAGGATCTTTGCACTCGCCCGCTCGATTCGCAAATGTTTGCACGTCGGAGGAGAGTTGACTATCACTTCAAGACCGAGCCAGTTTTTTCTGTGTTGATCGTGGACTATAGATTTCACTCATTGCCGTCGTTTTTAGTTTTTATTAAAGAGTTCTGCTTTCAATTATCATAGATTTGACGGGCGCGGCATTTTCTGAAGTACAAATTTTCTGCTCTAATTGCGTGAGCGAGGAGCTACATACAAATTTATTTCTGTCATTGACTATTTCACTGTTCTGTTCAATGAATTCTTTCACCGAATCAAATTTATACAGTCTGTTCACTATTATCCGCTGTATTTTGAAACAATTGAACCGATTGTAGGCTTCTATAATAGTCACAATAATTATATTTAGCTTTGAAAACATATAATTTTGGAGAATACAATATTTTTTCGCGTAGATGTTTATGGAGAATGATGTTGCTCACAATCAAAAAATCTGACCGCGCCACTCCAACTCCGAAAACCCTCAGATTTTCCCGAGCGCTCGGAGGGATAGAAGAGCAAGGTGCGAGTATATAACGCGGGGCGCAAACAGAAGACACCGTTCATAAAAGCAGTATTTAATAACCCGATTTCCCGTCGGCCGATATTTACATTTCCCTTTGTGCCGTAGCCGGCCGTCCAGAAACGGAATCCGGCATCGGCGTCGGTGGGAAGAAGACACGTTCCATACTCGAGTAAACGATTTCAATTATTCCCACCGCAGCGCTGGTCCTAATAGCCGAAGTTATCGAGACACTTTCACACGTGTCGTCCGAAGGTGGGGGTTGTAGGTGGAGGCGGTGGTTGTCGTCCAAGTCCGCCCTCGTAAGAGACCGTATCCCGAAAGAGAGAAAGAGAGAAAGCCACCCCTTTCGGCACGGCGTCGAAGCAACAACTCTCAACCCCCACCAACCCCACGAATCGTCGGGTGCAGGATTTTCCGTGTAGACTGTACCTGCATGCCAACAGCGTCGGTCGCCTGAAAGTCGAGCACATCATTTTATCTCCATGATAAATACGCTACATTTTATGCGCATTATTTTGCGTCCCCTCCACAGGGTGCGACGGCGACCCGAACCCCAGATCCTCTCTCTCTTCCTCTCTCCCAACCCGATCTTCCCAAGGTTCCACTGCCACCCACGCAAACGACACATACGCGGAACGCGGGTTGTATCTCACCGGTGCTCGTCGTTCGCAACCGAACTACCCCTTTACCCCGCGACCCTCTTCGGCTTCTCCTGACCGTGGGTCCTCCACCTCTCGCGCGCGGCAAACCTCCTCGTCTCGTCCTCTAACCCCCATCCTGGTCCATCCGTCCGTCCGTCGGTCGGTCGGTCGAATGGTTCGGCCGACCGGCCACACCGCCAACCCCGTACACAGCCCATCTTTTTTAATGTTAGGCAGTTATAGCCGGTGCGCAACGCGACCGCGCGTTCGAGGCTCTGCTTTTTCTCTTCCTCCTCTGGCAACACGCTGCCCCCGTGCGTCTATTTCGCTTTCCTCGTCCGATCTCTGTCCGGTCGCGAGCCCGTCGATGCTACCCGTCTCTCTCTCTCCCTCTCTCCCTTTCTCTGTTCCTCTTTCACCGGCGCTCGGGAGAGGGGTGGGAAAAAAAAAAGAAGAGGACTTAGGTCAATTTTTATCACACAAACCGGCCGACCGAGCGGCACCCATAAAAAATGCCTCTTTACGTATGGCGATTGGTCCGCAACGGGGCTCCGGGGGTAATGCCGAACCGCGCGCTCTTTTTCTCTCTCTATCTCCCTCTCTCCATCGTCCTCTTCCACCACCCCCCTTCCCATCCTTTTCCTCTTTCTACTCTTCCTCCCATACACACTCACCCCCGCGACCCTCCTCGCTGTTCTATCGTGTATCGGTATCCTCTTTCGTCGTCCGTTCGCCTCGTCGTTCTCGCCACCCCGTTTCTCTCTTTCTCGTTCGTTCACCCTCGACCCCTTCTCGCGATCTCGCTCCCCCCTGTTGCCTTTGCTTCCACGCTTTTTTTCCCTCGCGCTCTGGTGCGTTTTTTTTTTTCGACGCGGGGAAAAAATGCGCGCCGCCCGTCGATTGGTCGAGGGGACAGATGACGTAGTGAGCGACGTGCCACCCCCCGGCACATTTGGGGGTGGGGATGCACGCGAGACGACGGTGAGAGGGCGCGCGGTCGAGTGCGAGCTCCGCCACCCGACCGGGGGGTGCATATATCGAGGGGGTGCGCGATACCGAGGACGGGGGTGGGCCTCAGGTCGAATTGGATGGAAATATTATTACATCGGAGAAACCTTCGCGAACCTTAACGCGCGATCGAGTGCCGCCGCCGGACTCGCGGAACGAGAAACAACCCCCCGAAATTCACCCCCGCAGAGAATCATGGTTTAGGGTCGGTCGCTCGCGCCAACGGCGTTAAGACACTCTTCGTGGTCCTTCGGTGATTACGGATCAACGCCTTCGAGAATCCGCCTGAGAGTTTGGGATCGGCGATTAGTAAGATTCGAGGGGATGGAAAATTGTTTATTAATTGCTCTTGTGGATTGTGTTTCTTGTGCAACTGCTTTCTTGTGCACTTGTTAATTACGTACTACCACTTTTTTACACAGTTCAGGAATTAATTGTAAAACAATCTAGAATGTGGGGGAGAATTTGGTAGTCTGCTGCGCACTTCTCGAGTCTGATATTTCAGTTATTGGAAATCTTATGTTGCATAATTTTAGGTTCTACTTAATTTTCTTTGGCGCTTTGACATGTTGTAAATCCAATTGTGATTCACGTAGTACAATATTGTACCGAGAGTCAGTTGTAAAACAGACTAGAATTTAGTGAGCATTTTATGTTGTTTAATTATGCACTGTCCTCAATTGTCTTTTCGAAATTATTTAAATAAGAAACTCATTTTAGCTGTGTCTTATTAATTTCTCCAATGAATCAGTAAGTATTAATATTTAAACTACCGAGCGAGTACAATTATTAAATCATAAATGCGCTGTAGAGGGAGATTATTAAATATACTCATTTGTTCGTGCTGATATTGCTAAACTGAAGATTTTTATGCACTTAGGTACAAGTTAAAATTTTTCTATCATGTTTTTGTACTTTTCGATGAGGATTTCATTTGATCACGAGGAAAATGAAGAACTGTACTTTATGCAATTATAATCCATATTATAAGTATATAGAAATCACTTCAATTACAAAAGTAATTGTTGAACGATGATTCTGAAACGCCATTAAAAATGTCTATATTGTAGTTCACGCCAATGTTAATATTCCTGAATTTGTTTGAACTTGGAAAATTGCAGAAAATGATCAAACAGCCAAGAAAATACTAGAGGAAAAAATTGTGAATTACCTGAGACAATTTTAAACATCAACAAGCATCACATTAACTTGATTATGATTTGATCCTGAATTTGTTTGAACTTGGAAAATTGCAGAAAATTATTAAACAGCCAAGAAAATACTAGAGGAGAAAATTGTGAATTACCTGAAACAATTTTAAACATCAACAAGTATCACATTAATTTGATTATGATTTGATCTTGAATTCGTTTGAACTTGGAAAATTGCAGAAAATTATTAAACAGCCAAGAAAATACTAGAGGAAATAATTGTGAATTACCTGAAACAATTTTAAACATCAACAAGCATCACATTACTTTGATTATGATTTGATCCTGAATTTGTTTGAACTTGGAAAATTGCAGAAAATGATTAAACAGCGAAGAAAATACTAGAGGAAAAAATTGTGAATTACCTGAGACAATTTTAAACATCAACAAGCATCACATTAATTTGATTCTCTTCGCATAAAGCACAAACTCGAATTAGTTTACACTAAACGCATTAACATCTCGGCAAACATTGAACCATCCACCCTTAAAAAATTATCGAAACAGTTCGGAAAATCCGAACGCGAACATCACGTTCGTTCAGCTTCAACGTGATCCGAAATCATTCGGGAAACCCGGCGGTTTCAAGACCATCGAATCAGCGGTTTCGCTTTAAAACATTCCAGAGAATTAAATGATCGCGCGGAACATCATCGTCCAAACCGCATGCCGCTCCCGCCTCTCGTTCCCCTCGTCCGCGAAAAAAGAGGCTACCAAGCAGATATACCCGAGCGGATAGTCGTGCTAAAAATGACAGCAAGACACGATAAAGGAAATCACCGGTGGATCGTCGATTTACGTAACCCTGGTCGTTCGCCCGGGGTGTGAGGGTTAACGTTGAAAAGCGATCGTCGAAGGATTGGCGAGTGTCGACACATTCGTACATTCGTCCTGTGTCCCCGTCGACGTTGGGGGCCATGGTATTTGTTTAGCGAGCACCTCGATATGACATGATCAGCGCATTAACCCCGCTCGCATTTTTTCATCCGCGCTGGTGGTCCTCTTCTGGCTGGCGCCTGCCTGGGATGCGTTTTTATCGATTCGTAGACCCCTGCCCCGATGGTGCCGTGTATCTGTATGTCCACCTCCACACGGCCAGCGTACAAAGCATCGATAGAGAAGCATACAGATTGGACCGGGCGTCCCTCTTTTTCGAACGCAGCCCTCTCGCCCGGGGACAGCATCGCGAAACTTCCGAAGCGACCAATAATAAGACCCGGCCACCACGATCTTCTACATTCGCGAAATCCCTGATTCCATCGATTGCTGATTTCGCTCACGAGATCCGCACGATACCCGAGCAATTGACAGAGAAGGCTCCGCCGGGCGATTTCGAAAGTGCTGCTCGGTTTTCGAGGCGAAGCTGACGGATAATCTTTCGAAGTACGTGCTGAAACTGTTGAAGCTAGCTTGTAGCATTGCTTTATTATTGCGGCAAGTATTAATATGACAGATCGATCCAATAACCTCCAGTTTTCATTTCTCCAGGATTGCTCGGACAGTTCTCGCGTCGGAAAATTATGGCAGAATGGTCATATGATTTGATCTCAATAATTTGATCTCATAGTTTTAATTTTTGTGCATTGTTATGTGTGTCAGAGATTACGGGTTCTTGGGGGTTGAATTCAATCAGAAGAGTTACGTGAGAGTAACATTAATGTGATTTCAGTTTGTGCAGAACTCACGACACGTTCGGACGTAGGAGAATTCATTTGGAAATTGATTTAGTGCAGTCACTGTTCATATGGAAAGTTGAATCTCCACTGATGATTATAAAATATTTTTAGGTGATAACATTACACTTCTTTATTCTTTTTGAAACCAACGTTACCTCCAAATGAATACAGATATAATTTTAGAGAATGCAAAAATATTTGAAATTATTCATGCACACGAATGTTATCGTTAATGGCAGCTCAGAAATTTTTAATATTATGATAGAAATATTCTTATTTTGATGCGTTTGCTTTAATATAACGATTTGCTACAGGAGTATCTCCACAATTTCAACAAAATTTTCACCCGCTCGGTTCATCCAGCATTAATTTCCACGATCGTCCTCAAAAAATGCGTCGAACACGATCGAATCGAATGAAATGTCACCGGAAATGTCCACGAACGAAGAAGGAAAGCCCGGCAAACAGTGGGGCAAAGAAAAAGCAACAATTCGCTCGATCTAAATTCGTGCCGACACAGAAAATGAGATCTGTACACCGGGCCCTATCGGCGATAACTTAATTTCCATTCCCGGTCACTTCCAATCCATCACGGGAAGGAAAACACGAGCGCCGGCGAGCTAAAAGCCCAACAATATTTATTAATTCCGCGGAACACAGGGTATCGGTCGCCACGGGGCAAGATAATGTTCGGTGGCCGAATTGATCGCGGTAATATTAATCTTCGTTGGTGACGCGGGTAGATGCGTGCGGCTCGGCGTTGCCGGGCTTTGGCGAGCTCGCTCGCGCTAACATCCGCCGTGTGGCTCTCCGTCCTGCAATTTCGAAAAGCCCACGGTCCCTTTTTGCGAGGCTATTCGCCGTGCCGGCTCGAATTTTTTTAAAACCAATTTAAATTTACCGCCGTGTAGCCGTAAAAGGTGGATAATAAGTTTTATGGGCCGTGGGCATCGGCCATCTGCGATCGGTCATAGGCCGGTTACGTCCGTTTCGACGGCGATACATCGTCATACCGTAACCGAACGGCGCAACAACTACCCTCTCGTTACATCTCGCCGGTTCCGCTGCGTTGTACGCCGGCATTCGTAGATACTTCGGCTGCGACGAATTGTTTCCTGCTCCGAGTCCTCTTTCTCCTCCCCTCCCCCGTTGCGCTGCGTTCCGGACCAACAACGATTTTTCATGAAAATTTTTATTAGATCGTCCAACAACTGTTCCACTACTTAAATTAATGCTTGGAGCCGCACCTTCAAAGTTACGAAAAAATTTTGTTTACAAAAATACATCGACGTAACGGAAGACAATTCCAATGACCGCAAAATGTCTAAAAAATTTCTGGAACGAAATCGCCATAAATTCGTAAATTAAACTCCACCCTAATGAGAAGACTGCGGGTCTTTATGCATTTGTGAAGAAATTGGTTGGGTGAAATATAAAACGGTAGACGATTTAAAAAATTCTTTTAATGCAACAAAGTTGTTAAGGAATGAAATAAATTTTTATGTTATTCCTGCTTCCCACGATCAATGCAAAACATTTTTATTTCGCATGAAGATCCGCAGTCTGCTAATGAAAATCATGAATACTTTATCAGCTAAAATTACTGTTTGGGTCAATACAAAGACTACAATTCCAGTGACTGCAAAATGTTCGAAAAGTCTGTTTCCGCAAAAATTATTTCTGATGGGTGCAACGAATGTTAGTTGAAAATCGTGCGTCGTGCTAAGGGGACAAAATGAAAAATCTAGAGACGGCAGAGCAGGGAGGGGATGAGAAAGCAAGAGAGGTGGAGAGAAACAAGGGGTTGAGGGGTTCGATCGGGAGCAGCGTGCGTCGACGCTCGGTCGAAGTGGCGCGAAAAGATTGCGGGAGAGAAAAGGGCGGGAAGTCGGTCCGGAGCCGGGCTTTTATCGCTTACGGAAGTGCCAAACACCTGTGGAATAACGGTCCGGCCAAGTACATCGTTGGCGAAGAAAAACGAAAGTATTTAGCACGCGAGAACCGCAAGATGGGATTTTATTGTACGCGAGGAATATTCTGCCCGGCGCGTTGGCAGGCTCTCTTTCTCTATTTTCTCTTTCGTGTTTCTCCTGCTGCTCTCTTGTCTTAGACAATGACCGTGGTTTCCTGCGATTTACGAGCCGTTTGATTTATCACGGCCACTGGATTTTCCTCGGACGCTACGATGAATCTTTATGCCGGCCACTTGCGTCCTCCGTTTTTACCCCGAAGCTAATTTATGACCTTTTTTTCAATTCGGTTTCGGGCGCCCGTGGTGGAATTAGTCGAGTAAAGTGATCTAGAGGGATGATGTCTACGGCGATTGTTGGGGTGAGATCGAGAAGTCTGGGTTGATTATAACGATCGTTTTCTGAAGTGTGTAAATTGTTTTGTTAGTAGAAATTATATTTTATACACAGCTCTATTTATTTTAATCTCCTAGTGTCCATATTGAGCTTTGTAGGCAAAGTAAAAATTAATTTTAACTTTTTTTGAAGAATAAACTAAATGGCTACAATCCAATTAAAAAACATAACAAGAACGAAGAAATAAAAACCACAACTCACATTAAACTAAGTAGTTTTCATTGAAGAATTCAGTTTAAGAACTACAAGAGGATGAATATAAACCCCCATTTTTATCAAAACCAAGAATCCCCAAGAAACAACGACCACCTTGAAGGACACAATTCCAAGAACATCGCAATCTACGAGCATAATCGAGCGCCATAATGCACAGGCAGGCATTAGCGACACTTAAAGAACGATAATTGCTCGCGGGGGTGGAATAAGACGATAAGGAATCTTGATCGACGAACGGTGTGGATCAAGCATGCGTGCGAACCTAAAAGATAGGGTTGGCGTGCAAATTTCATAAACATTTGCGTTCTAGTAATAATGCATGTTAATATTTCGTTTTTAACAGTGTCGCACTTTTACCTCGAACAGAAAAAGAAAATCAAGTTGCTTCTATATTCTTGAAGAAATATCAAGAGGTTCATAAACGTGCAAGTTTCAATTTATGCATTTATGACAGATATTAGTAGGTGAAATACAAAACATTAGAAAGTTTAGAATGATTTAAAAATATCGGTGAATTATTTTCAACTCTTTTTTTCTAATTAAGTTTAAGAATTATTAGAGGAAGAGCAAATTTCTGTATAGCTGTTGTGTGTGATTTTTATTTTGCATAAAAATCTACAGTCTATATGTAAGAGGGTTAATGTGCATTGGGTGTATAATAATTATTTATTTTATACTTTCCAGAGCAGTGTTAGGTATCGTTTTTGAGCAGTGCTCAAGTTGGCAGTTTCGAGGAGCATTAACGACACTTAAAGAACGATAATGGCCCCCGCGGGTGGAATAAGACGATAAGGAATCTTGATCGACGAACGCCAGTGGATCGGGCATGCGTGCAAGCTCGAAATACCTAACAGGGGTTTGGCGTAAGCATGACAATGAGGGGTGCGGGGATCGGTTGTAAAGTCAAATGCGATACTTGGCCGACCGTTTCGCTTTGGGGCTTTCCCCTCACACTTTCGGGATCGGCCGCAGGATGGTCACCATGGTAACTCAAGCTCATAATGATCTTCCAGCGGCAGGCCAGAGTCCGGCACTCTTCTCACTTACCGACACACTCGAAAACCACCCGCAAAGCCCCCGTACACAGAGTAGCCGTGACATCGACCACGCCAGAGATACGTGGCGAAGGCTCATCTTATTACAATAAAGTTATCGCAAACTTCGTTCCGCAAGGTTGATCGGCCCTGCGCAGGATCAGGGGATGCGGGTCAACCGTGTACCCTTGAAAGTATTAACGTGAAAGCAAGGAACGCTTCGAGTTTCGGTTGCTGGCTCACATATTCCTCGCTGAAAATACCTGGACGCGTTTATTGTGTGCAGAAAATTGCATTTTGTGGAAATGTCTGTGTTACAATTAACTCTAGTACAAATTTTATAAATGTACTTCGAATTTTTATGCGAAATGAAAATGTTCCGCATTGACTTTAAGAGACAGGAGCTAATAAAAATATCCTGCTTCCTTTAAAAATGTTGTATTAACCCTTAGAAACTGCTGTACCATTATTCGCAATATTGTTTACATTATTAAATATTTAAAAGATCGTGTACAATGAAATTATTCTAGGTCGAAAGGAATGTTTAATTTTCAAGTTCGAATAGCTCCGACTGCAAAGGGTTAATGCGAATGAAACGTACAATAGACGGATTGGTTTGTAACTTTGTAGTGATTGCTTGAGTTGGTATTTTTGGAAGACCTTCTACTAGAAAATCAGTGCTCGCATTTGCTCGTCCCGATCCGAGAGGTATCCGACCAGTTTGCTGAATATTTACACGATATTCGAAGCGATTTTGCGGCTTAAATATTACATGGCGAAAAAAGGGCGACCTGGTTAAAATTGTACGCTACACGGGAGTTCTGTTTAACGCGGATAAAATGAATCCATGCTGCGATAGGGAACCTCGTGTTGCTCTTGCGGGTGTTCATACGATGTGCGAATTATCGGTCGATTAGGGATGCTGCATATTCTATTCGAATAACCAGTGATATGTTTAAAATGTAACAATTTCTTCAGCTGCAGAATTTCCTTGGTTACAAAATTTGTTCTGCAACTATGGTATTAGATTGGCAACTAGATTCGCGATCTTTTGTTTCGTAATTCTTTTATTGTATCATTATAATCTCACTGCTCTGAATTTTGCGATTAATTTGATATCAAATACTCGTGCTTAAAAAAATATATATAAATGACTTTGTTTGAGAAAATGTGGAGATCGCAAGCTTATTTGCCAACCTAAAATACATATTAAATGATTGTATACATTATACAATTTTTAGAACTATTGCGATTTAGAATCATCCCCTTTAGGCTATACTCTGATTTCACTGCACCAATTTTCAATGCTGTTGAAGACTGCAGACTTAACAACGAAAATTTAATAAATTAACGTACTAATGAAAGAGAAACAGTGAAATCGACGCATCTTTTCTATTCTTTTCTGGCACGAACAACAAACGCTGTACCTACCGCAACATTTCCGTGTTGGTGTAGCAAAAATGTATTTCGCCATTTCTAATCCCCAAGCAAGCAAACCTAAACTCTTCGGAGGCTTACGCTTATGATTCACGGTGTTCCTCGTGCTCGGAAGGATGTATCGCCGAGCTGCAGCCCGGCCAAACAAGCCGCGGAAGTCGGAGAAATTGTATTTTTTCCGTGGAACAGCCAGGGCAACGGCCCGTTTACCTCTGTATACGAAATGAAACGAGTCGACTTTGTTAAAGTGCAACACGACACCGCGCTGTGCTCGCGCGTCCGAATTAAGAGGCCACTCTAAGCGAGTTGTTTCCGTACAAGTTTTGCGGGGCCGCGTTGTCGCGAAACGCCCGAGGACACCGAGGTCGGTGCTGCGGAAAAAAAAGGAGCGAACAGAAAAAAAGAAGAAAACAAGAACTGAGGCGAAGAGAAGGAGATAGGAAGATGGACACACACCGACAAAAAAAGGGGTAAAAAAGGACGAGAAAGGAATAAATGAAGCTTAACTCAATCTGTACCGCGGTCCAGGGCAGTAACACCGGCCGACGCGGAGCGGGCCTGTCTATCAATTTTTCAAAAGCAATTTTCATTTCGGCGAAATTTTATGCCATAAAAAAATAGGAGCGTTCCCGAGGTTCCCGGGCGAAGAGCAACGGTACAGCCGGGCCGCTGGAACGCGGTAATGCAAAACGCATTCATTCCGACGCGACTGCATTCGTAATGACCCCGGCCTGGTATTTTAATCAGCGGCGTAACTATAAAAATTACGTGGCCGCGATCGCGCTAACCGCGGATATTAAATTAAGAACGTCGGCCCCTTACTTTCCGGCAGGACTTTATTAATCCGAGCGACACTGCATAACCGACCACGTTCAACTGTGATCTCCGTCGCTATTTTCGCTTGCGAACCCTTCTATGTAATAATGGATCACCTCTCCGCACCGTTCAAGACATCAATCTAATTATACGGCCAGTTATTTATTCAAATCTCGCGCATTTAAATCGCTGTCTCTTTTAATGCCTGTTTTTCTCATTCATACCTGAACTGCCTGGCAATTATTACATGGTACAACCGAATCATGTACTTATATAAAAGTTGTATGAATAACTTGGAACTCTGTATGAAAGGGCTGTATGAAAAATCTTGAGACTTGGGAATAATATACAGCAATTAGACTCCCACTAATATTCGGTCACTTTTAAAAAGGCGATAACTTTTTTAATATTGTACTATACAATTTGAACTTCTTTTGGGAAGCTAGAAAAATTAGTTTGCTACAGGATGTGAAAAGAAATTTTTTCAAAAATTGCAATTGTTCGGAATTATAGAAAAAATACTAAAAGTTGCATTTTACAACACTTTTATGTGGGCCTGTATTGAAAATTTAAAAAATACGTTTTGTAGATTATTAATTAAACATATTCTGAAAATTTCGTAATAATCGGTCGACGTTGCAATGAGCTACAAACGTTTAAAGATGGTAAAAATTGCAGATTTTCACGATTTTCAGCCTATAACTGCAGTAAATCTAAGGTTTCTGTCTTTTTTTCCGCATCAACCGATTTCGATGAAACTTTTACAGTGCATATAATATCTACAAAATGTATTTTTAAAATTTTTCAATATAGGCCCATATAAAAAAGTTGTAAAATGCAACTTTTAGTATTTTCTCTGCAATTTCGACAACTCGCAATTTTTTCAATAATTTTAGTCACGTTGTGCAGCAAACCAATTGTTCTAGCTTCCCAAAAAATTTCCAATCGTAAAAATTTCCCAAAACGTCCAATATTAAAAATGTTGTCGTCTTTTTAAAAGTGTCCGAATATTAGTGGGAGTCGCTGTATAAGTTTATGATAATGTGGCGGCTTACTTCCTGTGCTCGCCACAAGATGGACAGATAGTCAAGACCTTTCCCGGTACTATCTGATCCGTCACTGATCCATATACATTCCACTTATTTCTGCCCTTGTATGACCCTGAAGACCATACTATACTACATGGTTGAAATCGTCTTAATTCCCGCTTTTACATGATGTAAAAAAATATGTAGCATTCCATTAAAAAAAATGAAGGTCACCTTTATTTTAAAAAAAATATTACAAATAAAAAAAATGTAGATACGCTATCATATTGCTAGTAAAATATACTATAACTTCCTCCTCTTTGGTTTTTTTTTAATGTTTACCGTCTACGAAAAAAACGCTGGTCCAAATTACCGCGAACACCCTGTATACCGTCCTAAACCGACAGACATCAGCCATCAGTTAGAATCTGAACTCTGCGCTATTGAAAAAAGGGAGACTTCAAAGCCGTGATTTCACGACCGACAATTTGAACCGGACGAGTTAGAGTATAAATTATTGTATTCCAAAATGTCGGTTATGGAATCGCGGCTTTGGAGTCTCCATTTTTTCAATAGCATGAAGGCGTAAACTATTGGAGTTTTTGGAGACACAGACGTGTCGACATCTGCAAGACTCTGCAAGAGTGATTCTGGATTGAATATACAAGTTAAAAACATATAAATACAGTTAAAAAATTCATTTCGTTATATAGATATACAACGTGACAAGTTTACATAGAATGAAAGAGTGTTCAAAATGATTTACGTGTACAAAACAATAATTCAACTAAAAGCAGAAATTAGTTTGTATCACTTAATTATAAAATGTAATTTATAAAATGTACTATCTGCACAGCGTATTTAAAAATTCTAATACAAGAGTTCGAATACGAAGAGATTCTAATACACATATTAGAATTGTTCAGACCATTTTACAAGAAGAAATTGTTCGAAATTATTTCTGCTTGTACATGAAGAAAATAAAAATCAAGTTGAAATTTTCTCTTTAAACATTTTCGCTCGAGCAAGATGTCCGGATAGAACGAAGCGTTTTACAGGGAGGGGAAAAAAGGAAGAAGCAATTCAATGATGTGATAATTGACCGAATTAATCGAGAATATTTAATAAGGAGGGTCCCGCCGTTTGAATGGGAGAAAAGTGACACAACGGGGGTCTGATTGCCGCTCGAGGATAAGAAGGTTTTCATTTCATAAAGCGGCAAGACATCGCGCGCGGTGAATCGGCCGTCTGATTCACTGTCACGATCTCTACTAATTAAAATGATTTCCTTGCGATCTCGCTGAATAATTTTATCTTCTTAATCACTGGACATTCATCGCATGAAAGAGCCTTGATTTTAAGTGCGGCCTCTAATAATTTCTAATAACGACGAAGGCCCCCGCGCCACCTTTCGCAGCCTTGTCATTAGACTGCCGCGCGGCACATGTCTCTGCCACTTATGCAAATTATCGACGGGTTACTTTCGCACCCTTTTTACTGTCGTCGTCGACCTCGGTTCCTTCGTGCGATTATAAAGCGGCACAGAATCTTGGGGACGTTCACGTGCGTACACATGGAATTTCTGAGCGACGGTGAATCACTATATTACACGTTCACGCGAGAAACGCTCTGTATCTTCAGCCTTTCGAATGTACTCTATTTTTTAGAGGTGCCTCAACTATTTTCGACAATTATTTTCTTTCAAATATAAAAATAACGTAACTGAGACTGCTGATTTTTTGCATTTATGAGAAAAATGAGGTGTGTTTTATTCTTTGTTATTCTATGAAATATATTAACCCTTTGAAAATTAAACATTTCTTTCGACTTAAATTAATTCCATTGTATATGATTTTTTTCATTTTATTGATATGAAATTTTTTTTTATTAAGCATTTCAGATCTCAACTGAGATCTATTTCTGCTACACCAAGATAAATTACAGTAAATACATATTCATATATACATAGTCTACTTTAAATCAAATTAAATTCGTAGTTTACAATTTTTTAGGAAATTGAAAATAAGGAAACAAGCTTTAATGTTGGGTCGGGCAACTAACATTTCTAAGGATAAGGGTAGCTGAAGTTTAATTTTACGCAATTGATGAACTAGCTTAGATCGCTGCAAATCTAAGAGGCTACATTGCCAAACAATATGATTGATATCCTGACTGCTGTGTCCGCACTCACATTTCGGGTCACTAATAATTCCTACACGAAATAGAGACGCTTTAAGTCTGTAATGATCGGCTCTGCACCGATTAATAGTTACAATAAATTCCCGTGAAAGACGTTCGTGTTTAAACCATGGCTTAGACCTTCCAGTATAATAATGATTGCAAAAATTGATATGAAATTGATATAATAACTCGTGAAATACATCAACGTGTAGTAATTGGTTAGATACTGTTATGTGAGAACTCAAAAGGAGACTGTGCAGTGTTGAGGAAATAACCGGGGAAAGAGAAGAAGAACACGTGCTCGATTTACTTTACGATTTTTGATTTTCGATTTGATGCGAAGAGGTTGACTCGTGTCGAAAGACTAACGGCTCGAGAGATCACGCCCGAAAACAACGACGAGAGGAAGGATGAGTGACAACATAGTACTCGTTGCCCTGTCGAGAACGTTCGTGAAGCGATGATTTTGCCGAAACAGATACTAACATATTTAATAACGTAAACAATATTGTGAATGATGGTGCAGCAATTTTTAGCCACTCCTGTCTGGTACAATTTAGGTGGAACGCTTATTTCGCATAAAAATCAACAGTCTATGTTCATTTTTACCACGTTTTTTAGATTGATTTTTTGAACTTTTCGAGGAACTTTCGCAAACGAATATCGACCGGCAGATACCAGAAGATTAATTCTCGCAACTCCTTATCTCGCCGTCATCCACGATCGAAACGCAGCGGCCGGACACGCGATCCCACGTTCGCGAATAATCGCTATAAATTCGGCCGATGAATCGCGAACAAACCGCGGCATTTTCGCGGAGCGCCACCCTCGGAGGAAGCTCGTCCTTTTCCCGGGCATTCATTATCAATTCGTCAAAAATATTCGATATGGCCACGCTCGGCGCGTTCGAACTCTCCTCCCTCGCGTCGTCGCCCCTTGAAAAAAACCCGAGAATATACATATACAGATATGTATATACACGTATATACATACATATATATATAGAAAATAAAAAAAAACGTTAAATTCGTCGGTGTAAAGAGGTGGGGGGTGTGGGAGGAGAGGTCGGCGAAAAAGAGAAAGCCGGGGGAGCGGTGGGAAGGAGCAACGAAAAAAAAAAATTCCAGCTGTACACGCTTCGAAGCCGAAATTCAATTTATAATATGACAGCAGCTATTCGATTTTAAAGTCCATTTTTCATTTTCGGTCCGCAGTACGCACACACGTCCTGACGTACGCGTGTTTTTCTAAAATTCGACCGAAGTGTCCAGCGAGCGGCCGGCGAAAATACCGGAGGCACGGGCGTTTAAATCGCCGCCCCGGCTTTCCGTTGACTGGTCTTTGTCTCTCTCTCTCTCTTTTTGTCACTCTCTCTCTTTCTCTCGCTCTCACACAGCCCCTATCTCTCTCTCGGATATGAATCTTAACACGTCCAGGAATGGTCGCGAGTTTTCACGCGCGTTTTAGAGCCGGCGAACGAAGAGTCGCGGGATTAGTCGGTTTTACTGCCTCCTCTACCGCGATTAGATGCGCCCGGAACAACGGAAGTAATCGGACTGTATGATTCTCTGTCTGTATCGCGTTTTTCTGCCGCTTACCCGCGTGCTTCGAACTCGAACCCAGTCTGCGTTCGCTGTTTAAAAGTGGCGCTTTCATATTACGAAGCGTCGTAATATTGGAGATGTAATCGCAGCAGCCAATTTTTGAACGACGCTTCTCAACCAAAATAGACTACAGAAAAATATAAACATGTTGGTTCAGCAGGTACATTTAATAAAAATGTCACTTTAAGGACAGCGAAAGAATTATTAAAGAAGAAAGGAATTAGACTATTTAGTACTCGTTAGAAGTGTTTGGACATAAATGCAGCATATTGTGACGCTGTTAACTAAAATAGACGTCATACAAGATTAAACAAGAAAATAGAACTGGACAGTACAGTAAAAAAATTCCTGCATTCGTACACATACATTTCCGCAAAAAGGTTTTATCATTTACCAGCTAACTGTTTTCACGAGGATGTCTTAAATGCATGTAAATCCAAAATTCAGTGCGTACAACAATCTGTAGTAAGTACACAGCTACCGGAACCTAAACAAGAATATACATATACATAAATTTTCCAAGACTCTCTAGCTTTAAATAAAAGCTTCATAACCTATCTGAAACATTCATACGATCACACGGAGTCCATAAATGCGTAAAATCTACAGTGCAATTGTACCATGGAACACGCCTCTCGCGAATCTCCGATATCCGGCAGAAAACGGCGCGGGCTAACACGGTAATAATTTACAATAGCACTCTAGACACTGTTTAATAACAAAAAGATAGGAGAGAGAGAGAGATAGTAGAACGTGGTCAGAGTACAATTTACGGTCGGACAGTGGAACGTTTCGTCTGGCATATCGGGGGCCGTTATCGAGCATCGGCCAACCTGATTATGCTAAGCACCAAAATCGATAGCATTAGGACGCAGACGTTCCCTGCTCCCCCGTTGGGAGCGGTCGAGCTCCTCGTCGGCCGATCCGAACCCTTTCGTTCATGTAATCACGGCGACATAATCAGTATGCAAAGTCCGGGGGCCTGGGTCCAGTCCACTCGGCGTCAACGAACTCCCTGCGAAACGTTTCTGCTTTACATCCTCGTCCATAAGTCATCGCACAATCAAAAATTCTACGAAAATTCTCCACACTTCCATTATTATAACTCCATTCGAAAAATCGTACTACTCTGTACTTTATAAATAAAATTGTAGAACTAGATCATTTTCAGTGTTTCTGTGATTGCAAGAATTTCTCCGAGCGCTAAATGAGGAAATAGAATTATTGTTATTAAAACATTTTTGAAAAGAAATCTAAGTAGATTAAATCATTAAATAATGGGATAGGAAAATAGAATTTTATTTTGTGTGGAAAGAAGTGAAAAACGTTCGCATTTTTCGTAAATTCAGTGAATAATGTGTAAAATTGTCAGGGGGGTTGAAAGACGGTTAACAAGAAGAAGAAATTCCTGTCTGAAGTCGTGCTCTATTACTTTGTTATTAAAACATTTTTATTCCTAATGATTCTGTAGAAGTGAAAAGAAATCTAGTCGATTAAATAATTAAATAATGGGACAGGAAAATAGAATTTTATTCTGTGTGGAAAGAAGTGAAAAATATGTAAACTTGTAAGGAGGGTTGGACGACGATCAACAAGAAGAAGAAATTCCTGTGTGAAGTCGTGCTCTACTACTTTGTTATTAAAACATTTTTATTCCTAATGATTCTGTAGAAGTGAAAAGAAATCTAGTCGATTAAATAATTAAATAATGAGATTGGAAAATAGAATTTTATTTTGTGTGGAAAGAAGTGAAAAACGTTCCCATTTTTTTGGTAAATTCGGTAAATTCGGTGAGAAATGTGTAAAATTGTAAAGAGGGTAGGACGAGGGTTAACAAGAAGAAGAGATTGCTGTCCTGAGTCGTGCACTATTATCGTCTGTTAGGTCTCGTGTTGGCACACGTCTCGTATCTGGCACAAGTGCTGTACGTCCGCGTGCATACGTTCGATTTCCTGGCGGGCCGGAACGGCCGAATCCTGATGTTCTGCGCGCATTTGTAAAAGCCAGCCCCGTAGAACTGAGAAATGACCAATTTATCATTTTCGTTCGGTCTGGCCGGCCGTGGCCGGTAACCGATGCGCATAAATTGCATCCCGAAATTCCGGCGCAACGCCTCGGCACGTAATCCGACAATATGTGGAACCGAGCCCCCGGATAGATCATAATGGAATTTTAATAGTATTTTTACCGTCTTCCACGCCTCGTCGAATCGCTCCCTCGAGAACCCGCCGACGACTTGAGAAATCGCGTCGACCGAGAAACTTTTGGTAGTGTCGAAATTTTCTTTAAATACCGCGCGAACATGTCGATGCTCGGTTTGTTTGTATTTTGGCGCACGTGGCCGGCTCGCGTGTGGTGGAATTTTTCAGCTTCGAAATTGGGGTGCGATGATTTTTGTTGACCGCGGAGTTTTCGCTTTCGATGATTCCGCAGAGGGGTCGGAACTCGGTCAAAATTTCTGCCGCGAGGGTCGATCGAGAGAGCCGCGCGAATGTGGAATAAATAATATATGCCGAAGGGTAACGAATGATCCCGAAAGCACCCCTTGTTTCAAGTAGTGCGCCAGGAAAGTTCATAGTTGAAATATTCCCCGGGACGTAATGGAGGGAGCGAAATCATTTTCAATTTTAAAGGGTCGGCGGAGGCACTCTGTCTTTTGCTTCTTCGCTTTTCTATTATTGATCAGCTGCTTTTCCGTTATTGTCTTTTGTGTTGTCTTCATCCACCTACATCATCAACCATCAAACAAACGAAAAACAAAAACCATCCATGTACTACATTGTATTACATTCACCATCGCATCCACCCCTCATACCCCTTCCCAACAATCGTCAACCACATCAATCACCCATCAAACAAACACACAATTTTCGTACCAATCAACTACATCGTCAACCACATTAATCACCCATCAAACAAACTAAAACAAAAATATAATTTCCAAACCAGCCACACTGAAACATCATTGCTCTACCCCTTCGTACAAGGCAACCACATCATCAACGACATCAACAACTATCAACCAAACGAAACCAAAAATACAATTTCCATAGCAACCACAATCGCGTCACCACCAAGTTGCACAGTACCAAAATCCCAGACTGAAATCCAGCCGAGCAGCCTCCTATGCTTTCACGCTAGATGTCCTCCATCACCGAAGACAGTTCACCCCTTCGCCGACTTGCCCCTCTGGTCTAGGCGTCGTGGGTATCGTGAGTTCCCGTTTTCCCAAGCCAGAGGGGCAGTTACCGGTCGCACGCCGTCCGTTTCCTGTCGTTAGAGATCTTAACGTTCTAATCAAGCATCCTAATGTAGCCACAAATTATTACAACCTCTCGTTGCGGCCCGGTTGCTGGGCTGAGTCGTTGAAGATCCCGTTGGACAACGCTCTCTCGGGCCACACGCAGCCAGTAGCCAACAACCAGTAGCAGCTTGTTCCCCGGGTCCCGTTGGCAACGGGCGTCGGGGGCATTTGCATCCAAGTGGCGTCCGTTAGCAATCCTAGCCCAATAATCCCTGTTCCACGTCGTCTATCGGCGGACGCTATCGGCTAATGACAAAACTACAGGCTCCGACGGCAGCGCATCGGCCGCCTGGCCAGTGGTGCTAGCTCGGTGGACGTCGGGTATCAAGTTGTTGCCGGTCCAGTTCAGTTGGACCCTCGCTCTCTGGCCAAATGATAATTTGCAGAGCCCTCTTCCTCCTGCCCTAACCACCTCCACCAACCACCACCGAAACCCACCTCTTCTCCAGGACCCTATTTTCCTCCTCTATCCTATCGGTACACCCTCTCCTCCAGCTTCAACCCTGTGTCCCCCCTGCTTCTCTCTCTCTCTCAATGGGCCCCCTTTCACCCGCAGTAGAACTCGTCCTGACGCCCTCCCCTCCCCCTCTCTACGTTCATGTCCACCCTTTGATTACGTCATAGCCCCTCGCCGTCCCCTGCCCTCAATCCTCTAATTATATTCACTCGCCGCTCCGTCTCTCCGGCTCCAGGGGGTCCAATTCCGTTCACCTTTCATTACGAACTGGCTACGATTCCAGCGATCGAACCAGCCGCGTGTTTTTTCCCTTTCTTTTCTATCTATCCACCGGACCCGTTCACTTGTATGCAAGCCGCCTCTGCTGCCTCTGTCCTCCGTCTCCTACCCTCTCTATCTCTCGTTCTCTCTCTCTCTCTCTCTCGCTCTCCCTGTCTCCTCTGTCTCCGTTCGTTCTATGCCTGGACTCCCTGGGATCTCTCTGTTACTGCCTGGTGCATGTGCAGCCCGCGACTGGAATGGTGCCTCGGAATTTCCACGTGCGTGCTGCTGGATATGTCGCACGCGAGAGAGGGGCGGGATTAAGTTCCTCGATTATTCGGCCGCGGGATCGACTTGACTGACCGGCGATCCTCCCGCTGATCATGGCCGGGTTATCCTCTAGGATGATCGCAGTGCTAGACAACCATCGTTTGCGATGCCCTTTCTTTGGCTAGAGTTAGCTCGTCCATTACTGCACATCGGGTCATCTGAGGAATATTTGGAATGAGGATATATTTGTGCTTGGAAATAGTTGACGAGAGGTTATGGTACTTCTGTGATTTTATTCAGTCCCGATCCTCTGTTCAGAAGAAAATCTTCATTAAAACCGGATACTTAGATTCGGTAAGTCTGAAGACCTGGATAATACAATTTTCCTCCTGCTGATCATGGTCAGGTAATCCTCCAGGATGATTGCAGTTTTAGACAACGATCTTTGCGATGTGCTTTTTCGCTGGACAATTTCCATCATTGTAGATCAGGTCATCGGAGGAGTTTTCGACGATGAGGATATTTGTGCTTGGAAATAGTTAACGAGGGGTTATGATACTTCTGTGAAATTTTTATTCAGTTCTAACGCAGAGAATCTTCGTTCGAAGCGAATGTTTAGACGCCAGTAAGCCTGGAGACCTGAGCAATGAAATTTTTCTATTGGTGCATGGATATTGAGGACCAATAGGAATTTTGTGGAGCTCACAAAACTGGAAAGATTAAGTCTCCATTGCTGTGTTGGAGAAAATTGAGTCCCTATGACCAACCCTCGCGGTATGTAAATCATTTTCTCATTCTAGATTGGAACAGTAATCTCCGATATTTTCTTCCAGGGAGCAGCGATTAATTCGATCAATTAATCAACGATTCGTTTCGCCCTAATCTTTTCATCAAGTCCACTCGCAGTGTTCGGAACGGAGTAAAGCGCGAGATGCATCTCGAAGACCGCAATCATCGTAATTCTCCGGGAATGGCGAGAGTTAATGTAGAGTGCACAGTTGGAAGATTGTCAAAAGTTAGGGTCTAAATGGGCGCGAAGGAGAATTCCGGCGGTCAGGGAGCACTTTCGACGGGTTCGCACGGGCACGGGTTCCACCGGCAATAAGACATTCGCAGATTTAGGAGCTCGCATGTTCCTCAGTGCTTAGACATAGTAATATTCAAAAGAGTGGGCGTACCTACCGGTGGGTCCCGGGTCGGCAGGCTTTTCGTACCATTCGGACGTGTTGATTATAAACTAATGGGCCTTGAAATATAGAGATATTATACGCGACGCGGGCTAGTTATTACTTCATAATTTCGGGAAAATTATTAAGGAAGGAAGTGGCTGTCTGCTCGCATAAGAAAGCTTAGCTATGTTATCTCTGGAAGATTTAGGAGGATCGCGCGCCACGAATAAGCCGCTTTATGCATAAGAGCTTCGAACACACACTACACGTCTCTGGATGACCCAGACGTTAAATTCCCCGCGAATGAATGTTTCATAATGAATTTACATAAGTACCGCGGCCTGGGCTGTTTCGCCGACGATATATTGATTTTACGTGGGCCGCCGACGCGTATTCCTTCCCGATAATCTTACGTTATCGAATTCAATTCATTCCGTAATTTCGTATTAATGAGACGGGGTCGCGTGTCCGCTCGCCACCCACCCCGTGGATTCGAAAACTTTTCCAACGGACGAACTTACCGTCAAATTGCTCGCCAAGATAATTTCCAGGAACGGTCTATTGCGAAAAGTTTCAGAAAGCGTGTGGAAGGTGTTCGACGCCCGCGTTCGAATGTATGGCGTGCGCTATGGAAAGCTCGGTGTAGCAGTTTAATAGACCGTCGGTGAAGATGACTCAATTTTCTCAAGTATTATCGCTGTGATTTCGAATTTCAAGAATTCATACATTCTGGAGGCGTTCGTATCAAATAGCTAAACATTGTAAACAAGTGAAGGAATTCACCTGACGAGAAAAATAAATTAACCTTTTCTTTATAAAGTCTCCTAATAAAATCGAATCTGGAAGTTTGTCAATTTATTCAAGAATTTACTGAAGCGTCTGTGCATTGCTGTCCAATTCTACTTACAATTGAGCAAAACAAAAGACTATAGGTACATATTTATTCTCTTCACTTGAAATTTTATTATTGTTTCGCACACAGAAAATCTGCAAATCTGTAAATAGTGGACCGTTTAATTATTTAGGGAATAGTTTCGTCCAGTTTGCGGGACAAATATGGTATCTAAAATCGAATTACTTATAGACGTTTATTGTTAGTCGAACAGTGTAAGAGCCCATTTCATCAGAGAAATATAGCCCGTAGCCGAGCAGGGTGTAGCAACCACGAAAGTTCTGAATTATCGTCGTCGGAAAGTTCGAAGAATCTTCGCGCAATTTTGAAAGCGCCGAAAACCTTCTTCCCAGCCGAAACTATGTCCGAATTTTCTCATAATTTATGCGCGGGCACTATGATCGGAACCGGGAGTTACGAAGTCATTCAATATGTGCGTCGATCCTCACTCTTGCAATAAAACTTCGAAGAAATGATTCCTTTATCTTTCGAAATGATGATCCTTCATTAAAAAAGTTACTCTGAGGATCTTTATACCCTATACAAAAAATTGATTTACTTGAAATAATTTGCTTCAACGCAATCCGCTTTCTAATCTATTCGCATCCTAAATTCTAAAAAGCATTAAAACGCCCGTGTAATTATAAAGTAATTCTCGCTGAGTGAACATTTACTTCCTGTAGGTTTGCAAAATGGCCGGCAACTAGGATCAATAAAAGCACGCACTAATCAATTTCATGTAGCGATAATTACACAATCGGCGTGTGGAGATTCTTTCGAAAAATTTTTCCGAGTTCAACAGCACACGGATCGAAATCAATTTGCTTTCATTACAATTCGATGACTGCAATGCGCTGAAAAAAAAGAAGAAAAAAAACGCGTACAAAAATTCGCACAGTCTACTAACAAGTATCCGTTTTAAACATGATCGTAGGAATCCGCCTTGTAGCGAGCGCGGTTTTGTTTCGCGACGGATAAAAAGGCGTTCAGCCGCATTCTTCCTTAATACAGATCGCATTACGGTTTAATGATCGCATGAATCGAGCCGGTCCGCGTTCGCTCCTCCGATCTTCGGCTCGCGCGAGCGTACAATTAAAACCGGATAGGATGCAATCAGACTGCAGGGACGAGTTATTTTCATAAAAAATGTCTCGTTTCAGCAGGTGTGTAGCTCGATAACGAGCGGCCGGAAAACGTCGTAATTTAATTAATAATTCAATTTCATCGAGACACTAATTAAAAAGATTGATACACGGTTGAATCGCCATTACGTCGTCGTGCTCGCTGCGGAAAAACCCGCTCGAACTCGCGGCCGTGCGTCTCCCTTTTTCTAAATTGAAATAATATGTTCTTTGTATAAACAGTAACCGCGGCGGCCGTGTGACGAGACACGGGAGTAATTAGTCGCTTGACGATGCTCGGCCCGGAGCCGACGCTAAAAACCTTCGTCATTTTTCCGACGTAAATGCTATCGACGACGAGCGACCAGCCAATTCGGCTGGCTCGGGAATTATTTTCCACGATCGAAGCACGCCGTAATGCGAATTAAAACGATTATGGTAGGACCGGAGAAGATGGCTGCACCGTTTCATACAGGTTACAAACAAATTCTAATCTTTAGCTATTTTTTCCAATCGAGGAATTAGCAAATCTTTTGCATTTTTGTTCAAGATTTAGAAGGTGCAAATATAACTAGTTTAAAACTGTTTGATTGTGCTTTCGGTAAATCATAAATTTTTTTAAATCTATAGACATTCAAATTTGGATGTAGACGATTTTTTTATTATTAAAGGACCTATATTATGAAATATATAGTAATTGTTTTCCAATTTTTGGCTTCTAGAGCTGTCCGTAATCATCCCCCAATTTCTTAATCTCTTTTTCCCAACATTTATTCAAATAGAATGTATAATGTTTATGTTTACATTCGAATAGAATATATAATGTTTCTGTTTACATTCAAATAGAATGCAAATACATCTGATCGAAATAAAACAATCAAATTAAGCTGGAAGCTTATATTCTTTAATTACCATTTTGTTGAAGATAAGTAAGTGTCCGGCGATTATGGACGGTAGTGTGTATGAAATAAAAAATTCTGAAGATTTGGAAAATTCTGTGCCAGTACCGTCTAGAAACTATTTCGACGGATTCGTTCCAGTATTAAAGAATTGCTTGTCACACCGCTGTGCGATGTTAAACATGCTCTACAAGTAAGAATAAAAAACTGCGAGGAGAAACGAAATCGCTCAATTAAACCGTCGGAGCACGCATCCCCAGTTAGCGGCGCTCGAATCGCCTGGCATAATCAAAGCGTCAAAATTATTACGCGACACTGGAAATGCCAGAAGTGTCCAGACACGCCCGAGGAGCCAGGATGGTCCGAATTCAATGGCAGTGCCGTGGACAACAACACGCGGGCGTCTCCTTAGCTCCGGGGCTAGTGAGAAACCGAAGGAACTCGAGGCAGCCGGTTAGGTCTGGACGCTGTGGAACTCCATTATTACTCGCCAATTAGCCATGATTAAAATATTTCGGCATCTCGCGTGCATTCGGAATATTAATAGACATATGGGTCCCCTGGGAACGACGATTATATGGAAATGATCGGCTCCCGGAGCGCGGATAAACGATCGGGAGAACCGAAGACGACGATTCCGATTACTTTCTTCGTTGATTAAATAATACTCGCACCACGATAATCACTTATTTATTACGCCAATCATGCGCCCCGTATTAGCTATGGTAAACACGGGCATCGGGCTCTGGTCACCGTAAATTCCCGCGAAAATTACCCAGACCATCCCCGTTGTTAATTGCATATTTATACGGCCGGTTAACTAGCGGGCCGAGTCTGTTTTATGGCGACGAGAGAATCGCGCCGGCCAGAAAAGTATCGACAATGTATTTCTGTTATGAGGATGTCAAATAATCGCCTAAGTTGTACTCTGTCTATTAATTTGTTGTTTGTCGTGTGCAATAATCCGATACAGTTTCTAGTCTTGCGTCAGTGTCAAATTATTTCATGCTTACTCTTTCAAATTTCATTTATTTTTTCATAATAAGGTTGCCCTTTGTAAAAAGAATTCATTCAGATGGATCGCCGAAAATTGAAGCAGTAACAGTACAATTCTGTGGGTCTTGTAAGTGAAATTACTGGAGGATTATGGTAATCTAAAATACAATTCTATATTCTTTTGATGGCGAATGTCTTCAGAAAGTCTAGAATAAAATGGATTTGGTATCGACTCGATGAGAATGTAATTTGGTCACTGTAACAATGTGTTTAATATGTATTAAATTATAACCAAATGTTCGTTGGAGACAGTTGAAGTTACTGTATTGACATTTCCGGCCTTGCTTTCACTTAGCTAGTTGGTAATATTGAAGTAACGCCAATAATCCCATTACTTCTGCATCAAGCCAATATATTGGATTCTATTAACGCTAGATTTACAGGCATTGATTGTGTACCTATATTTACTGAAATAGGTACAAAGAGGTGTATTATGCATGTTTAACACGTTGACGGCAGCGTCAGTCGTCTCTGGAGAATGATACTATTTGCTTAGAGTTAAAAAGCAATTTTTACCTTGGAGTATTGATCGTGCCAAATTTTGCGACCATCTGAAATGCGAAAATAGATTTCTGTGTTATTCATTTTTGGGAACTAGGGTTGAAAGACGACAAATGAAATATTCATATCAGTGATTAAAATTGATGTAAATCAAACAATCATTTTTCTAATTTTGAGTATGAAATCTGAAACCCATTCAATTGATGAGTTCAATACATGTTAAAACTTGCGTTGAATAACTTTAATACGTGTTGAAACAAAAGAATTCAAAAGAAATATAGTGATGTGGTGACGAACATAGCTGATGTGCTATACTTCGCCGAGATTCATCCTGGCTACTGGCGCCACACGAGTGCGGTGTGAAATGGCGAAAGCATCGGAGCTGTATCCTTCCATTTCACTCATTCTGCATTTTTGAATTGTTTTAGAAATCTCAAATTATTGAATGTCATTGGTCTATCTATGGATTACTGCAATTATTAAAAAAACAATCTATGTGCTGTAATTTGTTTGATTTATTTCTGTGTATTTTTGAGATATATTTTCTCAAAAAATGACACTATAAATCTAACTTGTCGATTTCATAGACCTATTTCTAGAGGGTAAAATAAATATATCTCCTTCAAGTGCAACCCAAGAAGAAAATTAATTTTGGGTAGCACCCTGAGAAGAAGGCCCAAAGTAATTTTCCAGCCGAAACATCCTCGTTTCAATGAACCAGCGGTAACGAGTAGTCGAAGGGTGAAAGTTGCGCGTAGAGCTAGAGACAGTGGGTTTACGGCGCTTCGTCAACCCCGTTGGAGGAAGACAGTATCACGGAATGGGATCGTGTGGAAAATATTTCATGCAAAAGTATCCCGTTACCATGGCCGAGGTCGTTTCAATGCTTGTAATGGAGGTCCAGTGGTCGAATTTAATTCGAATACGGTATAGAGACTAGGGTGACGGTCTGGCCAGGAACAGAACCAGAAGAGGGTTGCTAAATATTCAGGCATTACGGCTCTGCATAAATTCATTTCATTATAGCGCCACCAAACATTGCTTTTGATGCTTTCCGCTCTTGCCCCCTTCTGCGACTAAGCCGCCCCCGCACGCCATCCCTGGCCCCCCGTAGTATCGCTCGCAACCGCCCATGGCGATTCCTCTCTCTCTCTCTATCCTCTCTATCCGCGCGGCGCATTCCGCTTTCTCACCCCCTTTTCTTCTCACTCCATTCTTCCCGATCGCGCACCCTTTCTCACCGTAAGTACCGTCAGGTCCATTCGCCGTCCGTTCCGTTGAACGATTCCGGACGAACTGGCGCGGGAGATCGAAAATAATTTCGCCGATATCGCATTCATTTCCCCTACCAGGATTTTTCTGCGATCATCCCCGTTCCCTCTACCCCTTCGATCATCCCCCCTCAGCCTATTACCTCCGGCCCGTGCTCGCTAAGATTATCTTCGCAGGCCCATTCGATGGCTCTATGAATTAATCTTTGCGCCCAGGTGAGCGGCTGATGGCCTGTCACCGGTGCCCTGCTGCGGACCTATTCTACTGCAGTCGGTGATCGAATTATTAGAGTCTCAGCCTGGACAATAGATTTTTTAAAATACTGGGTTGATAGATTAAAAAAATTCAAGATTTTGTTTCATTAAATATCCAGCACCAAGTAAAATTCATCTAATTATCTCCAATCGTTTACTGTTTATCAGTTTCGCAATACCAAAATCGTAGTATCCGCCTCCCGAAGCAATTCCCCAATCCGGCGGCGGTACGATTCGATCAACTCATTGTCGGTTGTTTTTGCATTTACGATGATAATCGATCGGGAAAACGGGAGGACGCACGCGAAGCTTTCGGGGATGGTTGTGGAAATTTGCAAAAAGAAAGGGAAGGAATCGCGTCACCGGCAATATAGCGAACGCGCGACGACCGCTTTGGTTATAGAGACTAAATTACGGTTCGCTCTCTCTTTCTCTCTCTCTCCCTCTCTCGAACCGACTGGCTCTTCTACACTGTGTATGTGTTTTTTTTTCAACCCGTCGGCGTGCAAGCGCCATTATTCTGCTCGTAGAGACGTTCGATCTGGGCTCATCGAACTCACGATACGTCAGTGGCACGCAGAGAAAACGCGCCGAGCGAGCTGGGGCACACCGTATGGGACGTGGTTGTGCAAAGCGGCAGGCTGGCCTCTCTCATGCATATGGAGCGTTTCATTATATTAAACCCTTTCAATGTATAATTTACTTTTGCGTGAGTCATTTGAGGTCCCGGTGTTGCCCCCTCCCCACGCCCCTCGCCGCGCTCACATAGGCGGACAGAGGGCGCGCGCTCGGAAACATCGCCGACGTTGAAGATAGCGTCGGACAGGAGCCGATAGAGCAAACGCGCTTGGTATACATTATCCTCGCGTCGCGATTTTCACGGAAGTTTTGCCTTCCTTCACACCTTTATTGCGACAAGGCTTTTTTGCATACTAGTTAGCGCGGGCGGAAAAACGCAGTCCCCGCACGCTGCACACCAGCCGGCCCGCGGACTCTCTTTTCACATGGAAAATTATCGCGTCCGACAGCTCATCTGATAGACTACCTCAACCCCCGACTGGACCACTTTAACTACCCCTCGCACGCGGAGTTCCTCGACTATGGATCATTCACGACGATCGAGGGTCTACTGTATTCCGACTCGCGAAATTTTCGGGTACATTTATTAGAATATGGGTATATAATAAACCACTCTCGATTAAATATGAAATAGAATTTATTTTATGTAATATATATCTCTGAAGACACGTTGTGAGGCACGTCTTTACTGTTCGACAAACTCGACAGAAGTGAGGATCGCTCTCGAAAAAACAGATGACGATCTAAGAAACAAGTGAGAGCTGAGGGTTCCATGACGCGGACAGCATAGATACAATGTATCATTTGTATAGGCGCTCGAGAGTCAAGCGACCGAATTTGCCTACTAAATAACAGTAATTTGTTTCTTAGATAAATTCCAACAACATTTTGTTCAAATCTATTTAGACAACACAATTTAACCCCTTTTACAATATCGTGTCTGACTCGTGATGAAGATTCCGAACAGTTTCTGATAAAAATGTATGTTGACAATTTCCTTTGAACCGAAATAAAATTCTATTTTGGTTCTGTTAATATACAGCTATTAGGATTATTAGGATTATTATTATATTAGGAGAACATATAGATATACAATTTATATCAATATTTTCTCCTTTCTTAGGAAATTACGATCTACAAAAATCTACTAATCGCTGGAACCGTCAAATAAATCGTAGGGCAAGGGGTTAAATGAAATTCTACTGTAAAAATGTAAATTTTGTAGCTCAAGTGAGTTTCCAGATCGACATTTCAACTGCACACAATAAAGAGCAAAAATACCCGATAAGTGCGATTTGCACAACAATATTCCTATTCAAGCATTACTCGAAACCCCACAATATTGCATCGCATTTTACAATGCGCAAACACATTTTTGCCCGTGGGATTGTTACAAGTGCTGAGTTAATTTGTTTGATAATGAAAGACAAACAACCCGCTACCAATTAACGTCCATATTATTTACTGATTCCATTTTGCTTTTAAGAAGCAAGGTAAATATTCCTGCTCCATTACATTATTACAAACATTATTTATGCCGAAAACAATAATAACACGCCCACCTCGCAAGCAATTACATACCTCAAGGAAAGTCAATTTGAAATGTCTGGTTAATGATTAGACTGCGGATCTTTATGCAAAATAAAAATTGCCTGCATCGATTGCATGAAATAGAAATCAAATTGAATGTTATTTCTTCCCTTAATGATTTCAATAGAGGAGAAATCATACATCGACATATTCAATTTTTGAAATTTTCCAATCATTTTGAATTTCATCTACTGAATTTGCTATAATAAATGTATAAAGATCCGCAGTCTATTAATGATATACACACGTTCTAATGCATTCATTGGCACTTCGTGCCATTTTAACTGCGGACACTTTCAGCAATTCGCTAAATACGAATGACTTTTGTGAAAATTGTCTCGATTTGCAACATGGCAATGTTTCGAGTCCCCTCAATGGATGATTCTCTCTATCCTGAGAGGATCGAACGCTCTGGAATCTCGACTCCGCAGTCCTCGAAACTATCGGCCCTCAGAAAAATGATTCCTGTCGCGTTATTTGATGCATTAGCTCCAGAGTCGGCGGCTGCCTGTTCCCGCGATTATGAGTCTAATTAACGACAGGCATTCGTTCATTATGCAAATGACCGTAACAACGCATGAGCGGCCGCGTAATTCTCAGCGCGCGGCCCACTTAAAATGTAATATAACAAAGTGAAGTGCAATTAGCGGGGACGCAAAGGTACTGTTAATTAGCGCGGCGACTTCTGGCTCCTTTATTATTTAACCGCGTATCCAGTTACCCCGACGCGGCCACAAAGGAACAAATAGGCGGACTTTGTCTACTTTATCCGCGACGGACTGGCTGGCGCAAACGTCCGGTCCCTCTCTCCCGCCCCCCTATTTCGAAAGACAAACAATATATCCTCCTATTTCTATCCGTAACTACATTTTAAAACTGGGAATTCCTGTGGAGCTGTTTTCGCGGTGACGGCCTCCTCCCATGGATCCACCATCGAATGGAAATTTCCCTTCCGGAAGATCAAACGAGCGGGTCCCGGGATCCGTCGTAACCTAATATCGCGTTTATCGAACTTTGACTGCGAGAAAAAAAATGGATCACTTAAAAAGGGAAACAAGCATTTTTCCGCGAACCCTTTTCTCATTTTGTGTTTTTCTTTCTTCTTCTTCCTTTTTTTTCGTTATTTGTTCAGGACGAACGTCATGCGCGAAGAGCCGTGTATCCGCCGGTGAACGGTTCCGTTAATTTACAAAAGAACATTTGCCAGATTTCCAGGATACACAGTATCAGTACGACGGGCGACGCACGAAATTATTGAAATATGCATGAGACGGACGGTAAAAACCGCGGGATTAAATTCGCCCAGGAGTTAAAGCGAGACACCCAGTGGCAACCCGTGTATCCCCGGATTCACTTTCCGCCATTATTCTGTGAAGGGGACTCGTTTAAGCAGCTCAGGGGTGATCAAACGCCGGTTGTTGTTGCTCAAATTGAGTGGGAGAGGGTTACGAGGACTTGGGAAACATCGTTTCCTGATTTGCGCGCGTTATTAAGTTCAATTCTTCGACAGATGCCGCCGGTACAGCCGCGCGGAATTTCACGTCGTCCCTGTTTAGCAGCCTGAGTCGCGTTCTGCGTCGGTTATTAAGCCTGGTGCCCTTTTAAGGGCCTTCTTTTTTATACAATCACATTTTTCTGTCTTTCGATTCGTTCGTCAGAGATAAAAAACCGTCTATTAAATAATTTGTGAAATTATTAGCAACGATCTCAAGAATACTGGGCAATATTTTTTGGAAGCTAGTGTGACGGCAAGTTGTATGGACGCCATCCGAAGCGTTTCGAATTTGTTCCCGTCGGACAGGAACAGGGCCAGTAGAATGGGTCAAACATTGCCGACAGATTTCGAAGTGTATAATATTGCACACACGTTTTCTTATTATGCTTTCTATATTATGATCGCTCTTGTTATATTTAATCGATGTGTTATAATTTTTACGCAATATATAGACATTAAATTGCAGTTTAACAAATGACCGAGTCAGAAATATATATTCGTTCTCAGCTTTCAAGTTTACGTAACTCCAGAACACTTTTAGCTAGGCATTTGTTTATTTTCGATCGTCTTTTATATTCGCATTCAGCTCAAACGAGACAGCAAAGAAAATGATAGAATTTAATATAAACATATAATATAATAGATACACAATAAAGTTTTGTTGGCTATTACCCCATTATGTTTAACATTACATTACAGTATACATTATTTTACAGACGCAAATTTCTCTTGAAAATGGATTGAAACGTTGAGAATTATTTAAGTTGCAAAATTGCTTTGTTTTAATATTTGATCGAACCTGTGCGCCGAAAACATTACATAAATTCTATTCATTATCTACGATCGACAAAACGGAATATTTATAGAGACACAATGTTCTAAAAATTATTTATAAGAGTAAGTACACTCTTTCCTTTTGTATGGATACATTCTAAAACATAAACATATCAAACGAACAACGACTTATTCTAACAAATACATAGCTTTGAGATAAACACACAGAAATACATTTCACACAGTAAACACGAACAAAAGAAATGAATACATCTAAAAAAGTTCAAAGCATATTGTTGTTCTCTGTGAGCAACTCATTCTCTTTGTATCCTCATTATCCTACTTAAGAAAGTAAGTTTAATTAACACATACTTTATCCGTCACAGTTCACTGTAACGAATCACGAAACTGTAACAAATTCTGTTTCCCAACTATCTTTCGCCTAGTTCAAGAAACTTGAAAAACTATTCACAAGCCAGGAAGAAAATCCAGTAAATTTCACAGTGTATCGCGTGACTCGAATGAAAGTTTATTTCCATGGAGGAAAATTTTCTACCGATGAAGAAACAGAAACCCCGTCCAATTTTTTCTCGCCCCGGAAGAACGGGGCGCGAAACGTTCGCCGCGCGACGGACGGGCCTCCGGCTTTGACGGATAAAAGTTACATTAATTTTCAGGATGCTCCGTGGACGTTAAAAAATATGCAAACCGCCCTTTTTACCCGTCAGTATACGGGAGCCGTATTTCGGTTCCTGTCTGAGCAGCGTGTTGGGGTCCGCTGGGTGAATCGGACATTCACAGTAACACAATTAGACCAACAATCGATAGGAGTTGCTAGTGATGAATATGAACCTGTCCTGGAACTTGCGGGGAAGGAGCAAACCGAGATTCACCGAAACCGATCCCATCCTATTAATGATACACATTTGTCACAAAAATTGCGACTTTTCTAAACACTTTTCCCAAACAAGAATTATACAGGAACGTCGTTCAGAATTTCTTAACATAACAAATAACTTGGATCTTTTGTTCAATTACTGTTGGGATGATAACTGTACTTTTCTTAAAATCTACAGCGTTATTTTAATAAAATAATGTACCTGTCGAAAATCAAATCAATGTTCAGTAATTCAATTTCTCAAATTAGTATATAAGGAATATGTCTGAGTCAGACTACCTTGCAACTGATGCAGATTTAGTAGTAAAAATTGAGGAGATGGGAAACATTGAAAAAGATGATCCAGAGAATTGACATCCATGAATTTTACAACAGCAGTTTTTGGAAATAAATTACAGACATTCTAGACATTTTAAGACAACTGTTTTTTCAAATAAATTTCAGAAATATCGCTCGAGAAGCTTTTAGTTTGCCTTGACAACACGCGGCGATTAGAATAGTGGCTGATGAATAAGTCTGATTCTCGTTTGCTCGATGTTGTCGCTAAAAATCGGACGTTTCATATGCAGGTCCGCCGTTCGAGGGTTAAATGAAGTATCACTTGTGGCTTGGTTTTTTTTCCTCGGTTCCGAGCACGATAAATACTACAGTCTGCGGCGGTCTTTCTGGAAGCGAAAGAATAGAAATTAATTAATGCGGCATAAGCTTAATCCGGAGGGACGGTTCTCTGTTCAGACTCGGGGAACGTTTGAACTTTTCGCTAGGAGCCAGCCTGACCACCTACACCGCCTTCCCCTTGTCCAGTATAGGATTTCATCCCCCATCCCCCGTTGCGAGAGCTCCACGAGCTCCATCCCCTATCTCATTTGGCCTCATTGTGCCTTAGCGTCCATTGTTTTTTAAATTACGAACCCCACTTCTGTCAAGCAGAACTCGATCTCATTTTTTGTTGGTACTGTCACTCGGCTGAAACGGTTCGGCCCGCAATATCCATTCCCTCTATTAAGTCGCCCTTGCCCGGATTAGCCGAAACGTACGAGCTTGATGATAATCAAGCGAGCCTCCGCGCCCGGAAACCAGGGTGAAACGGACCGTCGAACTACCAAGAGGCCTTTAATGGGTAATTTGCGTTATGTCGGATCCATGTACGTGAGCGAGCGTGTGCGAATTTGCGAAACGCGCGAGAGATCTGCGCTCGCGCGCCACCGCCGCCGCTCGTTTTCCTGTTTGCAAAAACGGAGTTATTTCACGGGGCCGTGGCAAGGTAAATATTTCATCGAATCGTCCGCTGGAAATGAACGTTAAATCGATGACTGTCAGCTGTTGCGTATTGTATTTTAAAATGTACCGGCTTGTAGTCATGAATGATTCGGTCATCGTCCCGTTCACAGTTTCGCGGTCATACCTTTGACGCGATCCTAAAGCCGAACGCCGCATGGCGTTCCAATCGAAACCGAACCGGCTGTTTGAAGTTTCGAGGTGCCGGCAGGATGGATCGGTTACGAATTTTAATTAAATCGTGCATTTTAATGAATGTGCCTGTCGCCTTTTGTAATGAAATTTTGTGGGATTTTTTGTTCGAGAGTTGCGGTGTTTGAAAGACGTTCGGAAAGTGTTTGTTCTTCTTGTTGAAACTTTTTTGCTGTCTTTCTGCAGCGAACAAGTTTCTCGGAAATTATTACGTCATCTCCATTTATAGTATTGTATATTGTAATGCATAACTGTATTACAATTCATCTCGAAAAATATGTCACATATTTTCATTTTAGATTTTCGTTACACTACGTTAACGCAATGAAAGAGAAGTAAACAGTTTATAGTATTGGAAATATAGCGTGGGTGATTTTTTACATGCAAAATAAATTAATGTATAATTTAAAAATGTTGTATAATTTACAGGATTATTACACATCATTTTAAGCTACTAAGATGATTTCTAAGGTCTCACCTTCAGTTTTTATTCACACACCTAATATCACTTGTAAATAAAGTTTACTCCAAAATGCATCGATTAATCAACACATTGTGATTAATTAAATGTTGTATAATTTACAGGATTATCACACATTATTTTAACCTACTAAGATGATTTCTAAGGTCTCACCTTCAGTTTTTATTCACACACCTAATATCACTTATAAATAAAGTTTACTCCAGAATGCATCGATTAATCAACACATTGTTGATTAAAAGACTACGAAATGGAGGCGGCAATCTAGCAAATGCAGAACATGAACGACCAAAAAATTCAGTTTCTACTCTAACATAATCAAGAAGCCTGTAATTCATTGACTGTTGAAAATCCGGCATTTGATATTCAACTTAATGTTTCTGAGTAGCGTGCGAGGGTTAAAGAAGAGCAGTCAAGAGTAGCGCAGATCCGTCATTTCCCGAGCCAGATCATGATCCCCAACACGAGAATCCCGAAATCCATCGGGTCCCGAAAAGTCGGAGGTTCCCATCATCAATTGAAAACCACTCGATCCGCGGCGGTATCATTATTCCCGCAGTCATCAAACATACGCGCCGGTAATCCGCGGTTCGACCATAGCGATGCGGCGGCGTGTCGTCGTGCGGAGGGGATGTCGACCGGCGGAGTCGGCGTGCCCTAAGCGGCACAAACAGAGGATCAGCATGAATGATTTTCCAAACGGGTTGGTCGGTTGAATGATTCCCGGAGGTGGTGGTATTGGTGGTGGTGGTGATCGGGCTGTTGCGTGGGTGGTGGGTTGGTGTGTCCCGCTACAAAGCCGCATTCTTTCGAGAAGTACGTACTCGACCTTCCCATCGATAGCTGTCATCGATAACGCGGAGCATGACACTTTCACGCGCGCGCGACCCATTTGCCGGCATAAATCATTGGAAACGAAAACATATCCCGGTGGCCACGCAAATTTGCCAACACCCAACCGCAGGCGAGAGGAAACACTGATCGGGGGAGCAGGAGAGAGAAAGAGAGAGAGAGAGAGAACGTAGAAACATACATCGAATGACAACCCGAGTGAGAGAAAAAGCCCTCTCTCGGTCGGAGAGAACGATCAGTGGCGAGCGAGACGAGGAGAGAGAGTGAGAGTGACCAGTGAGAGCGCGTAAACAAACGCGAAATCATGACACGGCCGCGAACTGCGGCCTTGTGTGTGGGTCCCATGTGCACATACGTTCACTGATACTGACGCTTGTACGCTCGAGAGCGGGAGCGAGAGGCCAGGAGAGAGCGGGCAACGGAGTCAGCGAGCGGGCTGAAGCGGGCCGGAGCGGGCTGGAGCGAGCAGAAGCGAGTGGAAACGGGACAGAGAACGGCCTGGCGAGGTGTTCTAGCGTGGATGACTCGTCATTGCCGTGGGGCGCGCGTGCCACGCACACCACGTACCACGTCTGGCCCGTGTGCACACGCACACGGCCTCCACAACGATGCACCGGCCGGTGCAACGCGGTGCAGCGCTGATCTGCACATATCGTGGCCCCGGCACAGAGTCACTGACGGTACAACGTACACACACGTTCACGAACGAACCAACACCGAACCAATACCCTACACGGGCAGACCGTGCCCGGCGCTCTCTCCGGCAGTCATCGCCCACACCAGCACCACTCAATTACTCGCGGCACGCTGTGGAATCATTTACCCAATCATTTAGTTACATCAACGCAACGCAACGCGACTGCCCGCCGCCGCACGGTCAGTTTCGCGGGCTTGCCCCGGCTGTTTCGATGCGCCCCGTGCACCATCAGCTCGATGACCAGGGGGCACAGGGGACGGGGGACCTTTTGCCCCATTGCTTTCCAGGACAGAGGAACACCGAAGCCGAAGAGGGACGGGGAACAGGTCGCACAGGCTATTGTGTTTCGCCACGCGGGACCCGATCCGTGTGTCTGTATATCGTTACCCTGTTGATTTCGCGTTATATCGTTATGATGACGATATAATAGCCAAGCTGATGCGAGCTAGATTCACTTTGACGCCCGCGGACCGATCCGATCCGATCTCCAGAACCGATTCGCGTTTATGCGTTCCCGTGATCCACTGACCCGGGAAGTAAGGAAATCAGTTTGCCGAGAGCTGGTTTGGAAGGGTCATCGAGGATTTGATGGTACCGATGTGATGAGGCTAGGTGTTTTATTCAGTGATTAGAGGATTGGGTACAGAGGATTTGTGGGGTTTAGTTTGGTTGCGAGTTGAGATTGATGTTGTTTGCCTTGGCCATTCTGGGAGCAATCTTTTCTTTCTTGGATTAGATTGGTCTAGTTCAGGGGGTTGTCATTGGTTGCTTTGGGATTGATGGTTCAATGGCTTGATCTGATGTAGTTTGAGCTGGCACTAGTCTTTTCATCGATTAGAATGTTCGGAAAAATTTGTCTTCGTTGAGGTTTGCCTGGTCGTAGTTGAATGAGGTTTGGAGTGTCTTCTTTGGCTAATTGGGGACCAGTCTTTCATAGTTGATTAAATTTGTGAGGCTAATCAGATTCGGTGTGTTGTCTTTGATTTTCTTTGGTCGACAATCTCAGCACACAAACAGCTGAATATAAAAATACGATAGATAGAAATGCGCGGACAAGTCTAGCAACGACCCGGGGAACGCCTAGAAGCGGGTTCACGGGAATAAACAAAATAATACCGTTTCAGTATGGCGATCCTTTATTTTCCGTTCGCCGTCGAGTACTCAGCGTAGCAGAACACGGTAACAGGTACACCGGTATAAAGTCGTTCGCGCGACTCGGCTATTAGACCGCGGGGAATAAAAAAGGAAGCGAAAGGATTCGGGGGAAAATCCACTCGGAAGGGATGAGCAAGATTTAACCAGATTAAATTCTACTTGTCGCAATCTTTCCAATTTTCGAGTGGCATGCAGCGGGCCGGACTGTGGACGCGATTAAATATGAAAAGGGATTACACAGTTCCCGGTGAACTCGGCAAGAAGGCAAAGGAAATTCGTGACACGTTTCGAACTTTGGCTTGGTAGAAGTTACTGCGTTGTCATCCTAAATTTCTCTTCTTTGAGTTTTCTGGGACCAATCTTTTCTTATTTAGATTTGCTAGGTTGATAGACTTTATTATGTTGTGTCTATGGTTGCTTTAGGATTGATGACTCAATGATTTGACTATTTTAGTTGCATCAGGTTTGAGCTTCTTCAGCTAGGTTAGAACTAGTTTTCTTTATTGATTACTGCGTCGAAGCTGTTTGTTAGGGTTTGTTTATCAAAGTTGAATGAAGCTTTAGACGTAGTATTAAAAATTTTGAAATCGTTAGAGTATAACGATTGATATTTGAAGGTTTCAGGGTAAGTTTCATGTGGTTTGCCATCTCTAACATGCACTCGTCATTCTCTCAAACACACATGCGCGAACCGTATCGGCTGATGCATTGCTCCCGTCCACCACCATCCAATAACAGTTACGTTCAGTCTTAACAAGCACTAACACGGAAGTTCCGACGCAAACCTTTGCCAACTCGTTTTACTGAAAATTTATTTATGCTAAGTTGGATGAAGTTTGTCGTATTGTTTTAGGCTTTCGGTTGGTCCAGCGACGCAAGATGGCAAAGTAAAATCGTGACACGCTCGAGACACACCGAAGTGTAGCATCAGCGGTTGTTCCATCACGCGGGGCCAATCGTAGCAAACTTCCATTCCCCGGCAAGTCCGGATACATCCTCGAAAAGAGGAAAAAAAAATCCATCGGCGTGGGTGGGGCCGGGACGGGTGGTATATTGCAGATCAATACAATTGCACGTTAGTGCTAATAAATAATAGGCGGTGGGAGCAGAAAAAAGCGCGCAATGCAGCAACGAACGCAACACACAAATAATACGCAATACATCAACCACACCGGTAGGTAGGTACGTACGTGCATTCTCTCGCTCCCACCCAGTGCGTTCTGTCTCCCTTCCGCCTCCACCTACGCCAGTCCCCTTTTTTTCTGCCCCGCACCTATAACCGTGCAAGCACCACCCCCGGGGCACCGCCATTTCCGGACAAATAAACTCTAGTCGACGTAATTTTTACGCTGGCCGCCAAACGCGACGAAAACCGAGGACTGCCAGCGCCGCCCGATGAAACGCCGAGAAATTGCAACCCCCGCTACCGACATCTTTCCGGGCTCTTTTGCGAATCCCTGTCTTCGATTAAGCAAATCCTCGCTACTTGACGCACCTCTCTTTTATGGTGAAATAAAATATTAAATATGGATGGGATATAATTTTTTGTCAATTTCAAGCAATGCAAAGGGGTGTTTTTTTTAAATCTTAAGGTTCTTGTTCTGTAATAAAAATATCTAACATTCGGCAATTGTTACTTTCGGTAAAATTGAAAATCTATTCAGACGTGGAAGATTCAGCGTGGCGAAGGCGTGGCCTCTCCAAATTTATAGATTTTTATTTTGCAATAACGATCACTTAATAATTCTTATTTTAAATCAAATTCGGAATGTATTCAGGCCTACGATATTCTCTTAAAAATAATTTTCTATACAGAATAGGCTGACTTGCAGACGGGCAAAGGGGTGGTTTTTTAAATTCCAGGTTTTTTCCCTGAAAACCTTCACCACTGAACAACGTCCGTTTCCAACATCATAAAAAATCTTCGCAAAACCAGAAGAATTCCTTTTCCAATAATTTTCTCGAGGGTCCAGCTCCTGGCAATCGAGTAGGGCCGTTAGATTTACGATCACGTCGGGGAAGGACCGGGGTGTTAAGAAGAGCGTGGAACCGGCCGATTCCGTGGCGACAAATTAAGAAATGGACACCGCGAGGGGAAGACAATGCTCGGCTGGTCGGTATCCCCCATTAATTACGAGTGATTAATGTTATGCGGGGTGGGTGGCGAAGGAGTGGCGAGCTAGCAACGAGGTGGTGGTCGAGCGGGGGTGAGCTGTAGCGGCGGTGTCGGCTGTCGAACATTAGTTAATTTTGAAAAATTGCGCTAAACACGGTTCCCGGTGAATTGGCTTCTGGGGGGCTTTGCCAGGCCAATCGGGAGGAGACATGCACACGTAGGTGGCGGTACCCTCTCCTTCCACCCCGGCGTGCAAACGCGGGCGACCAGGGGCTGGTAAACCCCTTCGCGTCCCTAAAAAACGTTTCCCCTCGTCGTCGAACTCTCGCCCCCCGACTCTTCAGCCGGCAACGACCCCAACCCACCCACGCACACGTTAATGCCTGAAAAATGTACGGCAATTTTTTATTTTTTAATACGCTCCTTGTCGCTCCCGCGTCAACGGCCTCTGTTCGGTATACCGTTCGGCTCTCTCGCTCTCTTCCGGTAGGGAAGCTATGCGTGATGTAGCGCCTCGTTCGGGTTCGGGCTCGGGTTCGGTCTCTGGTTCGAGGCTCGGTCGGTCCGGTCGGTCGGTCGGTCTCTCTCGGGTTTTTTCGCTCTATCGATAATTTGTTTGGATAATTTCCAATGCTATTGATCTAGATGTACATCCTGCAGGATGTATACAATGCGCTATATAGGCGTCGCGTACAAAGCACGGATAGGTAGGAGGAATAAAAAAAATAAAGGGTGCACCAGGAGGAGGAAGAGGAGGAGGAGGAGGTGGTGGTGGTGGAGGAGCGCGGGGGTGGACCGACTGGACCAGGAGAGGATGAGGAAATGGCAGAGGAGGGTTCCGCCTGATCGTGAGTTACTGACGTTTTAGTATTTATCCATCTACGAGCTCGTTTTCCGCGTATCCGCTTAGGTGGTATGCGCTCGTACTGCTCTCTCTCTCTCTTTCTCTCTGTTCTCTTTCACTCTATTTTTCACTCTTCCTCTTTCTTCCTCTCGCTCCCTCTTTAGGAGAGGCTCGCCGAGCACGGATAACTCAACGCGGATGTTTTCGACCCGGGTCCGACGTAATATTTCGTTAGCCGTAGGGCCGTGGCTCTCGGATAGGGAGGCAACAGCGGCGGCGGCAGCAGCAGCAGCAGCAGTAGCAGCAACACTTTGATGAATCGCCCTCGTCGCCGATACCGCAGATCGACAGATACGATGGCGGTACTGTCGTTCCACGGATTTCCGGTGACAGCCGATGAGAAAAAAGAAAGTCGAAGCGACGCGACGCGCGGGCCGACAGGTGCGCCGATCGCGCGGCTTCAAGGACTGGATATGACCCTGTCACTATGCAACCCCCCAGCCCCCTTCACCCCTCCGGCACTTATGTTCTCGCACAGTGAGAAAAGGCCAGTCGATGCTCCATTTGCTGTCGCGTGTTCTTCGGAAACGATTGGGTAATTAGAGAACTCTGTCTTCGGGCGGATCGTTGCGGATGATGCGTAGATGTGGACAGGTTGATGATTATTAGACTGCGGATCTTTATGCGGAATAAAAATTATCTGCGTCGATTGCAAGAAATGGAAACCAAATAGAATGTTTTTTTTCCCTTAATAGTTTTAACCCTGGGACTGTGCACTGTTGGGTCTCAGAAATCCAGAGCGTCATTAATAGACTGCGGATCTTTATGTAAAATAAAAATGTTTTGCATTTATTGCGTGCAGCAGGAATAAAATAAAAATTGATTTCATCTCTTAATGATTTTGTTGCATTAAAAACAACATCACAACATTCTTGAATTTTTTATAGTCATTAATTATAATGTGATATGCGCATGAGCGGCTTGTTATTTTTCACTTTCATGAATTTTACGACTCTTTGTAAAATAGCAAACCATGATTGAATTTTTTTCTACGTATTCTGTTAAGATTAGTTATTCTCCCAAAACCATAAAACATTCACATTTTCTGCTTTTTTTTCTAAAAAAGAACTGGGTTTCTGAGACCCTAGTGTGAAGTACACGTCTCAAAAAATAAATGTGATGTTGCAGGGTTAATCGAGGAGAAATCATATATTGACATCTTCAATTTTCAAAATTTGCCTACAATTTCGAATTTCATCTATTCAATTTTTCTATAAATGCATAAAGATTCGCATTACGTTGCCATTCTAGCAATGCAATAATTTAAGAAAACTTGTCTGTAGCCACTGCAAGGTGCAGGAGTGAAATAAAAATTGTTTTCCGACAGGTAAGGTGTAAAAAATCCTCGCGGAGGTAGGAGCACAGTCATTTCCAAAAGACAGTTTTCAGAAAAGAAAAGAGAAGGATGAACGTACGGCGAGAAAAAGGAAAATGTTTGTAATGATCAAGACAATGCGAAAATAATCCTGGAAAAGGTGGCGGAACGGGATCAGAAGGATAAGAGGATGGGGTGAGGTGAGACTTCTGCTCTCGGGGGTTGGTTTTCACCTCACTTAACCTCTCGTAGCGGTCGGCTTGGTGACCGAGGGCGTTTCAAGGGCCGACTGGCGTGGATGCGCCGGCCTTCGTACCTCCACGAGTCAACTTTTAATTAGCTTTTCCGAATTACCGATGTAGCTGAGCTCGATTCATCGTTTCAAGCTTCTTTGCTGGACAAACAAAGGAAGAGCCTTGAGGGGGTGGTAGACTAGACCTTTCCACCTTTCTACTCGACGTCGTCTATCTTGGACAATGGCCAAGTTGCTGATTACCGGGGACCTTAATAAAGACGTTTCAATTAGCAAATAACCTCAGTTTTCGGATCTGCCCCGAGCAAATGGAAGATGGTGTCGGCATAAAGAGCCTTTCGAGAATTTTCCCGCTGAATTCGTCATGTTCTCAGGTAATACAATTTTTACTTCTACAGGCTATTACGAGATCTTTTTTAAAACTTGATTTATACGTTACAAGTTTTATTTCGGATGGAAATAGTTTGAGTCGCTTGAAGATTTACTTAGGGGATGTGAAATTAAAATTGATTCGTTTGTGTCCCATGCATAATTTTAGTAGACGATGACACACATTTTCAGGACTCCGCAAATATATTTTTCAGACATAGGTGGTTCGTATTAATCAATGCGGAGAATCGTTAAGGTGTTTTATTTTTAAGACAAGCTCGCCGACATGTTCTAGATGCAATTACAATTAGTTTCTATGTGAGCTCTCAAGCTTGAAAAAGCTACATATAAAAATAATCGCAAAATTTGCCAAGACAAGCACAACGAGATGTTCTAAATTATTGTGATCTCAGATTCCATCGTAATTCATTTCTGCTAGCTTGAAAGCTTCTAAACATTGTATGAGGTCAATCTAAATATACGTTTCTCGGTATTTTACTAGTTCAATAATAAATAATAATCAATAATAAATAAAAGAATTATCTGAAGAATGTGACTTTCTTCAAAACTGTAGTTTTTTAAGTCACAACTAAATGTTTCATTCTCACGATTCTGAGCCAAACAATAGGACAAGGGGTAGCGAAATAATTGAAGTAACACAGTCATCAACCGGTGAAAAAATTCCAGCGGGTTCCAAGCACGCGAGGCTCAAATCCTGTATACACAGCGACCCGAAAATGTACTGTACAGTCATGATTCTCAAAAATTCAAGTCTAAAAGATAACGAGTGATCGATCATTCAAAAATTCCATCCCTCTGGAATGGCGATGGTCCACCCCCGGAGTTCTTCGGGCCACGCGGAGGCCCGCTCGGCCCATTTCCGCGGATTCCAGGATTCGCACGCTAGTCCCGGTGATCTCCGGGGGTGTCGGGGCTCGGCCTAATGAACATTCGCTGGCTGAACAATCGGCGACCGGTCCTCTAATCACCTTTTTTCACATGGGTAAAATTCGAAGTAACCCAAATATCTAGCAGGCAGGCGGTTGTGGGGCTCTCATTCCCAATCTCGCGAAAGCCGTCGAATTCGTTTAACGAGAACGGCCGGCGAGAGCGGTGGAGGCCTGTCGTCGAAAAAATCGTCGCCACACCCACACCAGCACCCCATATCCACCCCCGACCGACTCGCCCCACTCCTCATGGTTGTGCACCTCTTCGTTCTCGGGCTCTGGACGGTTGCGGAGGGGCACACGCTAGCCGTGCCATCAAGGTGCTCGATATTCCGCGCATTTCGGTATTTCCCAATTAATAGGAAAGGGCGCGCGCGCGCGCTCGCTCGCTCAGTCGCTTACACACAGACGCGCAGACAGACCTGCACACACGGGCCGTTCCACACGCACACTCTGTCCGCCAGGAAAAATACCGTTGGGAAAAAGAAACACGTACACAGGTACGTAAACACATTTTTTTTTACATGCTCGCCCATATACGTACAATTTACAGTCGCCACGCACCCCCGCCTCTCCCTCCCACTCTTTCTCTCTCTCTCTCTCTCTCTCGCTCTCTCTCGTGCGTCCACCCCGTTACACACCTACGTCGGTGAACACTTTTTTATATACCTTGTCACGAGGTGTACAATATGCACACGCATACAGGCGTCGCGCAAGCGTATTTCTGACAAAGCTTCTAACGCCGGAAAAATATGTATATATACATTTCTGGAGAGTAAGAGAGAGGGACAGGGGTTATACCGAATTCTCCTAGTAGCGGCAGATGAAGAGGGGGAAGAGCCGTGGAGGAGCGAGAGGGAAAGATTGGATAGAATCAGCAGTCTGCGAGTAACAATGGGGGGTTCAATTGAAAAAATAATTTAATGTGTCCTTTTAATTAAACAGAGAGGAGGGACAGGCGGCGTGGAGGATCGGATCAACGGGGGTAGGGGGGTGGTTCTGCTGAGGTGGGGTGGATCGACGGGTCGGTGGAAGAGGACACCGCGAGAGAGAGTGTAGGAGGAGGAGGAGGAGGAGGAGGAGGAGGAGAAACGGAAAAGGGGGTGGTGGAGGCGGTTTGGGTCGGTGTGCGGAGGAGCAGCACCGCTATACACGGTAGGAGGAGGCGGAGAGGCGGAGGAGGAAGAGGTGGAGGCGCGGCTCGGATGGACGCGGAAATTTAAAACCTGATCAATTGATAGGACGGAATGAAAAAAGTAGGGTTGTGGGGTTGCGCGGGTGGCGAGCGGTGTGTGCCGGAGGAGTGGGTGCCACGGCGCATCGCCAGTGGTGAGGCGGGTGAAGCTGTAGGACGTGGTAGGTGGTTGAGGGTGCGCGGGTGCGCGGCCGGGTACACACCGGGTACGCGGTGGCCCACGGCGCGCGGAGCGGAGCGGAGCCGAGCGGAGCGGAGCAGAGCGGAGCAGAGCGGAGAGGAGTGGAGAGGAGAGTAGAGCGGAAGGGGAGAGAGAGCCGCGAGAGAGGCGGGTAGATGGGATTGCCGGGCATTATTCTGAAACGCGAATTTGTTCATTTGTTTCTTCCCTCTGTATGCGCCGCGGCGTGTGTGCATCCTTTTATCGACTGAAATCCAGGCTTCGAATTACCGTGCAAATGATTTTTTTTTCGAGTGCGCACTCGCGCTCTCCTACCCTCCACCTCTCCACCCGTATCTCTTTCTCTCTCGCTCTCACTTTTCCCGCCCTCTCCTCTCCTCTCCCGAACGCGCCTGCAACCACCGCCGCGATCCCTGTACCCCCCTAGCCGCTGCAACCCCGGCCCAAGTTCCTCTCCTCTCGTGGCGTGCCCCGTTCCGCCTAAGCGAGCCTCTCTCTGTCCCACCGTTGTTCCTCTGGCCACTCTCGATGCTCTATCGCGCTGTTCGGCCCCCCGCAACACCCGCGCAACGGACTCAAAAGGAATTTAAAACCGGTGCAAGCCGGGGCCCGGTGCCCGGCGCGCCCGTCGCCCGCTACGAGATGACGCTACGCGAACAAACAAAAAGAGATTCGGGGATATCCTCGTGATTCTCGTTCTGCTGCCCCCCGGTGCTTGTGTTACCCGAGTCCCGATCCTACCCTCTCCCTCCTCCCCCTTCCTCCGTTTCAGCCTCATCCTCCTCATCGTACACCACCCCCGCCCCCGAAATACCGTCGCCGCCAACGCCGCCACCCCCCCACGATTTTCGAGACCGACGCTACGTCCCTGCGCGGTCGCGCCAGTCACCCTGATGATGATGCTATTGGAATTTTTTTTCACGCGTCGCCGGTGGAACTGGCGCTGCAGTCGATCATCACTCGCTGATGCACTGCTGCTCTCGTTCGAGGGTGATGATGACCTCCTGAGGGATGAAAGACTGCGCTGAAAACTTTTCTGGGGGTTGCGGAAGGATTTCGGAATGTTAGTTGAAAAACTGCCTGAAATAATTGAAAAGTATAGAGGGATTCATCAGTCGCCAGTAGACGGAACAAGATCCTCCGAAGAGATAAGAAGATACCTGAAGAGACTGAAAGATATCTAGATTTATTTCCACCGTAACATCTTTCTCCATTACTCCCAGCATCTGTACCATACCTCTGCGCCATCAGACCACTTACGTCTTATTTGGAATTAGACATCAGCTGCATCGACCAATCATCCTCCCCAATAAAGAAGCAGTTCCCAGACCCTTCCTCGTCCCGATCTTTCTTACGATCTCCAATCTCGCGTGTCCATTCGCGACCGGCCTGTCTCGTTAAACCGCGATTCCCATGTTTGGCTCGCTCTCAACGATTCGTCGGCAACGATCGCGACATTCTTATTCGGCAGAGAACGCGGAAATCTGACCGGTCAGGAGAAAACTCCTGAATCGTCCTGCGTTCGGCGATGATGATCCGTTGCGTCGACCGCGGTCGTTAACGATCGCAAAGAGTGGAAAACGGTGCGCTTCGGGGCGAACCCCGGGAATGGACATTATTACGAGGCGAACTGAACCATAGATAAACTTTCTGGGCCAGGAGAGATCTAGCAATATGAAACTCCTCGATCTAATATGGCTTGAGGCGGCGACGAAGCGTGACGTCACATCCGTCCCGTCCGCCGGTCATCTTGAATATTGAGTCGACCGTCGACGGACCGGAAGTTATGAGATTCGGATTTCGTGCCCGATGCCCCGATCCGCGTTGACTTCGTTTCGGGCCGATGAACGCTCGCTGCCAAACGGCCGACTTTCTGTCCCCTCCCTCCCCGCTCCCTTTTGCGCGCCGGACACGGACACTGATGGAGGACAGCTCGGGCAAATGTTGCATTTCATCGAATCTCGCCGAGAACCGCGGGATGCAATTGAATTATGCGGCAAGATACACCGGCGCCGCCGGTGTCGCAATAAACCTATCCCAGGAAGCCGACGCGGGGGACGCGGTTGCGGCCGGGGAATCACTTAATATTTGAGGACTTTGACTGGCAGCTCGCGAACAAGAATATTGTGCACCCCATCCGTGGCTCGGGACGCTTCCTGATTTGCCGTCTTTAACGTTCTGCACTTCTGTGGTTGGCAGGAAGAACGCCGCATGTCACATTATTTCACTTTCGAAATATTGCCGTTTAAAGCTTTCATCGCTGGACTGCGGATTTGATGCATTTATGCATTTATTTACAGCAGTGGACATATTAAAAAGATTTAAAGACATCAGAGTATTGGTTTCAGCTTAATCAGATGATTCAAAGAAGAAAGAAATTTTTATTTCGCTCCTGTGTTTTGCAATCAATGCAAACATTTCTTATTTTGCATAAAGATACAAGACATAAAGACTTTGACATAGTACATCGGTTAAATTGCATTATTCTTTTCATGACTTCTTTCTGGTAAATACGTAAATCCTATACTATGAAGCTCAATTAATGCATAATCTCAAATTTTTTGAAATTGTGACATGCGACGTTCTTCCTGACAACCACAGATTTATGCTCGTACGCGTTGCGAGAATTTGAATGGAAAATTGTGGACACCCAGGAAATGTAGAAAAGTCACATCCTAATATTTTTCTTAGTACGGGAAGTCCGATATAACTCCACTCCACTATAAACTCGCATAAAGTCGCATTTAATTACATTGGGTTGATTTCGCCGCGATGTTCATCTATCCTCGATTTTCTCCGCTCTACTATATCTGTACCCTCAGAATAGGAAGATTATATTTTTAATGAACCTGCACAGAAATTATTTTTACCACGAAAGATAAAGTTATGATTAGACTGCGGATCTGTATGCATTTATGGCTTCTAAAAATGTTCGAAAAATGCTAGTAAATAAAATTCCACAAAATTTCGTACGATTTTTATCTATTTCAGATCTACAAAGACTACTACCACTGAAAATAGGATTTTGTATAATTCCATTTTCTTAAAATTTGCCTACAAAAATTGAAAACTGCATAAACATCAGCAGTCTAGTTATGATCCATTTAAAAGAAACCTGCACTCGCTCTCGTCCGGAGGATAGAGGATTGCGAACTCGTGGAACAATCGGGGCCACCAGCTAAGGAACTTCTATTCGGACTGTAAATATTTACCCATCGCGGCCCGCTGTTTGTCGAATTGATTACGCAGCAATGTGGCGGGATCAGTCGATCGTAACCTGAACACCAGGTCCAGAATTCCTCTAAACTTCGGGACAAGACCAAGCACAGACTTTCACAAAAGCGTTTCCACGAAGTCGGCAAGCTTTTCCGGTGGGGCTTTCCAATAATCTCCGGCTGAAAACGCGATTTATACGAAACGGTAAACTCAATAACGCAATTTCGTGAGGACACGCGGCGCTGACGGGCACGGCCCAAGCAATTTAAATAAACAAATTATAAATATTCGCCGGCGCGAGAACCGTCTCAGCATGAATAATCATTACGTCTCGTAGATGGGAGGCAAGGTACTGGCCGATTCGATTGATTAAATTTTTAATAATTCATTTGCATTCGACCGCATACCTTTCTGCCTCCCCTCTTCTCCTCTCTTCTGTTCCCCTGAGCCCCGACGAAGCCACCGGTCCCTTTAATATATTTTTAAATTACATTTTTAATTGACGCAACAAATGAATTATCGATTGTTTCGTCCCGATACGGCTCACCGGTGGGGTTATTACTAATGCGCCGTTCCAGTTATACGAGTTCTTATTAAATACACTCCGGTTAAGGTGGCCGTGGGAGTACCTGAAATTAGCATGAAAATTGCACGGCCATTAAAGTAAACCACGGCCGGGATTAAGATTTTATTTGCCGAATAAAGGGAAAACGTGGAAACTCCCGGGAAATCGCTTTCTCTGTCTTCGATGTTTCATTTGGATTTGCCCAGCTGATAACAGATATTTATACCGGTCTTGGACACTTTGTTTATTCAATATCCGTCCCCCGTACATTTATCTTTATTTATTTCTTCATTTATTCCGGAGCGAAATCGCCGATTACGTGTTCCTGCATTCAGAGAGCTCGCAAACAACTTTGGAAAATTTTTCTCGCGGCTGAATCCACAATTTTCAAGCTTACACATTACCACGACGATGGTAACGACCCTACGGTTAGGGTATTAATCTCTGTAAAATAGTCTTCCCGGAAATCACAATTTTGACTGTGCAAAAATCTGTCGCGTAAAAATCACAGAACACTACGTGCTGTTCGCATCCAAATATTTATGCAAATTTACGGCGTTGAACGGCGAACATTGAAAACTTGAAATCGAATGAAATCGAAATTCTTCTTTCGAGGGCTTGGAAACGCCGCGCCGACAATTATTAGGTAATTATAATTTGATTTAACGTTTCAATACGTCGCGTGCGCTGTAAACGCATAAAATCAGCGCCGAACTCATTAATTACCAGAGAAAAATTACGTTACATCCAGTGAAAATCTTGTTTAATGGCTGTGTATAACTCGATTGTGTCCGCCTTTTACAAACCGCCGACTACCTCCAATGAAACTGACACAAAGATCAATGGAAGAACATTGCCCGGCACAAAGAAATTATTTCGTGGAATTGCAACATAATTAAATATTTCTGTCTCACTGAATTAAAGTCGCGCGCACCCGCCGATCAGTTACACCGTTACACATGTAATACAATGCTCTACCGAGTCGGAATCGTGCATTTATTAAACATAATAACTTTTTCTTGCAACCATAATCACAAGTGGAAAGCGTCAAATCGAAAACGAAAAGATTTTTCACTCTCACCTCAGTGGAAGGGGAAAATACCCTCTTTTTCTCGTGCAATGCAAAGGTAAGTAAACGATAACGCGATAACCAAAACCAGTCGAACGTATAATAATTTTCATAGTTTCCTCCACTTCGGCGCGTATTTTTTTTCTCGTCGAATTTCGGAAAACTCCCGGCCACCGAAAAAAGCGGGGTAGTTTTATATCTTTCGGCTGGACGAGCGGGTTGCACAGGGGGAGGTTTGTAACCAGCCTAATCAAACCGGGCTGATTGCAAACATCGTGCCGATTGGAAGGGCAATCAACTGAGTAACGTTAACTAAGTGTAACTTTGCTCGTTACTCGCCAAGGGAAAACTGGAACTGGCCTTCTGAACATAAAAGTCCGGCTGGAGGACATTACGGATTCTGCAAATCTTTCCCTTCATCAGCGGACCTGTCATTGTAAAAGATGGATAATTACGTTAACGGAATTATGCGAATCGCACCGATCCTGCATAATTAAATACCACCACTGGCAGAAAATGGCGCAACAAAACGTTCCTCAAAAACGAAAAATTGTGTTGAAGTAGTTGCGTTGAAGTCTAGAAATGTTGACAATTTTTTTGAATGAATTAATGTTCTCCTTTCCACAACGACATAAAGAAACTTGTACGATTTTTTTAGTCTTTTTAAAGTTTGTATTTTTTTCAAGGCCCCAGTGACATAAGTTAAAACTTGATCCTCATTTTTGTTCCATAAAACAGAGAAAACAAATTGTTCATCACTTCGTAAAGTTTCGTTGCAAAGCGGAGGCTTCAATCATCCAATCTGTGGAGGATTCATTCACGAAAAAAAATTTTCAGCATTTTCACAGAGGTTCTAAAATTAACTGTTTTTCTAGAAAAAAAAAACGGGTCTTCAGTTTCACGTCTGCTACATCGTGTAAAAATAACTTAGTGGAAGATGAACGATGGTGTGCGAAAGTAGAAGGTTCAAGCTCCAAAATGAGTCCAGGTTGATTGTTGTACGATTGTTGAAAATCGTTTAGCGTTGGACAAAAGAATTTCCTGAACAATTACGAGATCATCCGTGCGGCTCGAATAATTCTGAAATGAACAATCGAAAACGGATCGTTCGACGTGTGTTCAACTGAGCCGAAAAAATTCCTGAAAATACCGCCACATAATTTCATACGGATCCGGGGGAAAGGAGACGTGGAAATTCTCATGTATGCGGATGCACATGTTCCTGCATAAATACATTAGGCGATGTGGGTGGGGTTGCTCGGACACGTTTTCATCCGAAACGACGGCGAGAAAAATGGCAGGGGCCGTCCGACGAAGGACGAAGCAGATCGGGGTAGGGTATAAAAATGCCTATGAGGATACTTTGAATTTTACATCGGTCGGATCCGGTCAACATTCAAATGAGCCGATCGATCGATATTACTGTGGGATATGAGGGAGCGAAGGGAGGCCAGAAAGGGAAGTAGTAGTTGAAGATGCAGCTGGTCAGCCGTGGCCGAGGGGTGGATGAAGGAAGGCCTTGAAGGGGTCGTGAAATGAGACGTTCTCGAATTCGCCAGGGAACCCTTCGAAAGGAACATCAAACCCGTAGCATTGGCCTTTCTCGAGGAACTGTCCGGGGGCCCTCCCACTTATTAGTGGCGCTGGACGAAATACTCGAGTTCTATTACGAGGGACGACAGCTTCGTTAAAGGAAGGCTTCCAGACAATTCGGGCTGCGTTTATGTGCGCCCGATCATCTCTATAGCTTCTACATTGATTCTCAAAGACCTCGGCTGACGTTCAGTTCGATTGCTGTCCAGGGAACTTTAGTCGAGCGTAAATTTGCGTTAAATTATAGACCGTGGCTGCTGCGGAGAAATTAGAGCGATGTATTCGTCAGAACTCCACGCCGACAGGAAATTGATTCCCAATATAATTTCCAAAGTCCCATGCCCTGTGAGCCCTTTCTTCCAACTTCGGACACTTCGAGTCTCCGCAAACTTTTTTCTGATTCCAAGCTACAAAAACCTGATGTAACATTGCTTGCATCAATTTCAAACTGCAGGGGCTACATACATTTTTATTTCTTAATAATTTTAATGAGTGGAAAATAATAGAACTGTATGTATCAAATTCCTAAAATATTTTTACTGTTTTGCATTCGGTCTATCCTCATTTTGTCATAAAATCTGCATCTATTCATCAATCTGTGTGACATTTTTTAATACATTCATCTTCTCTAAATACTCTTAAGTGAGTCTAACTAAAAATTGACTGTAAATATGATTTTTAAAGCTTGATATGAACTGTTTTTATTTAACTTCAACAGCAGACATATTTCAAATGAAACACTTGAAGCTACATATTGTATTTCGCAAATTTTATTTTCATATTGATTGATGCGAGCACTATCATGACGTAAGTAATCGCGGCGATGTTTGTCGAGCAAACTGTTCCTGTCGCCTGAGAATTAAGACACACTGTTAAGCGAAAAACGGCAATTGCGGCGATTCAAAGAGCGCACCTTCCGCAGAGTGGAAAGTTTCTCACAAATTACGGCCTCGTAAAGTTGCCGACTGTCTACAAAAAACGTATCCATTACACGTTCCGATAAATGCTATGCAGACGTATGTATGCGCCTCTCTCTCTCTCCATTGTGATACGGCAGGACTGCTTGAAAGGACTTGTGCTTAAAGTGTTGCGAACAAACCACAAAGTTCTGACCTTCGTAGAACGGCTATAAATTTTTAATTCCTGTGGAACTTCTACCGCACTTGATTGCGAGAAACACCTGTAATCGTTGCTACAAAGTAGACAATGGAGATGACTAAGCCGTAGAAAGGAAGTCCAACAATTTTAACACCCGAGTATTAGCGTTTTTAATGTTTCACTATTAAATCGATCGTATTCTACCATTCTTTCCAAGTCTTTTACGAATTGCATCCATCGAAAAATGTATTAACCAAGTTGCTCAAAACTATTCTCTCGTAACCGGACACGAGAATTTTGTAGATTTATTCGAATTTCATCTGCTCGGGGGAAACTGTTTTCAATAAACGATGCTTTCTGAGTTTTTAATGTTTCACGTGAGGATTTACCGTATTCGCGGACTTCTATCTTAATGAACGAAACGGTTTTCAATTTTTATCCTTTATTCATCGAAATCCTACTTGTTGCTCTTATTCCTAGGTTTTTAATGTTTCAATCTATCCGAGGCCGTGCAATTTTCAAGAACTTTTGAAAGACTGTTTCTACTTGTTGCTTCTTCAGAAAGTGAAGAAGTTCTGTACTAGTCAGTCGTTTTAATACCATTAAAATACAATAACGTGATGAAGTACATTATTGCGCGACAGAGCCTCCAAAAATTCAACATAATAAATCTGATGCCAATATCATTAAAATTGGTTTCGATCAGGTAACACGGTTCCTTTCAACGGCGCACGAGCACACAGAAAGGTCCCGGCAGCGCAGGAAAATTAATAAAACAGTCTGCCAAAAATTTGACTGCTTTTAATTATCAACGAACAAAGGATGTCACCGGAGGAACCTTTGGATATAATAAACTCTCTGTCACGGTTGTACAAACTGTCGCGGCAAACTGTTCGGCGGATATTAATTGTTCTCCGGGTAACGCGATATTGTTTAAAATGTTAATCGTGACGGCAGCTTTTATCATCGCGCGCGATCCCGCGACCCCATAAAAAAAGCTTGTTTCCCCGCGTTCTCAAAAATAATTACTGTTTACCGAGTAATTATGGGGCGCGTTTTCCTCGCGTTTACACCACGCCGCGCCCGGGCGTGTGTCATTCCGTGTGCGTCGATCCTCCGCGTGCATTCTGCTGAGTATCTCTATGTTTGTGCGCGCGTGTACGTGTCGCAGCGAGTGCACGGAGTTGTCCGAGTGTGTGCAGGTGAATAAGTACAGACGAAATACCGGGTGAAGTGAGAGACTGCGCGGATATTTAGCAACAGGCGCTTCAGCGAAATACGCTCCGCGAGCTTCCACTTTATTCACGAGACAGCTCTATTTTTTATTCGCAAATAAATGTGTCCCCCTAAAAATAATATTTAACGTTCGCGTAATGTGGGACCCGCGGGACGGCCGCGAGGATGGTATATTTTGACAGCGTTGTACCGCGCAATGTTTTTGTTCCCTTCGAGCAACATGGACGCGCCCGACCGCCCGAGTGAGCGCTCAAACTTTGTATCCCCCGGACGAGGAGGAAATGATTAAAAAGCTCACGGACTATTTACGTTTCCTACTGTCCGCGGCCCCGATGAAAAATTCACAGCGAATCAACCGGTTTAATTAAATTCTATTTAACGCTGGCGCCGCGTTCATTATTCCACGATTACGCCCCAACTCCTCCCCGAATGTGTCACAATCTTCTTATCATCAATTTAGGCTTCGGATGACCGGAAGAAATCTGTTCAGTAAGACGCGACTACTTATCTTATTTTAAAACAAATTTTTGTCTGCTATCCCAAACGATACATTCGAGCGAATTTTTATTTGTTGCCAAAACTGTGGAAGTTATTCACCGATCAGGTAGACTATTTTTGAAAGTTGGAGGTGCATAATACTTTGTTATAGCAAACAGTATATCTTCAGGAAATTTTACGAGGTCAATTATAAATATTTGAGTTTTTATTTACTGCTCCAAGCAAAATTGGAGATTTAGCATCGAGGAAGAACCGAACACATCTTCTTTCTCAGAGCAAGAAAAGAATCGAGTCACGGTGATCCCCTATCCAATTCCAGAAAGCTTGATCGCGAACACACAGTGAGCCGATCCGGAAAGCTGGAGCAACTGGCAAAGAACTGTAGATCAATCGGGAACAAAAACCAGAAAACGGCAACCGATATCCACTCGCCTCGGCGTTCCTAATAAGCGTACTAGGAGGAGAGTGTCGGCATCACGATTCTTCCATTGAGGACTTAGTGAATTACGGGCGCGGATCGCGCGGCGCTATTCAGCGGCGAAAAACCCGCGCGGGCTGAAAGACGTAACGGAGCGGTTCGAGTGCGGGGGAGAGGAGGAAGGGAGGGGGGCGGCGTTTTTCGGCGTTTATGCCGGGGCTGGTTGCGGCAACAAAGGGACGCGGAACCAAAGAAAAAGAACGGCGTGGAGAGGGATGAGGCAGGGAGGGAGGGGTGGGCCAGTACCGTAGAGAGAGAGAGGAAAAGAGAAAAAAATCAAATTTTTGTCGGTGGAGAGACCAGTATAACTGAATGCATTTACAGATATGTAGGATAAACGCGTATAGTGGCGCGGCGGCGCGCGTGCACCATGCTTGCACCCATACACCGTTGCAGCAGGGTTGCAACTCCGACACGCGCACATGCACCGGAGGCCGGTCTCTACCTGCATGCATCTACCCCGTTTCGTGCACGTACACGTGCACGTGCATCGGGACTACGTAACCACGTTAGCGAAGAGAATCTGGCCGCGGGGTACTTTTTAAAAATTCGTGATTTTAAAATTCGCGTTGGCAAACAGCGCCCCTTCCTCCCCTCCATCCCATCGCTCGATCCGTAGAGCCGCCACCCCCGGAACCCACCTACACCCTCCACCTGGTGTGGCTCTCCACCTGCGCCCCAATCTGCGCCCCCTCGTCACCGTTCCAACTCTTTTAGCTGCACTCACGCTCCCGACGGCGCCAATGGATGACAAAATATAAGCTCGAAGCCTGGATTCAATCAGAAATGGCGACGCCCCACGCGCCACACATACCCGATGCCCCTTTTATATATTCCTTTTTTCCCCCACGTCCTGCTCCTTTTTCACTTTTTCCCTATATTTTGTTTCTCCTTTTCTCATTCTTTCCACCTTTTTTCTCTCTTTCTGTCTTTGAGCACTTTCTATATGTGCGCGTCTGTGTACACATATATCTGCGGGTGCGAGGGCGGTTTTTTCGGTTCCTTTGTCGGCGAGCGGCTTTTTTCCGGGGGTCGACGACTCGATAAATAACCATAAGAACGCAGAGGACTCACTTTGTGAGGCGATATGAAGCGATCATACGTACGCTTTATCTCCCTCCTGCCTGGTTCGTCGTTCCTGTCGTCCTCTTCCGCTCCCCCTCTCACTGTCTCTCTCTTTTTCTCTCTCCATATTCGCGGCTTTTTCAGCCTGTTTTTATGGGATGCCGGATAATTAAGCGATTGCTTTCAAATTCCCCGGACGCGATAGTCTTTGACGGCGTGGCCTTTTTAAGAACCGCGCGGTTCCTTTTTTCTCTTTTTCTCGTTTTTTAGTTTTCGGGGGGCCGGCCAACGTTCAGACCGCTTTGGTAGGTCGAGTTTGGCTTGCGGCTGCTGGGATTAGGGACGGAAGGTGGCAACTGTTGATACGCCCGCGTGGGACGCTGAAATGTGGCCACGTTATCCAACCATGCGCCCCGCCGTTTCTACATTGTTGCATTAAAATGATTATCCCCGACATGCGCCGCGGTTCGATGACGCCCGCTGGCCCACATACCGACGTACACGCACACCCACCTGCGGTGCTTGCTTCAGTTTCGACCTTCATTCTTCATTCCTCTGTCATTCCTCCTCCCCGAATTCATTTGTTCATCATTATTTCACTGTTTGTAGATCGAGTATTTTGCTAAAGGTGTTATTGCTCTTCTGGTTTGATCGTTGACCTTGGGTATTTTCTTCCATTGCACCGAACAACAGTTTTTGTGCATGTTTTTGTGGGATTGTTTACATATATCTGATCTTCAGTTTTGACCTCCATTCTTCGTTGCTCTGTCATTTCTCCGCCCCGAATTCATTTGTTAATCACTATTTCACTATTTGTAGATCGAATACTTTGCAAACGGGGGTGTTATTGCTCTTCTGATTTAAGCGTTGGTCTTGGACATTTTCATGCATTGTACTAAACAATATACTTTTGTGCAGGTATGTGGGATTGTTTACATGTGTTTGATCTGTATTCCTAAATTTTTATTTATCGTTACTGTCAGAATTGTTGGAGTTAGACACTGTAGAAGTACCATTTCGATTACTGGAAAATGTGACCACTTTTCGGGTTTGACAATTCATGAATGTATGTTTCAATCAATCAATTCATTAATGAACATTAGTGTCTGTTACAGTTGTCTACAGAAAAAACATTCTCCATACGGATAAATTTTTCATGTGACGATGGTAATAAGTGAATAATGCGATTTAAATAATCGTAGAATAAAAGATGTGAATCCGGTAATTTTTACTGGTGGATTTAACGTTGAACTATCTGGAGATCATTAAAATTGTTCGCCGTTTCCGCGAGCACGTAGAATATTTTTGAGCTATATTACCTCCGCGAGCGGTGTTCCCGTTGAATTTCTACTTTTCTACGTTTTCGCCTTCCAATTTCATTAACATGCGTTGTAATGCCGTGAAATTTCATAAGCGATGCCTTGGTCGATGCAAAAGTTGTTAGTCTTTCTGCTCGCGGCCCACTATTGCGGGCGGAGGCGGACCGCGGCCACGGGACCGCGGAAATAATTCAATAATCCGCGAACACTTTTATTCCGTACTCGGATTTAATAAACCGGCAAAATAGATTTTATTATTTGCAATCACCATTGTGGCCCCGAGTCTCGTTAGCTAGTTTTAATCTCGCCGCCGCAAATTCTCGCGCTCAGGATGCCCCGTAACGACATTAAAATGGCACTACGTACTTACAGCCGGGGCTCGGTTTATTCCCGTCTCCCTCAAGTCGCCATTTACCTTTAATCGATGTCACGTCCCGTTCTCGTGCTGCATTTCGATCCTCGAAGATCATCTTCCACTTACTCCGCAAAATTTCCTCCTGGAACATTTCTCACCCCACTATTGCGAACACTATGAATCATTTATACGCATTTATATGACTTCGACAAAATCAAGTTGATCCGATTCCATAAAAGATTTTTTCAAAATTGAGATTGAACATTTTCTAATAATTTTTTTTTAAACACGTAAGTAAATTCATATTGCATACGCATTAAGAAGATGTAGATTAAGAAATAACGAATTTATTCATTTGTACGCGACAATAAACGTCGCGAGGAACCTTGATAATTTACATAACAATAGTATAACCATCTATATCATTTTGGTTGCTTGGAGGTTCTATTGTTAACAACACCACTTTATCACTTTGCAATCTAATGTATCACGCAGTGGAATTAGCATTCTATGTCAGACCTTGTAGTTGCAATAAAATTTTACACGTTCCTAGCTAACATATACATTTTTTTAATAAAATTGGTTTACATACCTGTAAATGCTTATTTCATGACGAAGAATGTTATTTTTTGAAAAATATTCATTATGGTCCTCGAAAATGTACGTAGTTTACTATTGAGCTGTTTATTCCCCAACATTCATACACACCACAAAACCAAAACCATGCTACGATACTTCTAATCAAAACGGAACAAAATGTCAAACCAGCGCAGCATTTGCGGCAGTAAAACGCAGAAACAGAAACTCGCCGGAGCCAGAGAATCTAACAGCGCGATCGCGGCGGAGGTAACAATCTAAAAGAAAATCCAGCTTTAATCGTCCACATAAAACAAATTATCCGTTGTAATTATATTTCTCGCTTTCAGCAGGGAAACTGCGGAGAAGGGGATGGCGAGGGGGGTTGGAGGGGGTTGCAGGAGGGTCGGAAACGAGCTCAGGCTCAGGCAATTATCGTGAACTCGCACCAAACCGAAACCGCTCGGAGGCTTCGAGCCCCGATGGCGCGAAAATAAAAGCCGGCATCGAAATGTCGCCGGAATGACGCACCGCGATACTTTGCCGCTGATATTTTTCCGCGTGTGATTTCCGTCGGGCGAAACGGCCTCATTCATCCGGTCCATTAACCTTGAGTGCGAGCATATTTTTCGACGAATTCCGAAAACGCGCGACCGGTGCCGCGGAGCGGAGCAGAGCGGAGCGGAATGAGAGACCGGTTCCATCGGCAGAGCGGCGCATTTTGTTAATTGAAATCGTTTCATCGATCACCGACTACGGATAGGCCCTTCAGGGAGAGGGGATTTTTGTAACTGGGTGATCGACGAAAAGTTTCACCCCGAAGATACAGTGGACAACGTTTGAAAGATTATTGCTGTAAGGATACCTCAGAGTAGATTTTTAATTACCCAAGTTTCGGAGGATTTTTCTTTCTGAACATTAAACAAAAAATTTCGTGTAAATACTACTTTCTGTAAGGTTTAAAAGAGTATAGCTGCGAGGATACTTCGAGAATCGATTTTTTAATTACTGCGTTTAAGGTCTTTTTTTATATTATTTATTTATAAAGGTCGCATTAACATCGAGGTCATTAGCGACCACATTTGGTATACAATTATAAATACAATGTTTTGTTGGCGCAATAGAACATTTCAAAGTGGAAAGTGAAAGGAAAGTGAAAAATATACGAGCGAGTCCAAAAATATTCAGAATCTAACTTTCTGTGAGTGATCTCAGATGAATGAAATAATTAGTTACTCACTGTAAAAATAGTAAAACTTTATTTTCATGTTAAAATCATGCTTGTAACGACAGAGGCGCGCAACGAAATCCCACGATCAAAGATCATCGGGTTACGTAAGATCATTAATACCTCTGTAAAAATGCACAAACGGCGTCGTTCGTTGCAATCACCAGCTTTAATTAATCGCATCGTCGTCGTGCGTCGATGATCCCCACTGACAAGTCGAGTGTCGGCGTGTGTCAACCTGTTACGTATTCACAGGACGCGTAGATCGCAAGGATCATCGAACTGGGCATCTCGACCGAAGAAACCGCGTAAATGGCGTCTAAAATAATTTCAATGCTCTAATTGTGCTTTTTCTCTGATTCGAGAGCGTGAACGAAAAATTTGTTTATGCTATACTAATCGATATACAGTGAACCGGATTAATATTCGAACGCTCTAAAAAAGATGGTAACTTTTTTAATATTGTACTATACGATTTGAACTTTTTTGAGAAGCTAGAGTAATTAGTTTACTACAGGACGTGGAAAGAAATTTTTTCAAATATTGGAACTGATAGGTATTGTAGAAAAGAATACAAAAACTTGCATTTTACAACTTTTTTATGTGGGCCTATATCGAAAATTTAAAAAATACGTTTTGCAGATCTGTCAATTAAGCATATTCTGAAAATTTCGTCAAAATCTGTCGACGTTGCAATGAACTACATACGTTTAAAGATGGTAAAAATGGCAGATTTTCACGATTTTCGGCCTCTAATTGCAATAAATCTAAGGATTCTTACATCTTCCAATGCCTGTCATTTTTTCCCGCTTTCGATTACCGATTTCGATGAAACTTTCACAGTGCATATAATTCACACAGATCTACAAAACGTATTTTTTAAATTTTCAATATAGGCCCACATAAAGAAGTTGTAAAATGTGCAAGTTCTATTATTTTTTCTACAATTCTGACCAATTGCAATTTTCGAAAAAATTTCTTTTCGTATCCTGTAGTAAACTAATTGCTCTAGCTTCTCAAAAAAGTTCAGGTCGTATAGTACAATATTAAAAAAGTTATCTATTTTAGAGCGTCCGAATATTAAACCGGTTTACTGTATCGTTGGGAAAGTTTGGAGATTTGTTTATATGTTTCCTACAATTGTCTAGAGAAATAAGTGCGAGGCGTTTAGGGACACCTAAGGGTTTACGACAAGGAGGATCGAAGGTGGTCAGGTTTTTGCGAGGAGAGGTGATCCTGCCGGTCGTTCCGAGGACGATAATCTACATTCATATAAAATACGGGCCCGTGTTGGAAGCCGACGGTAATAGTATTCATTACGTGGCTAAACTGCGGGTAAATGCTCGCATCGGTATCGTAACGGGCGCGTTGCAAACGTCCGACGGCGTTGCAAACGAACGAAGATACGTGGAACTGGTTCCGACGTCTTTGGGTGGGTTCATTACAGAGCTCGCGCGGACAAAAAACGACCGACCCACGTCCGACCGGCATAATTATCATTAATTATATGCGCATTACGGCCACGGGTCTGCGCAACACTGTTGCTAACTCTGTCGGGACCGCCTGAGCTCAACTCCCGAGGACTCAGCTGATTTCTCCGCTGAGTGTGTAAACATTATAGTCGAGTGGCTATACAAGTCTCGTTTAATATTGGAACTATGGGACCCATCGAAATGGCGGTACCTTATTTAATTAACACATCTACCGGACGCTTATTAATCGCGTTTCAATAATTCTGCTGTACTTAATGGAACCTTAAAATTCTTGTACACGATTATTCCAAATTATTCAATTACGTTATTGAGTGGTTTTGTTTTACAATTGAAGGATCTATTAGAAAACTTGTCGCGTAAACGTGTAATAAATAGGTTCTACTAGATAAATTCACTGGTATCTGTTATCTTGATGAGCAAATAGGTGCCAATCGTCGCTAATTGGGCTAGCGAAGAGCTTTTGCTTGGAGTTTCAAATGGCAGGGCACGATTTAATACACCATCAAGAACTGGAATTCATCAGCCGCCACAAAAACAGGCTTTTAGGGATCAAAGACTCCTCCGGATGCAAGGAATTCTTTCCTTGGGCATTTCTTGGCTAAGTGGATTATTTGTATCCAGAGGGGATTGCCCATAGTCTAACTAGCATTTAGTCCGAGTTAGAGTTCCACTGTCGCTTATGATGTAGTTCATCTGTCCCTCGTGCCAATTTGACAGACTCTTCCATAATTCGTAATAAATAGTCCGTTCAATTGCAATGTACAGCATCTGCATAGACATTCATTCCCTAACAATCTTAATTGATTAAAAATGGACTTGAATACACTGTTTTTAATTTGAATTATTCATTTTTATCAGTAGTCGTTGGTTTGGATCAAAATGAGGGAAAATAATTCCTCGAAAAATATAGTGAAGAACGGAAAGATGATCAGAAGCAGATGTCGGATAAAAGTTGCCATTTATCCTTCTTCTCCTGGAACCTTCCGAATGTGAAGAATGCTGTACTGACGTGGTCTAAACAATATCGAGGAGTATAGTGCAACATAAATTGCAATGTACATTCCTTTCTTAACAATTTTAATTGATTAAAAATGCACTTGAATACACTGTTTTCAATTTGAACTATTCATTTTTATCAGTGATCCTTTGTTTGGATCAAAATGACTGAAAATAATTTCTCAAGTGTAGGGAAAAAGAAGCAGATGTTGGATAAAAGTTGAAGTTTATCTTTCTTCTGTAGAATGTGAATGTGGAGTCTAAACAATATCGAGGAGTATAGTGCAACATAAATTGGATCAAAATGACTGAAGATAATTCCTCAAAAAGTGCAGGAAAGGACGATGATCAGAAGCAGATGTTGGATAAAAATTGAAGTTTCTTCTGTAGAACGTGAATGTGAAGACTGCTGTACTAAAGTGGTCTAAACAATGTCGAGGAGTATAGTGCAACATAAATTCACAGAATCGCGAGGGGCACGGTATGGCGTACACGTAGATCGCGGCGACGTCTTGGCGGTGGGGAGAGAAGGATAATCTTACGATCCACGATGTCAAGTGATTACAGCTATTTTGTGCCACTTGTACTTATTAGGGGTGATACGCCGGTTCAGCCGGCCATTATGAGTGCCATCTGAATCTCGGCCTCTTGAATGCCTCCATTTACCATTAAGCACATTACTATTATCCTATCACGCGCTCGCCCGGCCAAAGGGACTTCTTTGGTTTGCCCGTGATGCACGAAGCCATTTGTGCAAAGTGGCCGTTCATTACTAAATTATGCCGGTTTTATAGCATTACATTAAACCCCGGCCTCGTACCGGCCCGTTTCGACCGACCTTCGAAAAAACTACTCGGCCAAGGGGGTACGCGACAAGCCGCGTGCCCCGTTCGCATTTCTCATTCCAGCTCTCCGTTTCTTCTTTTCGCCAACGCCGCGAAAACGTTCTGGCGCGAGCCACATTGAAATCACCGGCACTGCTCTCTTGCCCGACACTCTGTCTCCGCCGCCGTCGAGAATTCGCACGAGCTTTTCACCTGTGCACTATCTGAACCTAAGTGTTATTCTGATTTTTCATTTCTGGGAAAAATTCGTTTCCCAAAGAATTCACCCGTTTTCTCTCTTTTATTTTAGAACCTGCTTCATCATCATATAATTTTGTAAGTTTAAAGGAATGTGACGAAAAGATCGCTCCACAAGCGTCGAACGAAATATAGAATTTAATGCCAGCAGGTTTATCCATGAAACACAACGACGCCATTAATGCAGCAGAGATACAACTTCTGTTTGCGGAAGATCGACAGGGAGACTGATTGCAATCAGGCAAACGTGACCGAAAAATCCTCGATATCCAAAGACCCAGATTTCGGCGCCGCCATTGAAACTCGATGGTCCCTCGTCCAATATTTCGTGACCCATAAAGGGTACCGTAAAATCGTTTCCGTTAACTCCGATGCTTTGACTCTTTGCTTTCTACCAATAAACGTGTTACTAGACGTCGAGCCCTTTCACGTTTTGTCATAAATATATTTCCGAAAACATTTTCGCTTATTCCATTTAATAAAATTCAACTGAGATCCAATCCGTATATTTTAATTATTTATTTTATATCCGAAAGGACCGATATTTTTCTGCATTTTATCACAAATGGGATTCACGGAGAAAATTTACAAAACTGCGAAGATTATATTGATCCACTGAATAACTATATTCTAATGACTTCGTGGGAACAATTGGACCCAGCTCTTTTGCATTTTACGGCGAACAAGGCTTCGGGAAGGTAATCCAACTTGGTCGAATTTTTCCGAATACAAGTTCGCGAATGAATGTGGACCAAAAAGCACCGCGTTGTTGCGAAACGCAGTGCGCAAGCCAGAGCCGGTGAAAATCAGAGGAAAGTTCTCTCTGATGGAAGAAAAATCCGATAGGCGGGTTCGGGAAAGGGCGAGAGAGCAGGTGGTTGGTTATTTTCCTTCAATTTTGGGGCGGGTTATCGTCGAGAGGATCGGGAGGCTGGGGAGAGGGGGTTGCAAGGTCACGGTAATGGACCGTACGGGAATCACGGACTAATAATAATCCAGGTCGCGTCGCACTATCGGCGGTAATTCAAAGCAAATTTAACGCGCAGCGTATCGCAATTGCGGACAAACTGTATATAGAGCGGGAAGCATAACTCACCGTGGGTTTGTTTGCATTATCTGCCGCGCTCAAATACCCATATTTATCTCATCTCTCGTGACACCCTGATGGGAGATCGTTATTTTATTGACACCCCGTGTCGCGCGAATATTAAATAACCAATAATAGAACGTCCTGCGCAACACTCTTTCCTGGCTCTATTAGTATCTCCCCTGATCAACGATCTCTGTTCAAATTGTCTGGTCAATGTTCCCAGGAAACGAACCCTTTTCGAAGCGCAGTGATAGGATGGACGACAATACTTGTCCGGGCCGGGAACTCGCGATTTTTGTGATCGGGGTGTATCAACCCTGCCGATGAATTATCGGTAAAACAGCCGGCATAATATCGACCGGCATTAATCCTGCGGCATCGGGTAATTATTAATTCATACGTCGCCTACGAAAACGGTTCGTGACGCCCATTTGTCATCGGCTTAAGGGAGTAGACTCCTTTTTCCAGGATTGCAAGGGTGCGGGATTCGCGTTCTCATTTCTCGATAATACGAAAATGGGGTTTTTCAGTAGTCGAGAACGCTAGATAAAAGATCGATCTGGGACGCTATCGCCCTTAAAAGTCATATTCTTTCATTTACGAGGTGTAATTTGCATTATTCGCACGTAGCTATTTTCATAGCTACATTCTGCCGAATAATGCAAATTACTCTAGATCGATCTTTTATCTAGCGTTTTTGACTATTGAAAACCCCCAATATTGTATTATCGAGAAATGAGAACGCGAATCCCACACCCTTGCTATTCTGGAAACGAGTCTACCGCCTTAACGGGTTGCGAAGGCCTAACATATGATATTTGGGAATTTCATTCTCGAAAATTAAAAGACACTGTTAACAACAATCCATTGCGTTTTAAAAGGCATCTTTTGGAGAGAATCTCGTAGTTTTTGTGTTTGAAAATTTTCATTAAAAAATAAACGTTTAAAAATGTAATTTCCCCTGTAGAAGGGAACAGCGGAAACTTGATAATTTTCTTGCTGAAAATGGAGGTGGGGAAGGAGCGTGGATTTCGTCGAAACCACGCTGTCGATTCTGTATCGGGCCGGCTGCTAATAGCATGTTTGATTTCAACTAATAAAAAACCACAGCGATTTTTCCGTTCGCAGGATAAAAAGCAGCCCCTCCTCGTGACAAAATCAAAATCGGGATAAAAAAATACCGAGCGAAGCGGTCCTCGCCAATTCCATCTCTAAAGAACGAAAGACTATATATCCTGGTATGATATCGATAACATTCGTTATTACTCTTTTTGACATTTCATTTCCATTCCCGTCTCTCGCCGCCGCGCCACCACGGCTTCCTCTGGCTAAGCATATAACACTCGGAGAACAGCCGCGCAAAGAAGACACTGACCGGCCCCGGTTGCCGCCGGGAAAAAAATTCCCGAATCAAAAATGTCAGATCGAATGCATGATGGAGCCGAAAGTCATTTCGGCGCTCGGTCGTTTATTTATATTTCACAAATCGCTTTCAAAAAGAGCGCAATACTTTGGGATTACCGGCCGGGATGCCCGCCGCGGGAGAGACAGAGAAAAATGTCACACAGGGAATCGCCTATGAATCTCTGGAACGGCCGAAAAAAATTCGGAAATATTATTAAAAGCCGCCCGACAGTCCCCCACACCCGCACAACTCGCCACCTATCACCAGACATTGCAGTCATCCTCGTTTGACGGACCTTAACCCTTTAACCCCACGAAATTTACCATTTCTTTATTTTCTGTGGGGACCACCCAGCAACTGGGCCAAATTATAACTCGGTTGTTGTCGATGATAGACAAAAATGATAATGGTAAAAATATTTCGAAAAATTGTGGCACCAGATTCGCGGTGAAGTACCACAATCAAAACATACATCATTTTGGAATATTCAATTTAGATTCGTACCGAGAATTAATTCCGCAGGTAATATATGGTTGATAACGACTAGATTGCAGATTTGTGGCAAAAATGAGTAGAAGAATTTGCGAACAGTAGAAATATTAATCCCTTAGGTGACCACCCCTGACAGACACGGGTCTCGCGTAACGCATGCAGGCAAATTTTTAATACATAAAAATCCTATAAAAACTGTAATAAATGACTGATGATATTTTGTACGTGATTTTTTACTCTTTCAAAATAGAGAGCTATTATCTACCAGTAATATCGAGGTTTTCTACCACTCTATTGATTTTCGCAGATCACACAAGGGGTCAATAGAATTTCAAGGAACACAATTTTTCGCACCACAAAAAATTCAGAATCTGAAATGATAAAATAAAGAGGTAAAATAATTAAATGAAAGGAATGAAATTGAATGATATATCCAGCTAAAAATTTGGTGTGACATATTAATTAAATCGTGGGAATAATAGGCGGCTCATTTATGAAGCTAGCGGGATCTATTTAAATGATTTATTGGACGGTGTTGGAGGGCTAGAAGACTTTTTGTGGAGCGTGACGTAGCTTGTTGCGGGAGGAAGGATTAAAAAGAAATCAATTCGAAACGCATTATCGGCCACGTTGACCTGTCAAATTACATTCGCCCCGTATAGAAGCCCTTCAACAATGTGCTACGTCGATATATATCGCAAACGCTGTGCATCCGATCGACCGCGCTTTACCCAGGGGAGAAATATCACGGATTATTATTTAGTCAGTTTATCGCGCAAATTAGTCATGCGAATAGGGATTCATTAGAGCAGTCGCTTAATTATCGCAGCTATCGACGTTGTACAGACGATGGTGAAACGAGAAACGCTATGCGTATTCTAGGCGAATCTGGTTTCTATCCGATTGTTTCCTTGCCTCTTCGCCATCGATATTACGTTTCCGGTTCACGGTTAATTCCACAAACCAAATCCGGCGATGACAGTCCAACTGCTTCCGCGATTTTTCAGCGGAATTCAATGAGACTTCCGCATTTCTTAAGTCACAATTTCTCACTAATTGCAGGATCATCTCCCGAATTAATCTTGAACATTCTTTCATACTTGTAATCCCAGAATCGTTATCTGTTCATCTACGAAATATTATTCTCTTCTAATTACGAAAGTGCTTTTTAAATAAACGTATATTTGTAAGGTAATGTTCCAAGGCAGCATTGTATCTGAAATCGAGTAAAAGTTCAACTCGAGTGGCATTAATAATGAACGCATTAAACTCTCATTGAACATGCTAATTTATTAAAGAATTTTTCTTTTAATCTACCGTACGAATCATTCTTTCCATTAAGCTTTATCAAGCAGATGGGCGTATGAATAATCACAGAGCGTGTTAACATTCTTGATGTTATCAACCGAATCAAATAAGATTATTTCTGCATGCAGAAATTATCCCTTTGGGCATATTATTAATTAGCATGAATTCCGACTTTGCTTAATGGAAAAATATCTTGCGTTCGTAAGTGAACGTAATTAAAATACGTATTTTTATAAACAATTTCAGGTCACGAAGAGGAAGTCTGGACCCGAAATTTCTCGGGAAAACTAATCTCTTAGAAGAGGTCGAGGAGTCCTCCTCGAGATCGATCCCCTCAGCCGGCGGCAATTTCAAACTTTTCCCCGGGCCTAATTAATTTCCACGGGGTTAATCCCCGAAATTAGACTGGTCCCCGGCGCCGTTGATTCACTAATGATTCCAACGGCTGCCGTGCCGCGTGGAAAGAAGGGGGGAGAAAAAGGAGAGGAGAGAGAAAAAAAAGAAGCGGAAGAAAAGTTCCCTTTTTATCTGCGGCGTTGGTCGTCGGATCTTCGCGGTTCTGCGCCCGTCTCGTCCGGGAGATCGAGATAGTTTCGCGGACGCGCGAGATAGCGCGATCTCATTTGCATGAGAAAGGCGAATGGAAACTTTTTTACCCGCGGCCGGGCTTCAACTTTAATTCTTAATGAAAATGAGACCCTCATGAAGTCACTAGGCTGGTACAAGATGAGATGAGAGCGAGAAGCACGGCTGCGTTGCCGGGGGATCCCTTCGTGGGGTTGCTCGACAAGCGGGGGTGTGGGAGGACGCTGACTATGAACAATGAACATGAGAGGGCCGTTCCAGCGCCTTTGGCCACACGGCCCACGGCCATGTACTTAACATCGTAGCTCTGGAATTGTCACTGTCTCGCGCGACGCTTCTTCGAGCCTACAGACCCCTTCCGAAAGGGGATTGTACTGGGTGTTCGACTACCGCGTCAAATGTTTTAGGGGTGATCCGACAAGACCATCTATAACATGCAGAAAAAATGACAATTCCGTTGCAACGCCTTTGGTTCCACTTAATTGTCAGCATCAGATCCATGGGATTCTTCAAAATGTCTAGTTACAAACAATTAATTTATCCCATTGAAAATATGCTGGGATGAAACTAGTTACACTTCTGAATAAATCTTATATATTTATGAAGTAATGTGAAATGATCACTTTTAGTGTAATGGAAATTACTATGGGGTGTAAATTTAAATTCAAAAATTCGATTCCTCTGGAAATTTAGCTTCAGCTGAATAATATTTGTCTTGCATTTTCAATCATTTTTCTTCGTGAAGGGCTAAAGAGTTTGATTTTATTCCGAAGTATTTAGTCGACTGTCGACAAATTTTGTTCTCTTATAAGAGTGAACATGAAGAATTTGTTTGATTTCTTAAAATTGTCCTTTATGTCTGCCTAAATAAATCCGCATTAAAAACGTGAATTGTTATATATTTAATGTAATCACTAGACTGCGGATCTTTATGCAAAATGAAAATTGTCTGCATCGACTGCAAGAAATAGAAACTAAATTAGATGTTATTTCTTCCCTTAATAATTTTAATATCCAATTTTGGATTTTACTATAAATGCGTAAAGATCCGCAGTCTAGTGATCACATCTAAAGTTCCAGATTAGAGAACGCTAAATTGTAGTTCTAACAATGGCATCGGATGGCATAAACAATTGGAAGCCGAGGATTGAAGATTTCCGCGTCGGATGGTCGGACAAAATTTCGCCGGGCGAATGCAAGAAGAATCTGGACGAGTATATGTACTCAGTAAGTATATGCAAGCCTTTATCTTGCGGAAGAGCCCTCAAAACCTTACCGCGGGCATCACACTTGGCAGAGTGTACGCTCTCTTTCGAATGCAATATTGCTTTACACGGTAGTCAGTCGAGAGAAGCTCGGCTGCCAGGCCCGAAACAATAGTAATCGCACTCAACTTCATACTTAACCGAACACGGTTGTGGCACTGCCAGCAGGCACGTCTCAAAATCAGGAAGCATAATCGTTATCCAACCCTGCGTCTCCATTAATTTACATACTCGTTTTTACTGCAATGCTTTGCACTGTTTCTTCATTTATCCAGACATTTTCAATCAATTTCGAGTAGATTGTATTAAATGTACAACATTTTAAGTCAATTTTGAGTAGATTGTATTAAATGAGCAACATTGTAAGTCAATCTTGATTTGAATATATTAAATGCATAACATTTTAAGTTAATTTTGAGTTGAATGTATTAAATGTACAACATTTTAAGTCAATTTTGAGTAGATTGTATTAAATGAGCAACATTGTAAGTCAATCCTGAGTTGAATATATTAAATGCATAACATTTTAAGTCAATTTTGAGTTGAATGTGTTAAATGTACAACATTTTAAGTCAATTTTGAATTGAATGTATTAAATGTACAACATTTTAAGTCAATTTTGAATAGATTGTATTAAATGAGCAACATTGTAAGTCAATCCTGAGTTGAATATATTAAATGCATAACATTTTAAGTCAATTTTGAGTTGAATGTGTTAAATGTACAACATTTTAAGTCAATTTTGAGTAGAATGTATTAAATGTACAACATTTTAAGTCAATTTTGAGTAGAATGTATTAAATGTACAACATTGTAAGTCAATTTTGAGTTGAATGTGTTAAATGTACGACATTTTAAGTCAATATTTTAATTTTTTTTCAATTGTAATAAATGTATGGCATCGTGCATTATTCATATTGTATCGATACGACGCCAAAGAACAAATAGGGCTGAGATAATGGGCGGCAGATGAGATGAAAAACAATCCCAAAAGAAATAATTAGATTGTGCTTCGAAGGGTAGTTTGTTGGTCCCCAACCAAAATTCCCATTACAACTGCACAATTTCTTCAAAAAATTCTCCACTGCAATTCATGAACGCTCAAAATGCAGTACAATGACCACCAGCAACTATCATATTACCATAGACCATCTACAGAAGAGGATGTGTGGAATAATTTGTATGTGTGTAAAAAATGGAATGAACAGTGTGAAAAGATTACGAATACGGAAATTGTAAGCGAACTGCATTCTTCGAAATTAACAATAAATAAAAATAACAAGCACATTAAGCCGATGTGTAACTACCGTACGAACCCCTAAAGTGATGTGCCCGAAGGCTTCGGGTGCAGTCCGTTGGGCCTCCGCCGGAAAAAGCGAAGAAGGGCTGCGAAGCAGTAAGAAAATGCAGTGTTACCGGTTGTACCAGCATTCATACATACTTTACGTCTCTCTATCCTGGACTGGCGGAGTCAGTCTCAGCGTGTCCCCTTCGGCCGGCCAGCGCGGATCCGCGCCGGTTCTTTCCGTCTCGTTCTCTCGAAGTGAATGTAAAAACAAAAAAGTGGGACGCCTTATTGTGCGCCGGTGAGACTGGCGACTCAAAGGCTTAGTGCTTTGTACGTGGAGCTATGCCTATGTGCAGGCGCAGCAGGAATAAGGGGTTGGCTGGGGGTAGGAGGGTGGTTGGAGGGAGGGAGGGGGGGTGCGAAAGGGGGCGACGGTAACTACCCCGTGTATGGACCGGCCGTGTACGTACACCCTCGTCAAAGAAGTGGGGGAGAAAAATACACCTAGCTACTACCTCGTTCATTTTTATCCCCTAAAGCAATTTCAGCATTGTTTTAAAATAGTACTTAGCAGGGTCATTGTATTATGCATGCGCCCTCGGTCTAGTGGACTGCGCCAGTGTGTGAGAGAACACTTGATTCCTCGCGCACGTGAGCCTCGTCCATTGTTAACTCAGGAGAGAGAAGCGGCGGCGCGGAGGAACAGGGGCTCGGAGGAAAAGGAGTCCCGGGATCCGGGTGGGGTTGCAACACGTTCGGGAGAGGGTAACAGAAGGGATTTTCTCGGGCAAGATTTTTCAACCGTGAGCACCTCGGCCATGAAACGCATCGGTGCATTCGAATTCGGCCTGTCTGTCCAACGGCCCGAGCAACGCGCCCTCCCTTTCCTGCCTTCGCGTCACCCCGGGAATTTCGGATCATTCGAACTGACAGCGACCGGAAACTTAGGTGAAGCAACTGCTTTCCGGATGCGAGCTAATTACGCGAGGAATTTTTAAGTGACCGTAGTCATCGTTCATTTACTGCTTTAAGGAATATAATTTTTTTCCAAGAAGGACATGTGGAAAAGGGCCGTGTTCTATTGCTCAGAAACAAGAAAATGAAGTAAGCAATAATGAATACATAATTTAATCATTTTCTTGTGGTACACAGTATGGGAAAAGCTGCACATCATCTTGACTCTTTTGTCTGTGTACGACAGGCTAATTCTACTTCGAATCCAACGACGATAATGTACGGTTATTTGGTTGTCAACTTTCCGGCTAGGGCGATCAAGTACCGTAAGGGACACGTTAATGAAAGATAATTTAATTCGGGTGGTAATCAACTTGATTCCTTTGCATTGTCCGCAAAAATACACCGAAATTTTCGTTTGCCCTAAAAGCCTCCACTTTTCCTGAAACGTTCCCAGTAACGACATTGAAAAATCGTATTAGAGATGATGAAAGGGCGCGTAGGGCCACCTCTCGTTGATCTCTGGGCCTTCGTTTTTCGTTTCATTTACAATAAAAATAACGTCATTACCCCCTAGCACCGTTCTCATAAACGAGTCTAAAAACCTCGACAAGATTTAATTTGGCCTAATTAAATTCCGTGATGCGGCGAGTCACATTTATCAAAGAACGATGCGACAAGTCACGTGGAACGAATGTGCAAGATTTTATAGGAACTGAACTCTACGGAATACGTTCAGAATATATTAAGCAAAGCGAGATTTCTGCATACATGAACGCTGTAAATGTATAAAATTTTGTGGATGTATAAAATCACTCTACAATGTTAGGTTTAGCGATCAATACTTCCCTGCTTCAGGGTAATTGTAATCGCGAGCACGAAAAATTAATTGCCGCAGCAATTTGTAAAAAGCAAAAATTGTTTATTCGATAATTCCAATTACCTAAAATTCTCGGTAAGAGTCTCGCGTGGCGCAAAACGTTTTACGATTTCTTTTTCGACAGTAAGTTTCCGATCGGAGAAAACGTGTGATTGCAGCCACATGAGAACTTGACCGTCGCGTATCGATCGTCCAAATTACTGTTTAGTCACGGGTGATTATAACCGTATCGCGAAATAACTGGGGGAGGGTGCACGGAGTGGGGGTGGTCTGCGAGGGGTGGCCACCCCCGAATAGCCACTCGAGTCTACGGTTAGGGTAGTTCTTAGACTCTCCCGTTACTTTGACATTTTTAATTACCGACCCCTTGTTTCCGACGAGCTCACTTGTCTCTGCTTTGTGTACGAGCCGACTTCTGGCGGCTTGACCGGCATTAAAAAGCGACATTCACTGCGAGGAGTCGAGCACCATGAGTTAACCCTGAATTAGTAATCGTCCTAAGGCCGGCCGACCACAGCACTCTATTCTTTGTGGGGATCCTTTGATCATCGTCATCGCGAAAATTCGGCGATCCTTCCGATGGCGGAATTTCCTGCAGATCGATCTCACAGTTACAAATTTGGAAAAAATTCATAGTCGTGTGTGTCATCCTATAGAATGTTCATGGTTTGTTTCGAAATTTTTTATTAATCAGAACTGAATAAATAATTAATTATACGATTCTACCCTGTAACTACATTTGTGGTACCGACTTGAAACTTGCCATAGAGGGCTTTCATTGGGGGCTCTATCGAATAATATGAAGAAAGATTCTTTCTGGATCTATAACGAGTGACGAAAATTAAAATTGCCAAATTAGCACGGAGTAAAGAAATGTTCCTCGGTTCAGGTTTCCACGGATCGGTTCAGGGGACTAGGAATTTGCATAAACATCTGCGCTTTGCAATTGCACGAAACAGCGAGATTGAAGCCATTACTGTCGGGGCATCGATTGAAACAATCGATCGGTCGATGGCGCCGCTCATTAACTAGGCGAGCGGAGCAGCCTATTTATAAACGCGACTCGGATCCGCAGATTAGGAACACGCGCATTTCCAAAATTAGCGTCACCCTGTAGGCATAATGTAGATAGCCGTCCTTGCGTGAAACCAATAATCGCGTGGCACCGGGGTTGGATATAGATTAGAAGGGTGAGTCGGCATAGCTAATACACGCGTTAATAAGAGCCCCGTGTTCCACGCTCCACGCTCTGTATATAAGCGGCAGCCATGTAATTTCTAACCGCATTTCCCTGTATTCGCTTGAAACGTACGTACACGTACGAACGAAGGTGGCTGGAAGTTACGAGCCGGTATACCGTGTGTCTCGATGCAGAAAAGGGTTAACCGATCCGTACGAACGGGAATCCTCCATTCACGGCTCACCCCCTCGGCCTCTCTTATTAAATGCATCAACTGCCGAATCGATATCCGTAAAAATCGTTCGGCAGAAAATACGTCGCGAGATTACGTGCAATCAGATTCTCATCCCTTCGCGGTTGAAGCTTTGTGAACTCCAGAACTGAAACATTTTTTTCTTCATTTTTATACGATGATTTTCAATTCTTGAGTTTTTAGTCATTTCTTTCAGACGAATCTACCTGTGATGATTTAATCACCGGTTTCGAACTTTTATTTTAACGATTATTGGAACAGCGATTGGCACATTTGAGAAATTCTTAGAAGTGTGTGCAGCATATTCACAACGTACTATAATCCATATAATATTTATGCATTTATAAAGAAATTGGTCGTGTGAAATATAAAACGTGAAAAGATTTTAAAAACTCAAGAATGCTGTAATGTTATTTTTAATGTAACAATGTCGTTAAGGGATAAAATCAATTTTTATATTATTCCTGCTTTCCACAATCAATGCAAAATCCGCAGTCTGCGATATTCGACGTCAATTTTTGGAATTTCATTGGGCTGAAAATAATATAAACATTATGTCTTTTTCACTGTATGGAACTGGAGGCTAGATCAAGACTAATTAACTAGGCTAGCGTTCTATGACCTTGCGGTGAATACGTTCTTGAGCACCTCCTGTGTCCTACAAAAAAGCAGACAATTTTGAATAAAAACCACGTAACTAGAAAATCTACGCAGAAATGTCTACAGCACATAAATCCGTGAGGGTTTGAAAATTGCTTACATCGAAAAGCCTGTCTCGTCACAGTAATCTGCGCTCGAGACCCAGTTCTCCGTAATCCCTCGGAAGAAGGGGTCTCTCCAGCATTTCCGCGAAGCGATCCGGTCTCGATCGTGGTCGATGATCAAGCCGAAGTCTATGAAAGTATCGTGGCCAGGTGTGCGGGATCATTCTTGATAAGGGCTGTGTCGGACGACACGGTGTATCCGGTCTTGTTCCGCGAACCGTTCCGCTGCTTAACCGGCACGAGCAGCGTATCACCCGTTACAGTTCGACTAGACGAGTACTTATACGCCCACAGAACGGCACCAGCTAGCCATGCACATTCGTAGGAGGCGGAGAGGGTGGTGGCTGTCCGTAGCCCGCAGCCTGTAGTCACGTAATTAGGTGATTAAAATTAGATCTCGCATCAGCCAGAAACTCAATTAGCAATTAAACGTGGCATTTTCTCTAATTACGATACGTTCTCACTAATTACAGTAGCTAACCTTCCCCGCGTCTCTCGTTCCGCGTCTCTCGCGGAACCGTTTCTCTCTCTTTCGATTTCTCTCTCCTCCCTCTCTTTCCGTCGATCCGCACCCTCCTAATTCTCGTCTCTCCCCCCTCTCTTTCTCTGCTGCCCCTCCCCCTCCAGTTTCTCTCGAACCAGCCCTCTGTACATTGCTCTCTTTCGTGATCCCATTCCCTGGCTCCTCTTATCCTCCGTCGAACCGTGGCATCGTAGAGCACTCGGGGAAACGAACCGGATCTGACTCGATGCACGCGTCGACCTATCGAAAGTATCGATGCCAATTGCCTGCCAGGTCTGCCTCGAACCGGCTGCCAACCCCTCCGACGACCATCGACGCACTCGTTTATCGAATTACGACAGGAGGAACCTGTGTGTCTCCTCGGAACTCTTCCTCGATGGAACACCACCGCGCGCCTACCTTCCACTTCGTTTCGGTTAGCAAGGGACGATCCGCGGGTGATCAACGATAGCGCTCGAGCATGGGGGACCTTTGCTTATGGGGATGGCGATGTCGCCTACTTGATGCAGCGACCCGATGTCGCGCACCCGCGATTTTTAAGAACGCAACCCCGGGAAAGGAAGAGTAATTTGTTTGGGTTCGTCATAATTGCGTTTCGGCGCGGGGGCTGGTGTTGTGGGGGTTGTGGAGAACCTTGTTCGGGGCGATTGGGAGGTGGAATTGAGTTGACGTACAGGTTATTGCTTTTTATGGGTCTAAATAATTTTTTGCCGTACCTTCTCTTCTACAGTCACAGTGATTAGAATGTCTTTATGCAGAAAAATGTCGTAGAAGGGAAAAGAAAATGTATATTTTTTGTGTGGCTATATTTATTTTAATGCTTAATATTATTGGAGGGTAATATTGAATTATTATAGATAAATCAATTTTATAGAAAATTTAATGTTATTGAAGGGTAATATTGAATTATTATAGAAAAATTAATTTTATAGAAAATTTTATATTATTGGAGGATAATATTGAATTATTATAGAAAAATTAATTTTATAGAAAATTTTATATTATTGGAGGGTAATATTGAATTGTTATGAAAAAAAATAAATTTCATAGAAAATTTTGTATTATTGGAGGGTAATATTGAATTATTATAAAAAAATTAATTTCATAGAAAATTTGTTAGACTTTGTTAAAAACCTTCATCGCGAGTCTGGCTCGTCAAAGTACGGCAAGGGGTTAATATCAATATCCACTGTATGAGGTGTAGGACTCATGCGGCAAGGAATATGAACATTATGAAGCTGAAGAGAACCAAAGAGGATTTTTATTTTTGCATGTAAAAAAATCAAGCGGGTTTAATGCGAGAGTATACAGTATCTCTTCTTTATGGTTATAGTAGACGTAATTGGTGAGCGAAGGTCAGTTCCCCTCCGGACATATTGCTTCGAACTTCACTGGTGTTCCCATGTCACGCAACTTCTCCCTTTTTAAAAGATTAACAACATCTGTTTAAACATTAATACGAAGAAAAGGGAAGCGGTTCGCCGCCATAGTGCCAGCAAACTAATTAAAACCTTTAGAGTAGCAATTGACTGGCGCATTAATCAGTACGTGTACGGGTTTTGTAACAGCCGGTGGGCTGTACCATACTTTTTACGCGGTAATTAAGTTAATATTGCATTACGTGCGAGCATATTCCGATCAGAATGAACCCCAGCATTAATGGTAAACCGTGGTAGCCCATTACGTGCATCTTTTCCTTGATGATACCGATAAATAGAAAATTGAAATTAGGAAACGTTAATTAGTATCCGAACAAATTCTTAATGCTCGCGATTTTCTTTTTTCGGAATTCTTGTTAGCAATATAGAAGAACATGTCTTACCAGTATGATTAAATTAGAAGGCTTTACAGGCTTTATGGATATTTTATGTAGAAAACACGGCACAACGAAACGTGTAATGAGGTTCAATGAGATTTTTATTTTAATGGAACCTTTTTAATAAGGCGCGCACAGATCTCTTCCCGGTGTGCTATCTGTGCCGTTTTCATTTGTATGATTCGAGATTAATTGATTGTCGGCCATTTCATAAATTGGTTCCGTATCTAAATTTCAATTTATACGAACACGCCGCCGGGGCGTTGAATAATAGATTAAAGAAACGCTACGAAATTCAACCGGCGATTAATTAATCACTGAAATTAGCGAGTTTTTAGTATCCGCGCTGTTATACGATCCTCCCCGACGCATCGTTGATTTGTGCGATCACTTCCCACGCAACCGTCCGTGGCATCGTAAACTCTTGCCTCGAAAATTACCGAGATCGTTCCGATCCAGCGATAAACTCGGCCGGATGGATTCAGCCATTAGCATAATACGGCGAATGTCTGTATTACAGTTTTCGGTTGGGCTAACCCACCAGCCGGCGATTAAACAGCATAATAATTATTATTTCTGAAAGGAACGGCCAGAGATAACCGATCGCAAACATTGAAAACCAACAGCATTGAACGCATATACCGACAGAATTCTAGAAACTGTTAATCGCTTCCATTTCACGCGGCTGAACGATTTCGCAGAAGAACTCCTCTACCGTGAACTTACTTAACGCGGACTTACCGGTTCGAGGGCACATCAATCCGCCACGCTGTGCCAGGCTGGAGCGATTTTTTAAATCATATTTATATTAATATGGATGCACTTTAAGCCTTCAATATTTATTCACGGTTACTTGCCGCTGGAACACGGCTAGAGGAATTTAGTAAGTCTTCTCTATTGTGTGTAACCATAGTTTGTTAATTTTCAATCGAAATATCTGCATCTCGTTAGAAAATGTAGAGCTTCAACATTTTTTGGAATTGCAGGTCTATTTTAATAAAAATCGATAATCATTAATCAAGTGCTCAGAATATTTGAATTTTTTTTATTTAGGCTTTTAGAGCTTCAATAATTCTCTCTAAAAAGATATTAATTGATAACTTTCAGTTTTCGAGGCAGGTGAATTTTCATAAAAATTGGTAATCACCTCTCTATCGAATTTGAACAAGTGCTCTAAATGTATGAATTTAATTGATAACTTTCGGTTTTTCACACCGATAAATTGAGATAAAAATCAGTGAGAGACGCAAAGCATTTTCTGTCATTTGATAATTAATTTGAGTGACAAGGATCATGGGATGGAATAGTTGGTGGGCATATGATTAAGAAGAGCAGGGCTGTGGTGGCGAGCGGGATCAATTTTGACGGAATGAACGTCATCCGTTTAATCGACAATACCAATGATTCAAGCCACTGCCGACAACACGTGCTTACGAGAATCAGATTCGCGTTCATCGTCAGATACCCGAAATAACAATCTCGGGCACGTACATAACATGTCCCTGTCTCTCGATGCATATACGACAATCCGTGTAAGTGGCAAATTACCAAACCCAATAGTCGCGCCTGACTCCCGTTCAATAATTAAGTCGGCTGGTGTTACGTAACGTACCTACGGTGTATAATCGTATCTACGATTGAGAGCCGTTCGTGTGTAATTCGATATGATTATTCATTGGGACAGGTGAATGCGACGGTAATTCCGCGGTGATTAAAATAATCGGCACCCGTGACCGTGCGCCAGCATCGCGTTTCTGTTGCCTGGCTGATAATAAACGCTTTCATCTGTCGACACCGCGGGAACCTAGCCTGATTTCCACCGAAACCAGCCTGGTTACCACGGATACTTTTTCCTGACACTCGCCTGGTCACCGTCTGCGTCTTGTTGAAGTCTCCCGGCGCCGCGAGAACCTCCATCCTCGAATCCCAACTTCTCCCGAAATTCGGACAATCATTCAATTCTTATAATTCCATTAATAACCTATTAAGATAAATTCCTCGAAATAGAATAATATTAAATATTTTTTTTCCGGAAAACTATCGAACCTTTCGCATTGGCATTTTGCACACGTATTTACTGGTATTTCAAGCACATGTCTCTTTTTTTTACAGTAACAATAATTTAAATTACAGGAGTTACATATTTTTCTTTACAGAGCATGTTTTGAGAGAACATTCCTACTCTGATCAGAAACGAGGAAGTTATCATCCGAATCAAAAGAAATTAAAAATTTTTTTGGCCTATAGCACAATAAAAAAGATGAATTACTATTATAAAATAAAAAAATTTTTTCCACCAATATTTCCATAACACCATGTACATCATTTGTAAAAAAATATTTGTATCTAGCATGACAAATTTTTCGGTTTCCAATGATTACGTGTAACAGATTCGGAACAGATTCCAATTGGGCTAATTGTTTCCTAGGATAATCACTGTGACGTCACGGTAACAGAAGAATGAAATGCAAACATTCACCGTGCATTAGATTTCGACAACAGAATTCACAAAGCGCCATTACCGGTCCGTTAATAAATTACCATGATCCGGTTAGTCCGACTAGGAAAGAATCACTTTGATGGCATGTTACAAAAGATACTAATGACAATACACCGGATCGATGAAGTTAGCCTAGCATGACGTGGATCCTGAAAGGCTCGGACTGGTGAGATATATAATTAAAGCAATATTTGGGCTTACGTAATTATGGTTCATTAACGGACGGGGTCCCCCCAAAACACCAGAGTCAATAAGATACGCATGCTTGGTTAACATTATGTCACATAGCCGAATTACGTTCCCGGTTCCATTAGCTGAGTTGGAATAAAGTTACCGATCAATAGGCACCGCTGTGCGGGTTGTATGTACAAACTGATCGCGCGAAGGTTCATCTAAAGCCCCGATATTGACGAATAATAAACTGGGATATTACCCTATTGTCCTTGTTGCATGCCGCCGAGGAGGGGAGCACAGGGTTGCAACGGTTTTTTTTTCACCAATCAAAATTGCAGGATCACATCAAATTAGAATTTTGTGCAAACTATGAACCCTGTAGCCCGACACAATCTCTGCAATCATTAAAGAATAAAATCAATCAACATTCTGCAAAGAATAAAATTGCAAAACTAAATATTACCAACTATTAAGTCAAATATTACATTGAAAATTAAAACCAAATATTAATATATTAATTAATATATACCATATTATTAATATATACTAGCTTGCCTTTAGAAACTAGGAAACTATGATGAGAAAATACAAAAATAAAAGAAAGGTTGATAAAATTTGAATTTATTCTACCCTTTGATCGGTTAGGATCACATTAAATTGGAATTTTGTGCATTAGTTAATAAAAATGTGAACTGTAATGGAATTCATATGTTAAATTTTGTATATTACTTGTAAAAGAAACACATTGCGCTGTTACATGCAGTGACTTCCAATAATATTGTACTATACGATTTAAACTTTTTTGGGAAGCTAGAGCAATTAGTTTGTTACAGGATGTGGAAAAAAATTTTTTCAAAAATTGCAACTGATCGGAATTGTAGAAAAAATTTTACAACTTTTTTATGGGCCTACATCGAAAATTTAAAAGATACGTTTTGTAGATCTGTGTCAATTAAACATATTCTGAAAATTTCGACAAAATCGGCCAACGTTGCAATGAGCTACAAACGTTTAAAGATGGTAAAAATTGCATAGTAAATCTAAGGATTCTTACATCTTTCAATGCCTGTCGTTTTTTTCGGCATCGATCGATTTCGATGAAACTTCCACAGTGCAACTTCCACAGGCCCACATAAAAAAATTGTAAAATGCAACTTTTAGTATCTTTCCAACAATTTTATATTGCAATTTCTGAAAAAATTTGTTTTCACATCGTGTAGTAAACTAATTGCTCTAACTTCCCAAAAAAGTTCAAATCGTATAGTACAATATTAAAAAACTCATCGAATATTAATTCCGGCCACTGTACGAAGAAATTGATTGGGCGAAACAGTAAAAGATTTAAAAAATTCAAGAATGTTGTAATGTTGCTTTTAATGTAGCAAAGTTGTTAAGGGATGAAATCAATTTTTATTTTATTTCTGCTTCCCACGATCAATGCAAAACATTTTGCATAAAGATCCGCAGTCTAGTCATTCGATAGTTCACGATTCCACGGTGAGCGTGTTAAGGGTTGAAACATGGGATTTTTCTAGCGAGTCTAAAATTGCAAACTGTAAATGGATGTACAAGAGTCGACGAAGATTCGGAGCAGAATCATTAACCGAGCCCTGACGAAGTCAAAACATTTCTCGGAAGAGGAGGTCGGCAAGATCGACGAGACACCCTGATGGTATTTGAGGTATCGACGCGGCCGTCGAATCGGCGCAATAATAAGACCTCATGAATAATAAACCTCTCGACGGGTCACGCTTCCTCGGGCCAGCTCGCGATTATTTTGTAGCCGCGCACAAATTAAACTTCCGGCCATTAGAGGATTGATCCAGCTCGGAATGGAATGTAATATCACGGAAGGTGGCTGGCGTCGTTCGAGGAGAACTAGGAAGACGCGAGGGTGAAGCGGGAAGTGGGGCGAGATGGTGGCCGCGTGAGCGACGGGGGTGCAGGATCTTAATTATAATTCTTGGCCGCGAAGTTCCGACGAAAGCCTCGTAAATGAGGTCGGCGCCCGTCTGACACAAACGATATCGTGCACGACCGCGAAAAACCTGACACCACAGGCCACGGTCCGTTTCTGTGACGTCACCGAATGCATTATCCAGCGGCCACAAAATACTCAGAATTGTTGCTAATACTAAAATTTAATTAGGAACTTCTTTTGCTTTAATGTTTAACTTCTTGCCGCATCATTTTCTTTACAGTTACATTGATTAAAACATCTTTATCCTGAAAAATGTCGTAGAAGAGAAAATTTATATGGTTACATTTATTTTAATGCTTAAATATTGATTACAAACGAAACAAATTTTGTTTCAGTTAAAAAGAAAGGCGTAACATTCATATTTGTTAGACTTTGTCTAAAATCTTCATCACGAGTATAGCTCGTTAAAATACGGCAAAGTCTTTCAGTTTCCCGTCTATTTCAGCTGGTTTTCATTATTGCAATTCACAATTCATAGAAACGTGTTTCTAAAACAAATTTAGAAACACTCGTTCAATTGTCGCGTATAATTATTAATTAAATCACTTATTTTCTATGAGAACCCTCCAATTTAATTCTGTAAATAAGATATTAGAAAGGAGAGAATGCTTTGTAGTGGATTAGATGTGGAAGGAATCGAGGGGAGATGGATTTTGCATTTTCGCGAGTTAGATTTCGGAATAAGTTTGCGAAAGTTCGATTTGGGATTAGCGGTTACATACATATAAAATTGTTTGATGAAAGGGTTCATCCGGGGGCGCGCAAGGAACGGCGGCGGCGAGACACTTCTGGGAAATTGATTACCGGTTTCGATCGAATTCGTATCAAATTCAACAAATATAATTGCAGTAAAAACGAAGCTTTACCGGTGCGACACGTTCCCCGCGCTCCCGACAATTATTTCTCCATCCATTTCCTATCGCCGCAACCACGATATTCTCGAGGAATCCGATATATTCAATTAACGTTATACCGCACTTCCACTTGCGGCTCCGCCGTGTTTCGTGCCCGCGGTATAGAGAGAAAGAGTAATTCTTTTCCAGGACATCACGTTTTTTACACGAGGGGAAACGTTTATGAGGTCAATATGCGGTTGCGGTCGCTTATGATTTTAATTCGACCGGTACACGGCCCTTCCCGCCGGTCTCAATCTTCGCCACCGACCGAAATCGGTTAACGATTTTTGAACGAAACCGACACAAGGTGTATCGCGAAAAATTCACACCGCCCAATTTTATTCTACCGTCGACTCGTTCCTCCCACGATCCGATACAGAACCAAATTGAATTCGCGAGTTATCAAAAATAAAAATTCCGAAGACGAAGAACTTGATAAATAATTTACTTCCTCGCGATATTTTTCAGAAGATTTTCAAATTGGTCGGAAACAAAAATTAATTGTTCTTCCGAAGTCTACACTTTATTTAGACGTCCGCAGCGCGCACATTATAAAAATGAATTGATAATCACTCGCACAATTAATTCGACTGTCGGTTATGAATTATTAAATCAATTATCGAACCGCAGCTGTTCGCACAATTAAGAATAACAATACAGAGATATTATAGTAGGCTGGAGTAGGACAACGGCGTTCCGGACAAATTAATTAGGAAGCAAAGAAAGCGAAATAAGAATGAAACGAAACTCAACCCGCTAGTTAACAGGTTAAGCACCTCTGGAGATTGTGGAGGGGTAGGTTCACTGGACGGGGGGACCAAAGTCCGGCATCGATGTCCTCAATCGGTCGATGCCGCTCATTATCCTCCCACGAATTCGAAAAAACCAGCTACGTGGGTGAACGGGGTGCCGAGGCGGGGGGTAGTTCGAAAAAAACATTTTTTTCACCCCGACGAAAATTCCTTACGCCGATAAATCACGATTATTTGACCGAGGCTTCCACGGCCGGGCAGTATATTTTACTTACAAAGTCACACGTTGGATCACGCGCACACTTTTTTCCCCGGCTGGCCGGGTATTACATTTTTAAATGGTTTTTACGTTTTGAATAGCAATGGGGGTTTGCCCGCATACCTTTACCGGCTCCCGGTGCCTACACCCCCGCAACCCCTTTCACCCCCGGAGTACAACTATCCGGCGTCGGGACACCCGCACCCCTTTCTTTTCATCCCCCGCTCCGGGCCGATTTCTCGTCGACCGCCACGCTCCGGATTCCCGAATTCACTGGAAACTTGTCAAGGTGCTCGAAGAAACGATTACTAACGCTGGAATCGACTTACTGCGACGCTTTCCAAGCCAGATGGAAATAAATCGATTAGACGGTGAATTTTATATAAAAAACCAAGTCGAAAATGAAGAATACAATTTTTTACACGGGGCTTTGTTTTCGAGAAAATCGAGCTCGAAGATACAGTCTGGCGCGTCTGTGCATGACCTACCGCATCTACTTCTCGCAAATGTTATGCGCGCGAAGACCTTGTCGGGTCTTCAAGGTGATTTTCTCGATAGAGAAACTGGTCATATACAGGGTGAACCACGAATCGTGACCAGTACAGATTACTCTGATTAGCTGTCCGATCGAAAATGTTTTTATCAGGTATAGCATGGTTTCAAGAGAGCTTTCACGTGATTACAATAAATTAAAAAAAAATTAAAAAAGCAATATTTTTTATGTTGTGATACCGAATTCGCCTTGAAATCCTCTAACAAATAGGCACAAAAAATTGTAGGTGTATTTGCAAAAAATTAGAGGTCACCTTGAAAAATCATGAAAAAAAAAGAAGTGACGAATAGTTTGCTATAATCACGTGACAGCTCTCTTGAAACCATGTTACACCTAATAAAAATCATTTTCGATCGGACTGCTAATAACAGAGTAATCTCTACTGGTCACGATTCGTGGTTCATCCTGTATTGTGCTGTCACTTAACCCTCTATTGCATTCCGTTCCCAATTGGGGACATAAATTTCAAATGTTCTATAGTAAATTAAGTAGACAATACTGAAGACTCTGAGCATGTTGGTTCCAAGTGGGAACATTGCGCTTATGAATAAAACCGCATACAGTGACTCCCACTAATATTCGGATACTCTTAAAAAGACGACAACTTTTTAAATATCGTACTATACGATTTGAACTTTTTTGGGAAGTAGAGCAATTAGTTTGCTACAGGATGTGAAAAAAATTTTTTTTTTCAAAAATTGCAATTGATCGGCATTGTAGAAAAATTACTAAAAGTTGCATTTTACAACTTTTTTATGTGGGCCTATATTGAAAATTTAAATTTTAATTTAAATTTTTGTAGATCTGTATCAATTAAACATATTCTGAAAATTTCGTCAAAATTGCAGATTTTCACGATTTTCGGCCTATGAACTGTCGTTCTTTTCCCCATCGACCGATTTCGATGAAACTTCTACAGTGCATATAATTCACACAGTTCTACAAAACGTATTTTTTAAATTTTCAATATAGGCGCACATAAAAATGTTGTAAAATGCAACTTTTAGTATTTTCTGTGCAATTCCGACAACCTGCAATTTTTTTCAAAAATTTTAGTCACGTTGTGCAGCAAACTAATTGTTCTAACTTTCCAAAAAATTTCAAATCGTATGGTCCAATATTAAAAATGTTGTCGTCTTTTTAAAAGTGTCCGAATATTAGTGAGAGTCACTGTATGTATAAAGTTCCCATACAGGAATAGTCATAAAATACGATAAATAACATTTTCTAATAAAATTTCATTATTTATGTCATGACCACACTCATTTTTAAGTAGACTAACAGCCATATATATATTTTTCAACTCGTCATAAAAATTCATGCAATAGAGGGTTAACAATAAATGATTTCTATTTTACGGCCAACCCTAGTCTGCTGTTCTCATAGAAATTTGGTCGACTGTAGAGGTGCACGGTTTTCTATAGTGTCTTATAGCATTGTCGTGTATAAGCCACGAGAGCGGCCACTGTTCTCGTACACATTCGTTAGGTCGCGGGCTTCAGATTAAGGGGTATGAGCGTAAAAAGGGGGCAGCGGTCGAACGCGAGGAGCCAGCGCGGCGTCGGGAGGACGGTAAATGTAAAAATATTGCTGAATCGGTGCAGATAACGGTTTCATATGGGGGCTCTCTCTACTACGGCTCAACACCACCTCGCCCCCGAATGCCCACCCCCCGTAACCCCCGGTGCCCGTCCTATCCGGTGTGCCCCACCCCCGCGTGCGCCCCGATACGGTGCGGGACTTGCTTTGAAAAAAATGTATCTCGACTCCGGGCGTAGTGATACGAAAACGTTTTGCATTTCAGCGAGCACGATGGCGAGCCCGTGCACCCGTTCCAAGCGCGCCAGGTAACGAATCAAACGAATAACTTTCGAAGCGCGAATCGTCCCTCCGAAAATTACCGGTAGTTCCACGGCAAAACGGCCGTATAATACGGCGAAGTCGGGAAAAGTCGAGAAAGTCGGATGGATCGCCCGGCCTGATCCATTCGTTGTAATCTCCAACCATCCGTGGATCCTCATCGATCCGCGCCGGTAACAAGATTCCGTATGTAGATCGAAAGTTCCCGGTCGCTCATCGAGATTAATATTTACCTCCCCCACTGTCACCCTCATCGTTGACGAATCGTAGTTTCTACGGACATTTGCCGCCGCTCGAATAAATTAAATATTGTTCGTTAGCTGCTCTCCGCCTAGTGTCGTCGTTGTTTTTCGACCTGTGCGCGCGTTTTGCCTCGTTCGCTCGTTCGTATTCGCACTCGCTGTACACTCGCTACCTCGTCCCCCTCCCCCATCCCACTCTCTCTCTTTTTCTGGTTCTTCTGTCGCGATTAAAAACCTTTCGAGATTTTAATCGAAGAAAAATATTCGCATCAATTGAACGGGGACGGCCGATCGATCGATCGCCGAATGTATTTTCACTCGAGCTCCTACAACCCTCTGTCGCGGTTTCGCATTTATTCCCCTGATGCTGTTTTCACGGGGATACAATCTTCCCTGTGTGAACGATCTCAATGAAAACAATTTGTTGATCTTCCCCGTCGAACCGGCCTTCCGGGTTTCGGTTCGCGGGAGGATTTTTTTAAGTGATCCGCGGGACGAGGAGTTGAACATTTTTGGGGGTTACTTCGGAGAATCGGTAGATCCTCAAATGATGACCGCCTCAGTTGATTAAAAGTTTTTTAAAATAAAAAATTTATGATCGCCCCAGTTGATTAAAAGTTTTTTAAAATAAAAAATTTATGATTCTCAGTTTAGAAATTTTTAAAAAATAAAATATTGTTGAGAACAGAGAACTTTTCTATTAATTGAGCGGGTGGTTTAAGATGTATTTTAATATCTTTATGGAGGTAGTAATATTTTGCTCTTTTTTTTCAAATTTGAAACTTACAATTTTGAATGAAGAAACATTTTTAATAGAAACGAATGTTAACGAAGTCTAATGATCCGCATCTAATTTCGGCAGGTTTTAAGATTCCTTAACGTGTCACATCGATGAAGAGGAACCGATCGTCGAAACCGCGTCGCCAACGCCCTAAAACGGTTTACGCGAAGGGGGGAGGCGAGGCATTAAAATGAAAATTGATGAACTGCAGTATCGCAGCCAGCGAAATAATCTGGAAAGTTATGAGCCTCGTAATTTACCGCGGCGTTCCTTAAATTCATAATGAGACGCATTTAAAGCAGCTGCCGGTAATCACGGCGATTAAAACGTCCTTAAGCGCGCGCCGAAACAAATTATACTCCGGTTACGGAACAAAAAATTGTTCTTTCGGATTTCGAGTGCCCGGGAAAGGGAATGAAATGATTCGATTGTTTAACGAAAGAGATGTGCCGCCCCTAATGGTTTTTTTCATCACGTCTGTTACATTATTCAATTCACTCAATAAAATTAGACCTCTTATGTATGACATAAATTAATTATTTGCGTACACCAAAAATGCATTACCCTCAGCATTTGTAAAAAGTAGATCATGATCAGACGCGTCAGACGGGATTTTCAAATGAAAAAAATTTATACCATATTTTCGACTTATATCCTCATGTATTAGGTGTAGAAATGAATTCGGTGCCTTGATATTAAATTATTTATAACTCTGGTTTGAATGCAAATAATCGCCCGCCGTTTTGTAACATTTAAGTACCAACACTTACAGTTATGAAACATTCGAGATCTAATCAAAACAAAAACTATTAGTAAGCAAGATGGCGGCGTCTGACAAGACTAACATACGGCACTGTATACTGTTTGCCTTTCAATTAAAGAAAAATGCTTCCGAAGCCGCTGAAATGATTTGTTCTGCTTTGATTTTGATGAATGAATTGAATTCTGCTTGAATTTTCATTTATTCCGATCGCTCCAGCATCATTTAGCAGATACAAATTTCCGAACATTAGAAGAGGTGCAGAAAAGTATTGACGAATTCATTACATCAAAACCGCCATCTTTTTTCTGTCAAAGAATTCGACAGTTGCCTGAAAGATGGACCTAGGTCATCGAATAAAATGGAGATTATTTCGAGAAATAATATATGTATGATTGCATTATAAATAAATACTAAATTTGTTTTAAAAAGGCAGCGAATTAATTTCTACATCTAATAGAATCATCCCCTCTACGGAGTTGCGCATTAACCGATTAAAATTTTAACCAAGATTGATCGATTAATGTGTACGATTAAAAAAGGTAATCATTGAAAAATGATTGATTCAATCGATTGATGAAGTTACTCGTTAATCGTTGATTAAAAAAAGAAATCATCGGAAAATCGGAGACTGATTTAATCAATTGTTGAAGTTAATCGCCACACGGTCTATCCATAAATTGTAATAAGTAGACACATAGAGATCATATTATAGACCAAATGACAATATATCTAAACTCATATAATAATTTACAGACGCAATTATTTCTTGAAAATGATCTAAATTAAGATCGAAACGTTAAAGTTAATGTGATAATTTACAAAATTGCTTCTAAATAACAATTGATCGAACCATTCGCGCCGATGGCATTAATATATTTTTTATTATACCTAAACTCAGTTTACATTTTTTTCGGTATGCATACAGTTTTGACTCCGTATTTCATTTCGAAATTTCAGCAGTTAATCATTAATCAATTATCCGATTGACGATTACAATTGAAAAGAATGTAATCGTTAACCGCAATTGACGACTAAAGTAGGAGTTTAATTATTAATTGCGATTAAAACGATTGAAGTAGAAATTTATTCGTCAATCGTTGATTATATTTTCGCCCTTCTGCCCCTCTATGGTGGTACATTGGGACAGTCCGGGACACCCTGTACAGGAAAGGGACGAATTCTTTTTCGTACCACAGATTTATACATCTACAGTGTTACACAGTATCGTCACAGAGTGTACCTCGCCAGTGGTTTCCACCCCCGCATTCCCACCCCATGCAAACACTTCAGACAGCATCCCGATCTCGCGACTTCCTGTTCCCGATCTGTCCAGTCTACATTCTGCCACGTCGCATCTGGATCCTATGATAATCCTTCTCCTGGATCCGTGACCCGGGATCATCCGAATAATGTCACCGGACGTATTTATAGCTCGTTCATTCGGCCCCGCCCCCCATCGTAGCCGCCCCTCCTCCCCCGCGACGCAGCCCGAAAAAGCGTTATTTTCGAGATCCGTAGTAAATAAAATTGCAGATTAATTCTGGGTAAAATACTACGATTCGAGGAACGCTCGGGCGTCGCGTTGTTATCGTTGGTATACAGGGGGCGGGGGTAAAAAGCGAGGTGATGGGGGGACGGGGAGGCGGGGGGCCGGAGGGGGCGGGGGCAGCGGGAAAAAAAACGAGAAGGAGAGGGTGGGAAAACAGAAACGATTGTGTCTGTGTGTCTGTGCGCGGGTCTGTGTGCGCGATCGTCGATGGACGGGTGGAGGTAAAAAACAAAAAAAAAAAGTAGGAGGAGGAAGAGGAAAAAAGAAACAACAACACACAGATGGAGGGAGGGAGGTAGGAAAAAAGGAGGTACAGACGCGTGTATACGCCCGCGGGCGGAAAAATGACGCAGACGAGAGAGAGAGAGACGCACACGAAGCGGAAGCGCGTGGTTGGAACGTCGTCGTTGTCGTCGGTTGACGGTGGGCGAAGGAAGTCATCGAATTGGGCTTATCAAATAGAACCGATCGAGCCTACGGCGCTGGAACTGATTCTCGCGGTTCACGTAACGAGCACGGTTCAGCTGTTGAATCGAGGGTTCACGCGCAGTTGAACCGCTGAGTGGCCATGAGTCACCTTAGGAGCGCGACAGTGGTGCTTCGGGAGGGTTGAAAGCATGAAACAAAATAGAGAAAGAGAGGCGGAGTTCGCAGGGAAAAGTTGCGGGAGAAAGAGGACGTCGCTCTGAGAGTTGAAGATCGCGAGAGGATGCACAGGGACACGTTCCCCCGGTGTCAATTGGTCCGATCGGATTTTGTTTCACGAATGCGTTGGCTGTTACAATGCGCGCAATCGCTCGAGTGCCACCGATATCGATGATCGCGGATCATGAAGACGAGATGGATTTTTTTTCTTTTTTTTTTTTGGTAAATATTTCAGGCAATGATTTCTCGAGGCTAGCTTGTTATGTTAATTTTGCGGGGAAAGGGAAGGATCATTGATTATTGAAGGAATGAGTTTGAGAGAGGGTGAGAGCCGCTGCCAGCCACGCAACGAAACGCAGGACCCGAACCCCTCGTATAATTCCACCCTTACAATTATCCCCGGCATTAAAAACACGATGTTAATTTCTCTCCGCGCAGAACGACGGGAACCCCTTCGATTCAATCGATTTGTAATTCTGCGCCTAAGCGATGCCATCTTGCGCGAAACTCACCATGATGAATTCGTAATACTCAGAACCCTGTACAGGCGATTTGAAAAAGTGGCTGTCAGCTGTTTCAAACTTGCTGTTCTGTCAAATAACAGCTTCTTAATTATTACTGTTGCGGCTGCTAGGGTTGTGGAGGATATTCAGTCCGCTGTGAGTTCTTCTTTCGATGTCCTTCTGGGGCGAGTTTTTTAAGAATCGAGGTAATTTCGTCATAGACTACTAAACTATGGAAATTACGATCCCAATTAAAAACAGGAATATAAGTGAACGCTTTCTAGCAAAAAAATACTTCACCTGGTAAAGAAACCGAATAAGTGAAATTTAAAAGTTGTATGTACAGTTACTCGAATTAATATTCGGACGCTCTAAAAAACACGATAACTTTTCTAATATTGTACTATACGATTTGAACTTTTTTGGAAAGCTAGAGCAATTAGTTTACTACAGGATGTGAAAAGAAATTTTTTCAAAAATTGCAATTGATCGGAATTGTAGAAAAAATACTAAAAGATGCATTTTACAACATTTTTGCGATATTAATTCGAGTAACTATATGTATTAAGATGGTATTTATTAAATACATATATATATATATATTTCATGATAATATATTATAACTTGAGAGCATGTATTTCACTGTCTACATTGTTTTCACTGCTTAGACTTAAATTTTTCCATTTCGATAGGAAGCCTTTATGCAAAGCGCCGCATCGGGTTAACATAAGAGAAAAATTATTCAGTTTGTATGTAAATGAATACGCTGCGATGTAAAATATTTAATATTTACCAAATTTTGATAGAATTTTTTTATATTTCTTTTTCTTTTATATTTCTCATATTGGATCAGATTTAAAATAATTAGATGTAAAATTTAGTGTGAAGAGTGAAGTGTGAACTGTGTAGAGTTTACGGATTTATTTCCGGTGGTGTATTAAGTCTCCTAAGGTTTATTTTCGCAGTGATCAATCCCACAAATATCGGTGCAACAACTTGTTTGAATATCCGCATCGAATTCGCCACTAAACCCGAGCGAAAAGCAGAAATTCCGAAAAGTCCTAAAAAGTCAAACGTTGTCAGGTTTACATCAACCATGGGCGTTATGAATATTGAAAACCCTCTAAAATCAAACAGTGGCTGGATTATAAGAACCACGAATTTTATGAATATTGATTTCATAATCAACGGGTTACATACTGTGGATCATCTGTGTGATATTTGATCCGACGCTATATCAGAAGTATGAAAATATCTGTCGATTTGACTTACATAAGGTCCTGGAATTTTATTTACAATTTTATTTACAAATCACTTCGAAAATTGGTTTTGATTCGCCATCGCAGAATTACGAAAGAGTCGATATCTGAGATATCTAGGAAACAACGAAAATTCACAATATTGTTTACATTATTAAATATGATGTATCTAATCAATTACTACACAGTTAAGTATTGCACGAAGTATTCCATATGCATAAAATGAAAAAAGAAATCATATAAAATGGAATTATTCCAGGTCGGTAGAAATGTTTAATTTTCAAGTTAAAATAGCTCCGACTGCAAAGAGTTAATTAAAAAAAGAATTCATTCTTTCATAGCTGGAATGGAGAACAGCATAAACATTAACCCTTTGCACTCCTTTGTCGAGTGTGACTCAACATCAGAGAAAGAAAAATGTTAAGGAAACGGATTTTTATATGTATTTGGTTCTTCTTTTATTCAAATTCTTATTTTTTAGTTAAAAACAAGTATAAGTTCCACAAGTATAAATTACAACAAAGTCTGAGAGCTTTATTTAATATAATTAGTAAACAAAATTGTTTGAAATAAGTAGCAGTCAAGGCACTGTCCTTTAACTAAATTTCAAATAAAACACTTCAAATAGCAGGGAATTGTCGGCAATAAAATTGAAAAATAATTCGGAGTGCGAAGGGTTAACAGACAATATGGACCACATAAAAAATTGGATCGGTTCACCATCGCGTCTTTAGGGTTAAAGCCAGGTCTCTTTAAAGTCGCGTGATCGGATCGCTCGCCGGAATGAGGAAGGAGGAACATTCACACGATCATGACCCGCCGAGCTTTTTAAACAGCTCGTATTCAGACAGAGCGTAGTCGTATCCACGAAATCGCCGGTCCTATTTGAAATCACAGCACGCCACGCGCGCCGTGGGGTGTAGTCAGAAGACACAAGGCGGCAAAGTATGAGCGGGGACGTGGTGGTGTGGAGGGGTGGTGTTCACCCCATAAAACAATGCTCCCACATCTGTCAGCCTCTTCTAGTTCCTCTCCCCTGGTAGCCGCCCCTTCAAGTCCCTAATTATACCGCCCCCTTCGCCCCCCTGTCGACCAACTCCACCATCCTGTGCGTCTGCATTATGCGTCTGGACCACTTGGGCACGCACGGGGGCGAAGGGGAGAGATGCCCTTGTAAAACGAGAGCGAACGACGGTCAAGACGCGAATCTAAACTTTTTCCATGACATTTGCTGAACCCCGACGACGAAGCGACGACCCGAAAAAAAAGAGAAAAAAAGAAGGGGGTGCAAAGACGCCCTCGAGACGTCGGGGGAGCAAACGTCCGAAATTTCAGACAATAGAGAAAACGAGTCTGCTCGTCCCCACGCTGTTCCCAGTTTCATTATTATTTTCTCTCTCGTCCATCGGTTTATTTTTACTTTCGATCGCGTACACGCTCTTCTTCTCTGCCTCTCTTTCTATTCTTTTCCCTAGCGTGTCCCTGGAATTGACTGTAATTCGATTGTCACCGGGAACAGATGTTTCGATGATTAAAATATTGGAGGAGCGGGATCGACGGCGCGAGCCAGAGGTGAGCGGAAAAATGAATGGCAAATGGGGAGATAGAACGCTGCGGGGTGCACGAATTTTTTCGAGAATCACCAGGTTTGCGGGTGCTTGCGGGATGTCTTGGGTTTGGGGCTTGTGGTTTCCGGTTGATCTCGTTTTTGTGTTTTTTCAGCCAGGGTTTCGGTCAGTGGTTTGCATTCTTCGCCACGGTCGATTCTAGGGCAAGAAATTGCTTTCGGTTCTACACGAATTTTTAGCAGAAACGAATTTTTTTCGGGAAAACTGTCGAACCTTTTTTGTATCGAGATTTTGCACACATATTTACTGGTATTTGAAGTGCGCGTGTGAGTTTGTTTTGATTTCAGCCTCCCTGCTCAGAAACGAAATAAAAGAGTTCAAATAGAATTGTTTAGTGGAAATTTCGATCGCGACTGCTACGAAATGATGAATCCATCGAGGGTTGGTACCTCGTAAAAATGTAACAGCTACGAACGTGTACGCAATATCGACGCTCGAAAAATTGTCGATGTATTAATATAAAGTTGGCGGTGGTGATTGGTCGTTTACCAGGCGATGGGTTTTTCAGTTCACGCGCCGGATGAGTCACGTCTTTGAATTTTAATTTCTCTCAAAAAATCTGAGTAATCACGGGAGAGGCCGGCGAACATGTGCAGTCACACCTCTCATTAGGTTTTTGACAGCCCTTCATACGAGGATCAACCCACCCTGTGCATCCACCCGAGTTCCCAACCCCCCTCTTTCCACCCCCTACACGCTTCTTTGTTCTTTGTCTCACTGAATGCTAGCAACCCCTCTGCCAGCGCGGCTTAAATCAGTCGAACGTCGAATATGAGCACGAAATTCACGAGTCGAGCGGCAATTAAAATATTCTTTACGGTCGGCCGTGTGCTAGCCATCGTTTATTCCCACAACGATAATGAACGATCAATAACGAAATTCTAGAATTGTGCTCGGCGCCGATTATACGAAAAAAAGAAGAGAGAGAGAGAGAAAGCTAAAGAACATTCCAGCTGCGTACTCGCGAACGCCCTTTTGCTAGCAATCGATATTCAAAACTGGCCCACCGCTGCTTCATTATTCTTCAAGTACCCGGGAAACAATGATTCCGACACGTAGACCTACGCGTATTACAACAATAACTTCTAATTAGAAGCAAACACCAAGTAATGAGAATATGCGGCCGTTACGACGGCTACGTTGGTTATCTACGAGAAGAGTTCCGAACAACGGGTAATTGATAAAAATGGCACTTGTCTCTGCTTCGTTCAATTCACCTGAAATCACCTGTATCATGTAAAATAGTATCTGCAGGTTAGTAATAAAATACATGTTTAGAAATCTTTCTAAAATAAAGGGTAAGTCTAGTCGCTAATCATACTTGTTTCAACCCCTATCCTAGTTAGAATTATATTTTAGCATTTATCCTAGTTAGAATTATATTTAAACATTTCTTCCGACCTAGAATAATTTCATTGTATATGATTTTTTCCATTTTATGGATGTGAAATTCAATACAATAATTAAATGTGTAGCAATTGATTAGATATCAACATATTTAATAATGTAAACAATATTAGTTTTAGTGGTGACTCTGTTATAGTACATTCTAGTACTCTATGTATAATAACTCTACAACTATAAGAGATATCGGGATGAAATTTCCACTAAAAATCATTAAAAAATGAATCCCATCTACTTTATTAGCGAAAAATGTGTTTTTTTTTTAACTTGCGGAACTTATTTCTTTTTAATTGCAGATCATTTTGCAGGATATTCCATATATGTGCTTTTTTAAAGGTCTTAAATATTTTCGGGTTCCACTTTCTCAAGGGTTAAGGTCTTATAAAGAGAACTGCGTTTAAAAAAATTCTGTAAAATGAACCGTTAAATAGATCCACAACAAGCCACGGTCGTAATAGAGGGGTTCAAGTGCTTCGTAGAACATTCGAGACCCCTAGTTCCCTAGTGAGTTTTCTCTCACTCCTGGGCACGGGGAATTCAGTTTTCCTATGTAGAAAAAACGGTATATTTGGCAATAGCGAAATCAGCCGAAATCCACTCGCGACGGGACATTTTGACCGCTGCGCGAAGAGCCGATGCGTGCCTCGGGCTTGCGTCGGCCCGAGGCGCATGGGTGGGGGAACAGCGTTGCGGAAGAGCAAGGGGGGAGACTAGTCTCAATCTGGCAACTTACTATCACTTTTGAACCATAAATGATATCGAGATGAAATTTCCACTAAAATTGATTAAAAAATTATTCCTACCTTCTGATCGTAACAAATATATTTTTTGTACTCATCTTTTAATTAATTCTTTAAATTTTCTTGTCTTCGGTGATTAATAAATTTCTCTATATTTCTTGAAATATTCATAATATGAAGAATACATGTTGAGTAGGAATGAATAAATTTGTTGAGTAGATACTCTCTTATGTTTTCATTATAAGCTCCTAAAAACTCATTTTCCTCGGTTTGCTAGTTCAGCTGTTATAATTTCATACAGGACTAGTCCATACGTTCCATACAGGAACAGTCATAAACTGCAATAAATAAAATTTTATCATTTATTTCATGACTACACTCATTTTTAAGTAGACTAATAGCCATATATATTTTTTTCAACTAGTCATAATAATTCATGCAATGGAGGGTTTAAGCTCGATGAAAACCAAAGGCTCAGAGAAATAGATAACGAAAATTGTCTGACAACGACAGTGGCTTACCGGAAGAAAAACGGAGGAAGATTGAGCTGACTGCGCAAACGGCCGCGTATTACCAGGATGTAAATTACCGATAATTGTTAGCATTCTATTATTTTCAATTGCTCTGGTAGCCGAGGGGCACCGATTTCAACGCCCAGGCCCGTACACATTGGCCCCGTTCGAATCGAATTATCGATAACCATCAGTGTATCGTCTGTCCAGACGTTTATATAAATGATTAAAGCTCGCGGGTGCCGGTAACTCAAGAAAACGCCCGCACTCCTCTCGATAATTTCGAATCGTATATATTCCAATGTTTGATTTACCGGCCTGGACCTTCTGGTAACCTTTCATTTACCAGGTGCAATTAGCTATCATCGTTTCTCATCGACTATTAATGAACCAGGGCCCAGAGAGGAACAGAGAGGTGGTGCTCTCGAGTGATCTTAGGTGTAGAGTTCGTTGCGTGTCATCTGTCCATGGTGTCCATGGTAGTCGATCCATGGTGTAATGCAGGTACTCGTCACCAGGATGCACTTACCCAAATTGAGCACAGCATGCAGGTACCTGAAAAATATGTCGGGGAAACACACTCGGTGCCCGTATGGTTCGAACATTCTCTCCTTCTCTCTCGCTCTTCTACAGTATATTCAATGGCTGCTGGAACGTGTCGCAGGATGTTGATACCTTCAGGCCTATTATTATTGTCACACCTACCTGTACCATTATGCAGATAGTGATCTAGCGTTTTTTACGAATATGATTGGTGTTGTTGCTGCTGCTCTCGTGGAATGTTAAATTGTCCCCTCGAGCTGGGACGGTAATAATTATAGTTAATCATGTGTGCCCTACGTCCCGAGGTTATTGGCTGGGTATTAACGAGTCCAGACTCGACCGAAGGACTCAAAGTAGCCTCCGTCTGCTCAAATTGTTAATAATAGGAGTGCGGGGACATTCATCTTCCACTGGAGAAGCGGAACGCGTACCAATTTCAACTTCTATTCGGTGCAGAGTTTTGTGCGAATTTTATTTGAATTCCATGAGGATTATAGTTGCGGCTCCAGAACGTAGCAATTTGGTTTTGTGCTTGAGCAGGAATTTTAATTGAATTTTTCTGGAATTAATCATCGAGTCGATGGAGTAACTATCGTTTGGCAAAGTTGGTCTTGTGGACTGAGGTCTGGAGAGAAAAGTTGTTGAGTTATTGTAGCAATTATTTTTGTAAATTGTGCCTTGTAGGTCTTGACAAACTTTGGTTTACTTTATAAATTGTGATAATACGTATGGCAGTCAGTGTTGATTGAGATGTAACAGATCTTCTGATTTTGAACTTTCTAAATAGAATACGTGGAGGATTGGAATCTGTGAAATTGAAAATCTTGAGTTTGAAAATTTAATAATAAATTGAAAATAATAAAATTGAAAATTTGGAGGACTTTACACATTGGATGAATGAGAACCACGAATTTTCCACATTGATTATTCCTAAATTCTCGAGTGGAAAATTTCAAGAATACAGATTCGTCAACCAGAAAATCCATAGAATTGTTACATACGACGTAGAAGATATCGAGGATTAGTAAGTTAGAAACTCTCGACAGTGATTTGCACCGTAGAAAATCTAGCGAATTAGTGACATAGAATAACTTGAGATCGAGGCTTCCTCGAGTAGAAACTTCGTAGAATTTTGCTTCATGAAGCAGAATTAGGATCGCTGAGGTGCAGTATCACCGTGTGATATTGGCTGCTAAACTAGAAAATCTTGGACTGTCTAATTGGGCTTAAAAACTAGCGAACATTGAAAATGAAGGTGCGCGAGGCACGGACCGCGAGATACAGGATTCAAGAGCTGGAAGATGTCGAGCACGATGTTCCGCGAGGTAGAAAATCTCGATGATTAGTCCTTTTAAACTGTAATTTGAGTGTAGAAATTGAAGAACCGTTCAGAAGATTTGCTGCCGATGCATTAATAAAACGAAGTAAACGCTCGGCGCTCGCCCATTGCGCGCGATACGTTCAATTCAATAACAAAAGTTCCCCGGGTATCAAAGTTAAAACGGTGCTCTTCTGTCGGTGGTTCTCTTTCTTCGTATTTCACTTTTAATTAAAAAAATTGCGTTAAATGGAGTTTAGCGTTTCAAACATTTCTCCCTAGAAAAAAAGCACAGACACAGACAGACAGACGTACATACATATATCGAGAAAAAGAGAGAGAGAAAGAGAGAGAGGGAGCGCATAGGTGCCCGCACGGTGCCATAAGCCGGAAATTAATCAATACGCGATTCTTCCGTTCCCGACCGAACAAAAGTGAACCAACCACTCCCGAAAGCACACTTCTATACACGAGTGCCCTTAATTTTCCCGGTTCAGAGTCGCGCGGGCGACGACGTCGACCGACGACCGACGACCGACGTCTCGTCGCAAAGTCACGAGTGAAATTGGCCAGCTTTCCGAGGTAAAAACCTCTTTGTGAAATCGTCACGGCCGTGAATCATCATCCTCCTACCTCCTGTCACGCTGTTAACCGAGCGACGATGATGCCTCGTGTTAAGGGGTTGCTAAAGAGAGGAGGCGCGGGGGTTGGAGAACTGACAAGGGATGTCGAGAACTCGGAGAGAGGAGCTTGGGGTTCGCTAGATAGAGGAGGACGGCGCGACTACCCCCTATTTATATTCCGGCTCACCCTCCTCATCAACGGCGTTCATCTTTCCTATTAAAGTAGTAATTTAGCAGGAAATTAAGCTACGCACTCGCTTCTCGCGCCGCGGCACTTGCTCTCCCTCGATCTTTCCTTTTCTTTCTCCCTTTCCCCTTGCCCTTTCCCTATCGAGAACGTTTCAGTCGATCACCGACGGTCTGTTTCCATTTTCCCAACCTGTCTTCCCTCTTAAGCCGAATGTCCACCGGACTACCAGACGCTCGGGATAACCGTTACGCTGTGTCTTCACTCGGTGGTCGTCGTGGACACTTAACCGTAACTGTTGTGCTACTCATCCTTGTGCAGAGTAATTGTTCAGAGCGGCTCTCCAAGTCTGCGAGTGTCATTGCTGAAGGGATTATTTGAAATGAATTACTATATTTAAAATGAAAATACATGAAAATACTCAGAGTGTACACAAATCTGGATTAGCCACTCCCCGACATTGTTAACTTCAGTAACAGCAACAAAGATAGTTTAAATCTCCCGGGAGTTCGCCGAGGAGTAGCTTTTGCAAACTCGACTGAGTCTCAAGTTTCGAGAGGAAATCTCCGTTTATACTCGAGAATAGAGATTCACTCTCGAGAGAATGGAACTTTCATTTATTAAAGAGTCGCTTTTCGCCACCTGCCCGACAAGAGACGTCTACTCTCGAGTGTAAAACTCTGAAGTTGACAGGTAGCATTACCTTGCCTCTTGGCTCTCTCCTGTCCGCAACCCCCTATTAAATACGTTCAATCTCTACACACCATTACTATTCTTGCTCGCCGCCTCTATCCCGTTTCGCGGAATTTAACGGCACTTATTTCTGAAACGTTAAATTGACGTGTGTCTAGGAAGCCTCGCGACTCAATTAGCTATCTTAATCAGACTGTATCTGTTAATCGAATTACTATTTATTATGTTTAGATCTGCTGGTGGAATTGAGATTGATAAAAGAATGCGGGTGTGAATTCATCGCATAATAGCTTCTTATTCTCCTCGGTTCTTGAGAGTGACGTCACTTTGCTTTTTGATATTTCAGTCCTTCGAATGAAAATATCATTTGCATGAAAGCTTCAATTATCTTAAGTTCGTCTACACGAATTGCACTCTTCTCCCTAGCTTTGCTTCTCTGAAGATCATTCGCAAATTTCAATTCCCAAGATCTATTTTATTAATTCTGAAGGAGATCTTTCGCCTCAAAGACTTCAATTGTTGAAGATCTTTCAAGACTATCTACATCGCAAGTCCCAATCCTGAAGGTCCACTTCGCAACCTCTATTTCTAGATATCTTTTTTCACAGATCCTCATCCCCAAAATCAACAACCACGAAAATGTCCCAAGAACCCAACATGCAAGATCTTCTCAAGACCATCTACATCGCAAATCCCAATCCTGAAGGTCCACTTCGCAACCCCTATTCCTAGATATCTTTTTTCACAGATCCTCATCCCCAAAATCAACAACCATGAAAATGTCCCAAGAACCCAACATGCGAGATCAAGATCTTCTCAAGACCGTCTACATTACAAGTCCCAATCCTGAAGGTCCACGTCGCAACCTCTATTTCTAAATGTCTTTTTTCACAGATCCTCATCCCCAGGTTCCACATATCCCTACCAACAAACACTGCACAGAAGAAAACAACCATGAAAATGTCCCAAGAAACCAACATGTCATGGCGTGATCAAGATCACCAGTCCAGCGTTAAACAACACTCGCCTCGTAAAAGGGCCGGGGCTTCGGCCCAATACACCCGCGTCTTCCTTTGTTCGCCGCGGCGCGATTCGGCATTTGCACAGCGCCGCCGCCCCCGCAATCTCGAAAGTTCGAGATCCTTTTACCCCCAGTCCCGGTTACACTCCTCCCCCTCCTCCCTCTCTAGACCTAGCCTGGTCGCGTCCGTTTCGCCCTTCAGGGTCGAGCTCTTTGCAAATAATGTATAGGAATTGCGAGGCTCATCTACATAAGTAATACCGCGTTAAGGAAAGCACCAAAGGCGTCTCGGAAGATGGTAGTGGATGGCGGCCTCGAAACGAACGAAGAAGAGGAGGAAGAAAGCCAGGCGGATAGACAGAGACCATCCGGAGGAAGAGGGCAAAAGGAAGGAGGGCAAAGGGTTCCTCGCATTAATTGTGCCGAGGAGAGATAAGGAACACAATGTTTGTTAACTTCCACGAGATGTATAAGACGACTAAAGCGATCCGCTTTGTGGCGGCTCGTTTTCCTCTGTTGAAATGCCCGAGAAGGGAGTCGACTATGTTGATGGAGGCGGGGTGGGGAAGTAGGGGGAACAAAGAAGAGATTAACGGACGATCGATAATTATTATGCGAATTTCTTGCTGTCCGTGGCCCCTCTTGCCTCCTCATTTATCGCCATATCGAATTTTAATTGCGAGACCTCCGTTGCCTGGATATTAATCGCGAGGATCTTACCCGGTGTCTTCCACTCGGAGGTGGAGGATCAAGATTAGAGGACACTGTGGCACCATCTAGACTCAAGTAGACCGTGGATGAATTAGCGTGCCGGGCAATCGTGGTTGAGTTTATGATTGACTGTCCCTGGCCACGTTGCCAGCACGCACAGCCTTGAACTTTCACTTGAATTGGTTAATGCGTTCGCTACCGCTCTTCATTTTGGCAACTGCTTCTTCAAGACTCGGCTCTTCGAATATTTTATTCACCGGTTTGCAACTGTTCTACGTTGTGGTAGGTCAAAGCAATTAAATCTTTCCAGTAATCTTTTAAATTGTCTTCTTAACATCTTACTAATAAGTAAATTTTGCTCGAAATTCCCTCATAAATTAACGAGGACCACAAAATGAAAAATATGACCAATAAAATCTAACAGTACAGAACGATTTGTTCTGTGTTCGAATGTCAAGCGGAAGCAACAATGTAGGAAATTTAGTGTACATGTCCGCAATAAGCCAAGCAGAAGATGTTTCAAAAGATTGTTACGGGTTATTTCCTGTCGTGCCGGTTAATCCTTAAACTCCATTCGAAGTGGTCGCTCCTCTCACTATATGTATTCAAAATCGTCAGCGGGTATGCAAGAGATATTCAGAGAAGGGCCGACTACACGCTGCGACATTAAGTGCAAGAATATCACTACTAAAATCGGTCGTAAACCAAATATACCGCCCCTGGGCATCGCGCTGCAAACTAAATTTACATTTCGATATATGGCACGATAAAAATGTCACATCTTTAGGTGCATTCTTCTAGCGGTCAGCATTTCTAACCGGGGACCATCGGATCTCATCCTGTAAACCGAAAGAGTGAACCAAATGTACCAATTATTAAACTTGTACACTTTGTCTAAATAAATTGATTCGTCGTCAAATTGGTAACATAGTTGAAATGGTACTTGTTCTTGTTGTGAAATTTTTAAGCCTGTGCCATTTTTAAAGGACCATTTGCATACTTCTAAATTTCTAAATTTGTCATATTTTGTCAAACCTGAAACACATTTTTATAAAATTGGAAACATAGGTCTTTTCTTGTTGTGAGACAACCTATGTCATTTTTAAAGGACTTCATTTGTGATGCAGTTTCAGTGTCCTAAATTTGTCATTTAATTTGTATACGATTTTTAGCTGTACGAATGGTTTGCGTATTTTGTCAAACCTAAAATACATTTTTATAAATTTGGAAACATAGATTTATTCTTGTTGTGAGACAGCCTGTTCCATTTTTGAAGGACCATTTTCCAAGCCTGCTTCATTTGTGATTGAACTTGGGGTAATTTTTTAATATCTCCCGAAGATTCTGCAAATTTGAAAAGTTCGTTCGTGACTGGATCTACCCTAGATTCGAAGAGCTCTCTAGAAATCCTCGAGGAGGGGAGAGAGAGATTCTTATCCGTTCTTTTCGGATAAGAACAGGGAAACTAAAAGTTTCGGCGTGGTCATTTTGCGCACTGGCGCATCGTTGAGGATTAAATGACCCGTGCTACACGCTCGGCCGTGTTTCCATTAAGGCCTCCCGCGCGATTACGACCAATCCAGCTCGGACACCGCCAGCTCGCAATAAGAAAAGCCGGTGAACGGGTTCGCAACGCACCATCGACGAACTCTGTCCAGGTAGTAATGAGAAGAACATTGGAATCTTATCGACGACACCCACGGGATCGAATATCGACTGCGTTCGCCAATTATCGGACCGCATTCGCGACAAGGTGCCAATCAAATGGGGATTGTCTTAGGTAGGATGTACTGGGTGTCTTGTAATACCGATGCGCAAATACGGGCTTGATGTCTTCGATGATTGGCTGATCGGTGACGGCATGATCCCCTTCTGACGTTTCTTTGAAATTGCCAGCTTCTCCGATCGAATGTTTCTTTAATTTTGCTGAATCTTGCTGGAAATGTTCTGCACAAAGTGGTCTACCCATGTGGCGTACGATTTTTAAATATCTATTATTAAAATAAAAATAAAATAAAATGTTATTTTAGCATAGAATTTTTCTGGCTAATTATAAGAATAAGAAGCATTGCACGTACTATAAAAATTAGAAAAAATAATGATAGATTTAACACTAAACCTACCACCACCGGTCAAAATGACCGGTTCCAGAGTTATTATTTTACAATTATGGATATAATAAAAATGATTTTATAAGAATTGATTATATAAATATCTTTAGTAGTTTAGCACAAATTCTAAATAAAATCAATCTTATCATTTTTGTAAGGGAACATGTACCAGTTACTTTTAAGGCTCGGTAGGTTTAGAGTTAAGAGAACCTGAAGATAGTGGCACTAAAATAGTGATGCAATTTCGAAAGGCCATTTTCATCAATGAAAGTTCACCTTCCAGCACAATTCAACATTAAAAGCCGCGTGGATAAAAGTTGCACGCACGTCAGGAATACGGAGTCAAGCGTATTCTCTGTGAAACGGCCGATCAATCTTCCGGCCGGACGTTCAAGAAGATTTATACGCGTCGCATTAGCGGGCCCATTTTTTCTTCAGTAGTGAAAATTGTTGGACCACCAGCTAATTGTCCGGCGGTAATTATTTCATGCTCTCGTAACTGGCAGAGAGCGCCGGGAGGGAAGATTCGTCGTAAAAACCTTCGTGCATCATTCATTCAAATTTACTTTGCAACGCGGCTAAATAATAAATAATGCACTTTGTCACGCTGCCTCGTAACTTCCTCCATTTTTAAAGTCTCGCTTCATAACTATTGGATGCCTAGTGGACCGTTGATATTCCTTTTTTGCCGGTGCTCGTTTACGCGGGACAACTGTCCCGCGCAAGCCAGATTCGGGCTTGCTTCTTCTTTTTATTCCCGCCGACCCTCCGAGGACAGTGAACATTTTCTGTCCCGACGTTTCGACGTTCGATTCCCGTGCATTTTTCGTGTCATCGGGTGCATCGCGATCTTGTTTACCAACACGTTCCGTCACGCGAGGTGCTATTAATTATTCATCTCCGCCGCGTTCGAAAGTTAAATTATGTCGAATTAATTTATTATCATTTCGACTGGGGATCTCGCGCATTTATCAGGCACATTAAATAGGTGAAATTTAAAATAGTAGGGAGATTAAAGCAATTTAATGACATCAATATTTTATTATTAATGTATCCGATTCGATTAATTTATTGCCATTAGACTCCGCATTTTATGCACTTCTGATAAAAATTAAGTGGATGGCATTTCAAATAGGGGAAAGATTAAAGAAATAAATGAATTTTTATACGCAACTCTTCAAGCTTGCAATTCAGGCACAACATTTTGAATTTGCTTAGCTTCGCAATTTTATATATCTCTCTATCCGACTACCGTGTGTTTGAATAGATACAGACAATTTTAATTCTTCGTGTACGAATACCATATCGTGGAGCTAATGGATTTGGAAAATGAGCGGCTCCGCGTATCGATTATTTTCATTTCAAACGAACGATCACCAAAACCATCCCCCGAAAGACAGTAAACGGTTTCCACGGTCCGTTCCCGGCGCGTCGAGACCGATTCGCGCTCCGCCGCGAACTTTTCCGCTTTAATGCGAGAAACTGGGGTAGAAGAGTGCGCCTTCGTCCCCGCGGAAGACGCAGCGAGCATAAGAGCGGCGTGCCCCCGGGGGCGGAAGTTGTTCGTCACGTCGGTTCTTATTGAAACATTCACAAAAGGGCGATCGTAGCTTTATCTGCAGTTTGATTGTAGATTATTGATGTTCCTCCCCGTGTTCGTTCATCCAGGCAAGCGAGGGCCGTCGCCCGTAAAAAAAAGCCCCGAAAAATCGACGGCAAAGGGTGGACCACCCGCGCCACCCCCGAGCTGACCCCCTTCCACCGGCATCACCGTTTCCCTCCGCCCTGGCCAGTCGAATGCATGTCTCTCCCTGCACTCTCTCTCGTTGCACGTAAAAAAAATATCTACGTCCTCCCGGTACGGCAGCTCGAATCTCTCTCGCTCTCCTCCCCTGGTTCTCTCTCTTTTTACACCCCTCCGCACCCTCTCGTCTCGTTCGCTCGTGCTTGCGGACGCGCGCGCGCTCTTGCGATCATGCCGGCTTTTTTTTCACGCGTGTGCGTTGCGTGTGTGTCCTCGTAGTACAACGCTGATCAGAAAAGGAGGGATACAGTCGGTGGACGAATACATAGACAGTTAGATACGTCCGTGCCTGTATGTGTGTGTTGGGGCAAGGGGAAGGGGAGGTGTATAGCGCGATCCAATGTGGCGATCGTGTATGGGGCGCGATGTAGGTGGACGTAGACGCGTAGACACGTACGTTCAGCTAGACAGTGGCGAGAGCACGTAGGAGCGGCGTTCCCCGCGTTGTTTTCGCGTATGTAATCTCGATTCACAATGATTTCACATACTTTTGCCATTAGAGCCGATTCACAAGTGAGCAAACAATGCGTCCCATTCTTCCGATCGCTACAAAAGGGTTTTTGGCACACTTTCGCGCGCTCGCCCGAGCATACGCGGGCCTCCACGCATATGAGAGAGGAAGAGAGCTGAGAGAGAGAGAGTGAGAGGAGGACGCACAGGAGAAGCTCGGAGCTAGAAGAGGTGGAGGCAGGAGAACGGTGGATGCAAGAGGAGGTTGGAGGAGGATGAAGAGAGAGCTGGAGAAGAGGCAGAACGAATACAGGAGGAGGGATAGAGAGGGAGGAGCGTAACGGGCCCGGAAGCTGACAGAGAGAGGACCGGGAGAGGAAGAGGCTCGGGAGCGAAAGAGTCCGGGATCCCGGGGTGCTAGACAGAGAGAGGGAGAGAGAGAGAGAGAGAGCCCGTGCGCTGGTGAAAAAAAGGGGTGGTTACCCACCCGTCTGAATTGCATCGTCGATGCACCGGCGCATCGGATTTCCATGCGACTCTTCCTGACAATCGCGGTCCTCTCCTCGCTCTCTGGCAAACGAAAGCTTCTGCCTTGCGCCCCCGTTACGAGGAAAGTTTGGCACGGCTCGCCGGAGCTTATCTTGTCACGGGGCGATTAGCGAATAGCGGATACCGAATGGGCCGTGCGCGGACGAGACAAGGAAGGCTTTCATCCCCTGGTAGTAAGGTGTGCGGTAGGGGAGGACATTTCGAGTCACCGATTATTTCTTCCTTCTTTTTGCTCTCTCTCTCTCTGCGCCGCTTTTATTTCGTCGTTTTCTCTGGCGCGCGTCTGCTGTGCGTGCCTCTTGCTTGACCCTCTTGACCCCGAACCCCCTTCGTCTCCCTGGCTCACATCCTGCTACCTGGGATCCTCCTCCTCGGTCGTGTGTCACGGTAACACGATTGCCGCGGATAGAATTGTGATGCTGATGGGAATAAACGATTTCGAAACAATATTTGTTGTCTTTCCAGACAGCAAACACAGAGAGGCAGGCCAGGCAACCAGGAACCAACGCCGCGCACCGCTGTTACATAGAAATCAAAATGTAGAAACACGCGCACCACTTGAATAACAACTGAATTGGATATCGAGAGGCGCTCTCTATCCGCGAGCGAGCGAGCGAGCGAGTTTGTACGCGGAACCCCCGCTCGCTCGCGAGCGCGAGCTAGCGCTCTCGCGCGGCTGATCAAATATTTTTTTTTTCCTGCTACTACTGCTGCTGCTGCTCTGCGCTGCACCCTCGCGTATTTCGTTTTTCGTACTTGACGGAAACGCGTGCATAGCCGCGCCGGACTAATCGTTAGTAGCTGATTCTGAGCACCGGCGGGGGCTGCAGGGAACCGCCGGTTAGGGAGTCGATGCTGAACGGTGAACGCTTCGATGTTGCTTCAATCCGCTCCGCTCCGAAAGCGCGAAACTCCGCTCTGTTACCAAGCTTGGGGCTCTGCTCTGACCTGCTTCGAAGCTTGAGGCTCTGGTCCGCGCTGTTTTTGGAAGACGGAGTATCTCTTTGCTACTCTCCAAGAGCAGGTGCTCCGAAGCTCGGGGATCTGCCCCGCACTGCTTTTGGAACACGGGGAATCGCTCTGCTACGCTCCGGGTGCCCCGTTTTGCTCCGCTCCGGAGCGGAGTCCCGCGTCGGGTCCCGCGAGGGCGTGGCCTGCCCACCAGGGCGGGGAGCACAGGATCCCAGAGTCCCGGAGCCGCGGAGCTACTTCTCTGAAGGTCGTGGCTGTTTATCTCCATAAAGATCGTCCTCCATTCAGCACCTTCGAACTCCAGAAAACATAGGAACACACTTCCTCACGAAGCACAGAGAACTTTATTTCTCAATTACAGGAGTGACCACGATGTCAACACACGATCAATTGCGCCAGTCCTAGCTCACCCCGTGTTCAACTACCTGCGCCTAGCCGAGACATAAAATTCATGCAAGAGGCCAGCAGCACCGAACAGTTGCGACTAATAAGCTTCTAATTACATCTTCCTCCAATTAAAGTCACTTAAGGAGCATTCTCTTAATAACGTGCAATGATTACCGTAAGTAGCGGCGAGCACGTGTGGACGGGTCCGTTGGCATTAACATCGGCTAGATCTAATTCCATCAATTAAACCGTCTTCACTGATCATTATTCCATCGTCGACGACGCTCGCGGGCGACACCAACGGCGGGCAACGAGCGTCCTCATATAGTGGTCCAAACTTTCAACGTTCTGCAGAAGCGAAATTCGACTTTTTCCCGCGTTTTGACGATTTCGAACGAATGCGGCGTCGTTTTTGGAGCGCCGATGGCGGTGTTCGAAGCTGAGCTATTATACGACATTAGTAAACCTTTCCCATGGCCCATAAAAATATGTTTGAGCCCCGCGGGGCCTGCCGGACCCGGCCAGAGTGCTTCCACCGAGAATTTTCGAAAACACACGCGCTTCGATCCTCTATGACGAGCCGTATTTTTTGCGCATTTACGCGCCCCCTACGTTACACCATCTAGTATTTATTTTTTCTTTTTCTCTGTCCCCCATTCCCTCTCTCTCGCTTGCTATCTCCAGCTCTTGTACTCTGTCTCCGTCCCTGGCGCTCTACTTTTTTTTTCGTTTCGGGCGCGAATCTATCGTTTTAACCTATCGGAACACCCGGGGAAAAAAGCACACGCAACATTTTCGGAACGCGAGCCTGGTCCGGGCCAGGCCTTTCAGTGCTTTCGCGGCGGCGACGACCTAGGGAAGCATTTCATTGCGTTCGATACGATGGTAAAAAACGCCCAGGGATCGGACAGTAAAAAATGTAACTGGTAATTTAGTTAGCCGTTGCGAACTGGACGGCGCTGGGGCGCTTCGGGTGTTGGTGGACAGTAATAGGGCGTATCTCGTATCTGTCCGGGGCTGACGGGTTTTTATGGGTTTGCGATGCGCGGATTCATCATTCGATATATTACGGGCCAGCGTGCCCGGGCTATCCTCTGATGTCACCGCGTTAACCTAACGACCCTTCAAGGCAGAATTTCAGAATTCGACCGGGCGACGATCGCCGCCAAGCCGACAGCTCTATTGTCGGACTTGTTTCCGGCATCTGACTATCCTGCTCGATGTTATTTAATTGATAATTTGATCTGAAGCCCGCCACACACGTCTGTCGCTCCTAGTGCAGGCGTAAGTTGCGATCCAAGACGAAGTGAATGTGATGGAATTTAGTTTAGGATATGAAATAGCCCCTGATTTAATATTTTACCCGAACGTTTAAACCATCGGGTTAAAAATTCATGGAACAGTGAGCAGCAGGCTTCAAAAAACGGATCGGGGCCCCCGGTGCAGATCGAAGGAATTGGTTCATGGTGGTCGAGCTCGCTTATGCAGTTTTATATCGCCGCATATCCGCGGCCCGTATCATTAGCGCGAGCGTAACGGCGCTTCGCCGATATATCGTGACCAACAAATTTCCCCGAAACGCCGAAAACTGCGGCGGAAAAATTTATTAACTGTGAATCGTGGCCATTGTGGCGGTCGGCCTCGTTCGCGCGCGCGCGCCCGCGTTTCGACGCGTGTGCGCTCATAGTCACGTGGACATCGGCGTGCGAATTTTATTTTACGAAGAATTTTATTAGGCGCTCGCAAAATCAGCAATAACTAATATTTTACTATTGCCCGGCCGCGAACCAAGGGCTGCAGAAAATAAAATGTTGCACGCGTTTATGCAACTGCCGGGCCACTCGTTTCGGAAGTGAGACGGTGTAAATTTTACACTGCGCGGACGATAAACGTGTGCGCCAGATGAAACATGGTCCCGACCATTTTTCTTCGCCATCCATTTGCGCGTAAGTCACAGTCTCTCTTCCTCTCTTTCTCCTCCCCCTCTCTCTCTCTTTCCTTCTCTCCATCCCTTCCTCTCTCTCTCTCGTTTTTTTTAAAAACTGGATCGTTATCCTCGGATCATAATCGTTTTCGACCCCTCCAGGTATCCGTAAATGTCCGCTGGACGTGTTTTCGGAACGTTTCTCAAAATCCTCTTTGATTGGTGGGAGTCCAATTAGCGAGTCTATCAAACATGTAAAAAACTTGATCGCTCCAGTTACCTTTATTCTAGATAGCACTATAACTTCAGACTGTTTCCGATGCACAGTATCCTGTCCCATATAGTCGGCTATAGATGCCTTTTACATTCGACTAGAAAACATATCGTTTGCGAACGCTCCTTAATCTTCCTTTTTCCAAGAATTTTCGGCGGAAATCGTATTTGCTCCGAGTCTGTTAGTCATTTATAGACTGCGGATCTTTCTGCAAAATAAAAATTGTCTGCGTCGATTGCAAGAAATAGAAACCATATAGAATGCTATTTCCTCCCTTAATAATTTTAATAAATGAGAAATCATATTATATATTGACATCTTCAATTTTAAAAATTTTCCTACATCTTTGAATTTCATCTACTCAATTTTCCTATAAATGCATAAAGATCCACAGTCTAGTCATTTATATCAATAATTATTTAGTCAGGTCAACTGTAATATCAGACAATGCAACTTGCATTAGATTACTCTTCGGTTCATAAAAAGAAGAAAATTAAAATGATGAAAATGATATCTCAGATGATGTTTATAAAAATTGATACCATGTTTTATTGATGTAAACCCTTCAATTCTAAGCTCCGCGATGTCTAGCCAATTTCTCTGGATACAACAACTCTGGATAACTAACTTTCCGCAAAAATGGCGATCGAGACATTTGAATCCTGTGATGTCGGATGATCCGCTTACGTCGTGGATTACCTCTGTTTCAAATGTTTCAATTAATGAATTTAATACCAAATATCGCTTTTAATTTCATTTATCCTGTTTCTTTGCGGGATAATACATTTTTGTTGTTAAATATATTCGTTCGTAGATAATTGATAAATGCAAGGAGAAAGTTAAATTCGCAAAAGTTATTAAAAACTGGTGAAACAATCGCATTTACGCTGTAAAGATTGCGAAAATTTCAAAAATTTAGAATCGCCTGCTTCGAGGAACTATGACTTCCACAATTTAAAATATTTCGACTTCAAAAAATTACAGTGTGTAGTACAAATAATGGAAAATATGAATGCAAAATCCGAATATAAAAGAGTCGTCTGACTTCTTTATAAAAATGTCCAGAGACCTTCAAAATGATGCTGTATTGACATAAGGTGCATTTTGATTGGAATTTTCACGCACGTGGCGCCATTAGTAGGGTGCTAAAAATTCCAATAATTTGACTTCAAAAAATTAGACTGTGTAGTACAAATAATGGAAAATATGAACGCAAAATCCGAATATAAAAGAGTCGTCTGACTTCTTTATATAATTTCCAAAGACCTCCAAAATGACGCTGTATTGACATAAGGTGCATTTTGATTGGAGTTTTCACGTACGTGGCGCCATTAGTAGTTCCATCAAAGGCTAAAAGTGTGTGGAGATGGCGAGGTGCTAAAAATTCCAAGAATTTGTTTCGTCTGCTAGAATCGCCTGCGAACACGATCGCGAAATTGCTCGTCGACCCGGCGCGGCGCATTAAATTCGCCATAGAGGATGCGAGACGCGAAAGAGGGGTGGGTTCTCCGGCGTGTATAATCGCGGTCGATTTGACTTGCGCGTAATTTCACGAAAGTTTCGACAGGCGTGCAAGGCGTCCGACGGGACAGTAAAGTTTAAAGGAACGCGCGAGAGGGTGGGGTGGGGTCGGGGGGCGCCCGCTCGAATGAGGGACGTGTCGGATAATTATGCGCACTGCCTCGTTTCGGAAGGCCGTTCGGGCATTTTTACGAGGGATGAAGTCGGCCCTACGAGGTCATAACTTAGCCACGAATACGGACTATCCGTTACGACCTGATGGCTCTCAAGATGCAGTACCTTTAACCTCTTCGAAGCGCGCGGCGGCAGATATTGGCATAAATTAGGTTAACTGCCGCGGTTTACTCCTTCCGGGAAGTTGCCATAAGCGCGGGACGTTTAGCCCGCTGCGTTTTTCATGGTGCCCGATGGACCGGGCCACGGGAGCGTAATTTTTTATCGTCAAGCATAATCGCCGCCTTACCCATCGAATTAAATTGTCGTTTCGAAGGCGCTTTGCAACAAAGTCCCCCCTCCTGTGTCCTCCCGACAAAAGAAACAACCGGGATTCCGGCGAGGAAAAAAAGATAAGGGTACCGTCTCGCCTCGTGCAATATATTCGGGACTTAATGCTGAGAGAACAGAAATTTATATCCTCATACCGCGCGATGCAATATTGCGGGTGAATTTACCGCGAACAACGAACTGGACCTTCATTATCGTGACTAATTTATATCTTTCGATTTTCCAAAATAAATTCGAAAAAAACGTGGTAATAAATAACTGTACGAGCCTCGTGAAAGATACGATTAATTCGAACTCAGAATTATCAAGTAGAAAGAGTATTCGAGGTTGTTATGCAAAGTGGTAACGATCGATTTCACGTTGACAAACCATCGGTACGATTGGCGGTCGAATTAACCGGATTAATGATTCTCGAATGATAAAGTACACCAAAATGAATACAAGAAGGATATTTACTTAAGATGATCAACTTCGCTAATACCGGTCCTGGACGAGTACATTGATGGCCACTTCGACGGAGTAATTACGCAAGAGCGGCGAAAAAATTGCGATCGGTCTAATTATTTCGAGTAACATAGTTAACGGTAATGAGGCTTGTTAATTGATTAATCGGGACATTACGTTTCACGTTGTTTCCGCCCATACGGTTATCTCTTCCAGTTATTCTCAAGAGCCCGAGCATTCTTGTTTACGGCGACGGTAAAAGCGGTATCACGGAGTTAAGTATCAATTTGCGAAAGAATCTGTATTAAAAGCGCGCGTCAGGTGAATTTATACGTTCATAAAGAGCCGTTGCTTTTTGTCCGAGAAGCTGCTTTCGGGGGACAAGTGCGTCGATATCGATCAGCCTAAGAGCCACCGGAAGACATACTCTGCTCGTTATGACTCCATTAAGGTCGCGCAAGGTGCAGAATCCTTGGACACCCAGGAAAAAAGGGTTCTTAATCCGACACCTGCTACTTTTAATTCGAAAACGACCTTTGACGACGGCTCGCGTGCCACGATCAACGTTGATTTTCATCCTATTCGCGATCCGCGATTTTCAAATATGCACAGCGAACACGCTAGAATTTATGGAACGCGCTAGAATACGAAACTTTAGGTAATGTGCGCGGGAAGTTTTCTATTTGATTTCGAATTTAATAAACCTCTAAATAAACAACATCAATTTCCGTTCCATTCTTGTGAAGCGATACATGAAATTGGAAATTTGCGTAAATATCAATACGTCACGGTTTTTAACAAATAATGCCGGCGCGTCGCGGTGACAAGTAGGATCGACACCATTGCGAAATTAGTGTGATTTCTCTGTAATTAGGACAAGATTAATTAGACCGATTAAGAAATGATATTAATCGCAACGATAGTTCATTGTATCCAAACGTTGTTGATTGTATGATTAAATCATACATCACATATTGTTGATGTATGATTAAATCCGATGCATTCTCTATTTCCCCAGCTTAATTTTTCCACTGATACCGAGCCGATACAATAGCAAAAAATCAATACAACACAAAGATAAATAATCGAATTTGCAAATTCTTTTATTACGAACGAAAAAAAAATTTTTTTGTTCAACCTGGCATAACATCGTATCGTCCACAAATAATAGAACGATGCGCAGGGTGCGCTGCATTTTTACATTGATCGCGACATGCACTGTGCATGAAATAAATGTGGCGTATTAACACGAAAGTTAGAGAACTATTAATATGTTCACTATCGGCGTCGAATATTTTTGATGTATCCGATCTCATGATTTACGTAGAATAAATAAAACGAATTACATGAATATCACGAATTATTCTTTGCTGTAGTTTGAAAAATATTATAGAAGACAGGAAATTACAAGTGTTACATAATTGGTCGAATGAAAGTCAGGAACAAGAATGTAAGAAACAGTGTTTAATCGACCAATGGAAAACGAAGCGTCAACGAACGACAATAAATATGTTCACAATCTCATGATTTACGTAGAGAAAATAAAACAAATTACATGTATATCATTGTTTGCTGGCTTGGAATTCTTCTTTGCTGTAGTTTGAAAAATATTTTAGAAAACAGGAAATTACAAGAGGTACATAATTAGTCGAATGAAAGTCAGGAACAAAAATGTAAGGAACAGTGTTTAATCGACCAATCGAAAACGAAACGTCAACGAACTACAATTAATATGTTTTATATATATATTTTGTATATTATTTAGTTATTTATATTAGTTATATTATTAATATATTTTGATTTACGTAAAGAAAATAAAACAAATTGCATGCACATCATTGTTTGCTGGCTTGGAATTCTTCTTTGCTGTAGTTTGAAAAATATTTTAGAAAACAGGAAATTATAAGTGGGACATAATTAGTCGAATGAAAATGTAAGAAACAGTGTTTGATCGATCAATGGGGAACGAAGCGTGAACGAACGAACCAATAAGCGATCGTAGATCGTAAGGGGGTGGGAAACGTCGGAGGAATCTCATCCCCCAGCGGTTCATGGGATAGCAGCTCGCAGTTCGCATAGGAAGGACAGTGTAAAGGCGATGTAGCTACCGAAGGGACTGTCGAATGGGGGTGGCAGCGGGGTGCGTGGAGGCAACGACGACGAGATGGCAGAGTTGTAAAGTCCTGCGCGTGACATCGGGTTATGTTATGTTCTCCCTTGGTTGTGTTGGCGATCCCACGAACACCGGCCTCGTGGACACTGGTTTATACGCAGGTATACATGGTTAGGCGGCACGCGGTATTGCTCATACACTGCGTTTATGGCGCATAACCGGGCTGCTCGCTCGCACAGATTATTTTGGCTTGATCAATTTGATAACTCCGTACGGTTATGCCCGCCTTGCTGATTACGTCCACGCGACCAGGGGCTCTCGAAGAGTTAATCTTTATCGCAGAGTCCTCTCCTTCCTCTGATCGACACCGCAGCCGCTTCCTATCGATTACGCCAAATGGGATTCAGAATTAATCTATCGAAATTACGGGAACTCGCTGCTCGCGAGAATACCGACGCCATTTTACACGCTTCGGACGCGAGACGTTTGGAAACCGGTCACTCCATTTTTATGCCGATATTTTAGGAAAAATTTTATTCATTTAGCGAATGCAAAATGATAAATACAATTTCATTTCAGTAAATAAGAATTAATTGTTTCATTCAAATACAATTCATTTAAATGATGCCTCGAATAAATTGTTTATTATTTCCCGTTTGCAAATAAAATTTTATTTTTCATTCGGACGCAATGGCACTTCAGCAACGGTTGACCGAGGCTTCTTTACACAGTACACTGCGTCCTACAAATATTGAATGGTTTTCTATAAACACCCTGTGCATTTCAAGAACAGGTGACCGAACACTTCGAAACCAGAAGTATTCCTCACTTCCGGCGAATCCGATCGACCTGAAAACCGAACAATAAATTCCCCGGTGTGGCTGCAGCCTAATGGACATCACTCGCGCCGTTAAGTGCCCAGGTACGACCCCATAGAGTCCTGGGCAACCGCCTACGTTGGGGTCTGGCCATCGGCGAGAGAGGTCGCTGCTTAGAACTTTGAAATACTACTAGTCGTAGGCGGTGTTTAGGGGCGTAAAGGTGAGGAATTCGCGGAGGTTTTCACCTGGCGCGGAAGAGGAAGGATTCGAAGTCGGTTCGCGAGTGACAGAATGATGGCCAGAAGTAGACGTTACCCGGGTAGAAAGAAAACAAGGGCCGCTAGCGGAACGGCATGGGGTTAGGCCATGGTAACGTCGAGGAGGCAGGCAGTGAACATCCGCTGGGTGCTGGTAGATATTACTATAATGCAACTCTGGACATAAACGCGTTTACGACGCGCTGCGTTGTCATTACGCGGCCCCTGCATCGTTCGCCAGTGGCTTTAACTTTATCGGCACCACCACCGGCACACAACGACGATACAATCGTTGGGGTTACCACTACCAAAACTGATGGCTGCCACAGCGCGTCCACCAAGCTTCTTCAACCCGCCAAAGAAAGCCCGGTCGCTTTCGAACGCACCCCAGCCCTCGGGAAAACACCTGTCTGCTATGCTTTACGGGGCACTCGTAAAAATTAATTACCTGTAATTAGAAAAATCGCGATTGCACGCGGCCCGCGTTACCGGGACCGATACCGAGAGAGCGAGAGAGAATTCGGTGACTTTTTTCGACGCTTCTCCGACCGACGTTTTATGGGCCCCGAGCGCAGAAGGAACACACTCTTCTATTTGCTTCATTGTCGTTACGCTAGGCCAGCACCGTCAGGAGAACCCCGGCGGGCATTTTTTATACGGAATTTATTCTTTCGTTCTCGACTCGGACTCATTTCCAGAGGAGACGCGAGCATAGAAATGCGAAGACACTTGGAGCTGTTTTCGACTGACTCCGGGGCGCTTGGGTACAGTCCACGAAAAAACGAAGTGCGTTTCGCGAATCTTGAAGAAACATTTCTGTTGAATCCTCGTTCGTTGCATACCAGCACTCCCACCACGAAACACGCAGTGGGGAAGTGGGAGAACAGATCGTGTGATTGGTTCTTCCCTACCGTCGCTCGACCTCAATTTTTGCACGCATGTTCGGTCCCGTTTCCTGCAACGAGCGAGGTTCTACTGCAGGTAGACAGCGGATTTCATGCATTTATGATCAAAATAGTCATAACTTAACACAGTAGCACAATTGAATGGGTGTCTGGAAGGAGATGTCCGCAATTAGGAATTTATTCTGCTTTCTTTAACGTTTAATAAAACAAACTGTAAAAAAAAGTCTTTCCAGAATTGCGCTCCTATAAAATTTAAAAAACCTGATTAGGTTCTTCTTCCAGACACCCATTCAATTAAAAGAATTGAAGAGTGTCTATAAGTATATTATTTTCAACATATGAAAATGATTAACCCCTTGCCCTACAATTTATTTTACGGTTTCAGTGATTAAAACTTTTCTGTGGAGCGTAATTTCCTAAAAAAGGAGAAAATTTATATCTATCGTATGCCTACATAACGACGTAACCAAAATAGAATTTTATTTCGGTTTAAAGGAAATTATTAACATACATTTTTATCCGAATCTGTTCAGAAAATTCATCACAAGTGAGACAAGATATTGTAAGGGGTTAAAGGAAGAAACAATAGCAATTTCATTTAGCGAATTTCGAGCTAAGATCGTAAATGATTTTTGCGTCCGTTGTAGCCAAGTTTGTACACATTCGAGGAAGGTAGGTATAGTACAGGTTACAGTGTAATGTAACCGTGCGAAAGGGCAGCTAACGGCCAGAAGAAGACGAAGTATCTGAATATGTATTCGCGCGTGCGTTATATCCATCCATACACTTCCATGGAACTGTTCTACACGCATTGTTGGGGTGTTGCGGCAAGGAAGGGTTTAACGATTCGCGTAGCTGCGTCGATTTACGGCCCCTAAAACACATCGAATGCGCTTTATATGTATGTAAATTAGGTCAGCCGCTTTGCTTCGCCCGGACCCCAATCTTCGCAGGGCAAATGTATCGGGTAAAACTGAGCTGAAGGCAAAATTACGACGTTTTCGTGCTGCGCTGGGAATCGTATAACGCCGGCAATGTATCCGATCTTGCGAAACATTAAATCGTATTCGAAATTTATACCCGGTTTTCCAGGGACCGAATCTCTCTACGTGTCACCACGTTTTAATGCAGAATTCACAATTAGTTGTACTAATCTAAAAAAGTTTCACACGCGTAAATATCTTTGTAATTTAGTGCTTACAATTTGGTATAAAGATGGATCCAAATGTTGAACACATTTCTGATTCTCGGATAATTGTCAATATTCAAATTGCGATCGTTTCGTAAAAACAAATAGCACAGCCATCAGCCCGAATTGTAAAACTTGAAGCCTCCACTTTCGCAAAACAGTGTTCACCTTCGTCCGAGATATTTTTCTGAAAATGAAAATCTTTTTCCTGAAAAATCCTGCAAATATAAATGTCTTCAAAAACTTTCAAAAATTTTTTCCGTGCCTTAGATTCGAAGATTAAAGGTCCGCTTTAACGAACGATGTTTTTCACTGTTTCACGGGACAAAGATGAAGAACAAGTTCTGGAATAATTATGCATTGACCCGAAACATAATATAATAGTAATTATAATAGTTCGAGGAACATTCCTGAAGTAGCCGGAATCTAAATCCAGGAGAAGTCACGAGGCAGGAGCGTGCATTCGCGGCAGTAGGATGAGAAATGTCTCCTGAGCGTTCTCGGCCGCGTACAAAGTAATCGCAGTGCGGAGGAGCAGGCCGATTTGCGCGGAGTGGTGGCGAGCGCTAATTATCATTCCTTTCTCCGATTACCTTCGCACTTGTTTGCCTTGCTGAAGCCCCGCTAATGGTCGCCCTTGAGTCGCGGGCAAAGGGGCGCCGGCCGGGCCCCTGTGTCTCATTTCTTTTGCGGAATCGCGGCGTTTAGTCGGCAATAAATCGTAACAATGCAGAAAGAGAGAGAGAAATAGTCGGGGCGCGAGCATATCCCGCCCGTGGAAACGGCGAATTTTGATTTGCGAGCGCCGGATCGTCAGTAATTTCAGTAATAGCTTACTCCCGGTGCTCGAGACCCAGGCACCGTCGATAAACCAGAAGATACCTGCGACTCAAAGTAACCACTTCGAAAGAGAGAGAGTAGCCGGCCTCGCCGAGCCAAGCCACGCCGTGGTAACTTCATAAAACAGCCCCCCCGCATTCAGATGATTCCCTATAAAACAGTATATCTCAATTCGCTTGGGCATCGGCCACTTCCACTGGCAACTGCTCCCTTCGATATACAGTGAAGGACCAAAGTATTCGTACGCCCTTTAAAACAGAATAACTTCTTTGTAATTGTACCGAACGACCTGATGTTTTGTAAGCAATTAGAAGCATTGGTTTACTAAATGATCTGCAAAATAGATTTTTCAAAAATTACAATCTACAAGGTTGCATGCAAAAATAGAAACAGCATTTTTTAAAACCTTTTTATTTGGACCCTTAATGAAAATTTAAAATATATGTTTTGTAGATCTATGTTAGTTATACACATACTGAAAATTTCATCGAAGTGGGTTGACGCAGATAAAAATGGCACGCATCGTTAGATGTAAGAATGTGTGGATTTTAAACAGAAACTGACCAAAAGTCGCGGAAAACTGACACATTTAATCACTTGTATCTCTTCGGTATGTTCATCAATTTTGATGAAATTTTCAGCACGTATATAACTAACATAGATTTACAAAACAAATATTTTAATTTTTCATTATGAACCCAAATAAAGAAGTTTCAAAAAATGCTGTTTTTATTTTTGCATGCAACCTTATAGATTGTAATTTTTAGTAAACCAAGGCTTCTAATTGCTTACAAAACATCAGATCGTTTGTTACATTTATAAAAAAGTCATTCCCTTTTAAAGGGCGTACGAATACTTTGGTCCTCCACTGTATCTGGTGACCCTGAAACCGACCATCCAAACAGTCGTACAACTTTTTAACACGTCCATTGACCACTCCGCCAATTTATTAGGTTTTTTAACCCTTTACAGGACCTTCAAAATGTACTTTAAAAATGCAATGACTCAATGAAATTATATTTCACCCCTTAACCCCTTGCCATACCATTTTCTTTACAGTTACACTGATTAAAACGTCTTTATCCCGAAAAATGTCGTAGAAGGGAATAAAATTTATATTTTTTGTATGGCTACATTTATTCTAATGCTTAAATATTGATTACAAACGAATCAAGATTTATTTCATTAAAACAAAAATACATAACATTCATATTTATTAGACTTTGTTAAAATGTTGATGACGAGCCTGACTCGTTAAAATCCGGCAAGGGGTTAAGTGATCCGAAGAGGTCAAGACAGTGGTGCGTAAAGTCGATATTGCTTTAAAAAAGTAAACAATGCCATACAGGATATATAGATGTCATTTAAAAAAATGTTTAAAATATTTTTATGCGCTTATATTTATGTTCAATATTTATTTACTACTTCGAAAGGAGAATGCCATAGTTATTGCAGCCTCGATCTCCCGGAAGGAACAAAAATAATAAAAAATTGTAAACGCATAAAATAAATATACGAACCGGTGGAAGGATTCATCCACATGTCTCCGGGAACGAATAAAACCGTATACGGGTCTCCGTAATTGCGTAATTCGGAAAATTGTCCCGATATCGCAATCAAGTTTCCAAATGGAAACAATGTTGCTCGAGACACGGTTCGGGCAGGCCGAAGGGGAACAGTCGGCGAACTTTATGATCACCCAGTACAACTTGAACCGGGAATAGCACGTTCTAAAGGCTTGAGCGCCGCTGCCTACGTAGGTTGCAGTTTGAACTATAAAACGACGTAAATTATGGCCGCGGATTGCAATATTATGAGGCTATATACGCACGTTTAATGATCGAAGCTACCGGGGGCTGGGAAGCACGGTTAAATATTGTCCGGAAATGGTGTGAAGGCATAAGCCGACTCGTCTTCGGCCGTGTCTGGCAACTATTGACCGAATGCATTCGTGACCGTTGCAAACGCGTTGCACCGGTAGGCTTTCCATTCCCAGAGACCGCGGGAATCCGTGAGAAAAGGGCCTGGAAACGACCAAGTACTGTATTGAAACATTCGCTCGCTCGGACAAAATCATCGCTTCCGCTGGATGAAATCACGCGGAGTAAGTGCATTAGGGCTAGTAATAATTGACACCTGCTTAAAACACCAAACTGCGCCAGAATTGCAATCGGTTTCTGCGGAATCAACCGTTCCCGGCATCGATAATGGCAATATCATCAGCGCACAACGGATGCGCTCGCGTTGTGCTCCCTGTTATCCTCCATTTACTCCCAGAAACACCGAAAAATTTATTTGTTTCTCACATGAAATTTCTTTATACTATTTATTTATTTTTCGATTTTCCCGAGTAGTTAATATATCAACTGCCACTCGTTTTTCGAGTAACATCGTTCCGCTAGATTTTTTGAAACACCGTATGCAAACGATCTGCGGATCTTTATGCAAAATAAAAATTTTCTGCGTCAATTTTAAAAAACCCAGCACAAGGAAAAAGTTCTTTCCTTCTGTAATAATTGTAGTGGGTTGATAATAATACATTGGTGTTTCTAAATTCTCTTCGCCTCTAATCTTTTTTAAATTGGACTTACCCATTTTTGTTATAAATGCATAAAATCCGCAGTCCAATAATTAGACTCCGGATGTTTATGCAAAGTAAAAAGTTTGTGCATCAATTGCAAGACGCAGGAGCTAAATATAAATTTATGCTCTTCATTAATAATTTTATTGTGGTGAAAATAATATATTAACACTCTTAAAGTCTTTTAATATTTTCACTGTTTTAAATTGCACTTGCTCATTTTTGCTATAAATGCATAAGTCTAGTTATAATAGACTAAATTTCGTTAGGATTTATAAAATGCAGTAAATGGGATTGGAATTCTCTTTTCATTTCATTAACGAGATTACTTCGACTATGTACGTTCTCTTAAGGCTACGATTCGACAGACCTGAAGTACAGTTATTTGCAATTTTAACAGTCGGAACATTTCATGGAAGTGTATGTTGCAGTATTCGGAAGAATAAAAATGTACCATCGTTCTCAAAGTAATTGCTGATATTTTTCGGTGTAGAATTTCGTAACGGATTTTTCTTTCATTTCGTTCTATTTTGCGAACGTATTCGTTGTTTTACTTGTACGATTTTTAATTTGCAATATGATTTAAAGATGTCGAACTTTAGGGTATGTGTGATGAATAGACTGCGGATCTTTCTGCAAAATAAAAATTTTCTTCGTCGATTAGAAGATGCAGGAACCATATAAAAATTTCTTCTTATCTTTAACAATTGTAATAAATTGAAAATAACATATGGATGTTCTTAAATTGTCCTAATGTTTTTACTGTTTTAAATTACATCCATCCATTTTTGTCATAAATGCATAAAATCCGCAGTTCAGTGATGAATGAAGAACGAAAAATAATATATTTATTAAGAATTTTCAAAACCATTTTAACTGTTAGAAATAATAACTAAGGGTTGAAACTTTTTGAAAACATAACTATAAAATCAGAAGTTTGGTAATTTTTTTAAACCACGAATATAAAAATTGAGGAATGAACCCGTCATTCTGACGGTGGATCTCGCGCCGAATAAAGATCGTGACAAGACAAAATGGAGATTTTTAATCAATACGAAGTGGCAGCGATCCGCATTCATTACCGCGGTTTCTTTAACTAATTTTACTGCGATTCTGGATCATAAACAATTTATGAGGGAGACAGGGGCGGAATAATTCCGGGCGAAGAAAGACGACGGGGTTTCTTACGCGGGCACAAAGACACGGGAAGGGAGTCGTTTGGAAACCATTCAAACAAGAGCAAAGCGTTTCTTGTTACCGGATCACGCCGGGAACCGTCGTCTTACGATACACGGCGTAATCTTTACGGGGCGAGGAAGATGCGGGCGAAATATCAAGTTCGTTCCATGGGGCTGCTGGGAGCCGAAGTGTCGTAGGCTGCTGTCCTCCCGAGATGAAGTTGCATGAGATTCAGTTAGAACAGTGTAAATGGCACGCCTATTTACAGTGTTTCCCCTCCTCTTTCTCTCTCCCCGTATAAAAGCAACACTGTGTTACCCGGTCGGCTACTATATTCACCTGAATCAGAATCGTAAATCTCCGGGACTAGCTGACGATAATAATTGTTAATTACGAGGGACACAAGAACCGGCGGGTTTCATTTAAATACGGTGTAAGCAAGCTGCAAAGATGGGGACGGCTCGCGGGACACTCGCTAACGAATCTAAACGCCGGAAGGGACGAGAACTGTTTTATTGTGTGGGCATAAATTGTGCAATAAACAACGACATGAGACAAGATAGTATATTACACAGTCATAAAAGGCGAGAAGAAGGACGGTTACTGTCGCCCGGATGGTAGGCGCTGCTCATCGTTTTGCTACATTTCCCACGGAAAAAATAAGAGAGACCCGGATGATTTGCGGCCGAGGACAAGGAGAAGAAACCGCGCGACAAAATGGCCGTACCGCGACCCACGCTGCACGCCCGCCGGTGCAACTACCGTCTCCATTGTGCTTTTCCCTGACAAATTTACTTGCCTTCTTTCTTCTCCAGTTCGTTTTCCAGTATTTACCAGCCGAGAATTTTTTAAAACATCTTTTGATAACTATGACGATTTTGAGCATCCAATAAACCCTCAGGACCACTCAGTTCTATCAGGATTAATTTTTTAAACGAAGCTTTTTGAGTTCTTATAGGTTTCTGATAATTAATGTATTCTAACCCGCAAGAAATTACGTGTTGTTTTGCCATGAACAATTTATTCTGGTTTTATTCTGTTCTTCGTTCAAAATCGTCTCCGGTAGAAAATTCTCCAAATGCATACTTAAACAGGTAGTAACTGGTTGAGGAGTGGTCTGGGAAATAAGTTGAATGAGGCAGTCTCATTCAATTTCTGCAGTCATTTGCGAAACATGCGGTCAGACGTTCTCATAAAGGATTACAGGTCCTTTTCAACCCGCATTTCTTTCATCAATTTCTGCAACAATGTTGCACTGTATCAACCATTGACAGACTGCTGGCAAAATGATTGGTTAATGTTGCAAATAACTTCCGTTGCTTTCTCTTGAATGGATACAATGAAATCGGCCTAATTTGCTTCTTCCCTGTCATTATTCGAGAGTGCGAGGTGATCAGCACGAAGGGGGAAAACGGAACAATTTGCAGAAACCAATACAGGAAACATATGTCCGAAAATTGTATATCGTACGAATATATTGAAACAACAATTTATTTTCAAAACTGTTGATACTTTCGGATTAATCTGATTGCGTCCAGAATTTTTATACAAAAGTCAAAGTTTTTTACGAAATTGCTAGAGACAGGAGTTCCGAAGAAATTTATTTGAGAAGTAACATTTTATTTAACCCTCATCCCTTGTAATCGATGTGCACAAATTTTATTTTGCATGAAGATCCACCGTAGGAAAAATTCATCTAACCACTATGGTAAAATGAAAGACCAGTATGTTCGCAATTTCAAAAAATTCGAGTTTATGCGTTAATTGAGCTTCATAGTATAGGATTTACGTATTTACCAGAAAAAAGTCATGAAAATAAATTCGAAAGGCTGAAAAAAATAATGCAATTTAGCATTAGTGATCAAAACTTTAAACGGCAATATCTCGAAAGTGAAATTATGTAACATGCGGCGTTCTTCCTGACAACCACAGATATACCGTCAAATAGCGATGACGACAGTGGAGAAAAAATAAAACGCCACGTGTCGAAACCTTTTCATTGGAAGGCAACAAATACTGGAATGTTCTATTGAAGAACCTCCTAAGCAACCCGGACCGAAACCGCGAATGAAGTCACACGAAGACTTGGTGTGCCACCATGTTTGCCCCCTATCCGTTCTCCAGAGATGACTTCGCGTAGACTCCGCCCGTTTCCGAAATCGTTCCGTGCCGTCGACCAGTTAAATTAAAAAACCGTCCCGAAGAAAAGAGCGTTCGCAACAATATCTGGCTGAGGAATTGTGGGCTATTGTACGTCCTCATCCGGTGTGGGGCCCGGCCGTCAAGAAACTGTGCAGCACACGAGTCGCCGCGCGTCCTCGTCCCCGACTACTATATCGACAAGCGGTTATTACCGCAACAATGATGCGCTAAATTATCGATCGAACGGCCGGCCGATGCACAGAGATCCTCCCTTAGATTCCTTTGTTTCGACTGTCCTTCCCCGAAACCGGGGGATCGTTCGTCCTCGCGGTATTATCTTCATCAACCACCTGCTCTCTCCGGTGTTCCTGTTGCGGCCGGGTCCGTTTTCAATGCAACCCTGGCTTCTCCCGAAGAAATCGAATTTCTTCAACGGGAGATCACGCGACGGGATGGAAAATTTTTTTTCTTCGAAAGACTCCCTTGTTCTTTCCATTCGCCCCCATATGTCTTCGAAACGCACGCGCGTCCAGGCCGGTTCGCCACAATGCCCGCGACACGCGAATCCTTTTCTCGATTATGTGTATATGTGTATAATCCTTTCACACGTCCTTTCTTCCTGCATCATTGTCGGCCGAAAAAGGTTTAATTGTTGCTTCCCGGGACCCCAGTCAGAAGCATCGACACCTCCAGTCGAGATCACGCGAGCAACATTAATTAGGCGTCCGGGGTATCATCGGCGTCCCACCGGAACACAGACACTGAAGCGTGCGAGGATCCACCGGCTACACTCGGGGTTTATACTTCTGGGAAGATGCTCGTAAAGACCGCTTCGCTTTCACTGGCTCTGTTATTAGCCTGCGACTCGAAACGGGCCCCGGGATCTCGGTGGTGTGGGTACCCCGAGCTATAATAGCGAGGACCCCCGCCACCAGGCCCCCGAGAAGCCTTTCGCCCAATACCACTATTCTTCCGCGACTCTCTACAGTAAATCCTCTATAAACGCAACAAGGCCGTACACGATAAACGCAACAAAAATATCCCCTCCACGCACATGCGTAAATCGGTCTCTGTTTACACGCGCTGTCCTTCTCGGCCTTTGAAGCTGAAAAACAGTGTCCCGTCTACGATAAATGCAACCGAATACCCCGAGGCTGTTGCGTTTATAGAGGATCTACGGATCTCCGGAATTAAATAATGAACTTGTACAGGGTGTTACCGATCCGGAAGTGGACACCTGCAATTTTTGAGAATTTTTGAAAATGCTCCTGTTTGGCAGAAACTCATTTTTTCCGGTTTTTGAGGCTGAGGACTGAGGAATCACAATCAAGTGTCCAAGAGGATCTTTTAATAATTGCTTTAATAGAAACTTTAATCATAAAACAACATTTCAGGGACATTATTTTAATGTTTCCCAGCTGTGATACCAAATAGGAAACAACCTATATGTGTTGCCAGTAGATTGAGCGATTCAGGCTCCGGCCCGGATCGGTTCGGCTAGATTGTGTGTGTGGAATTTTAGGAACTTCTTCCTTGTCACGGCCGCACGAAACTTGCCCGGGTACTTAAAGTTCCGAAGATAGACTTGATACGCAATTTAAGTTTGGGATCAATGAGATTCCGATGGTGGAAAAGCGAATCGAGGTGAGATGCTGTACGCGGAGCATCTTCAGAGCGAATTTGTTAATTGCGGCCCTGTTTAGTTGGGTCTACAAAATTGTAGTAATGTTCAAAATCCTTATTTAACACTAAACGTACCATGACCGGTTCTAAATTTTTTTATTTTACAATTAATGAAATCATAAAGATGCTTTCATAAGAAATGATTTAATAAATGTCTTTATTAGAGCACATCTTATAATAAGAACCGCGCAAGGTCTAAATAAATTGAATCTTGTCATTTTTATAAGGCAACCACGTGCTTGTTGCTTTTATAGCTTGGTACGTTTAGTGTTAATTTTACACTGATGTACAGGACGATGTAGATTGAAATTTATTGCAATTTTCAAGAACTGGAAGAATAAATATAATAATGACCGTAATAAATGTAAACCTTTCAATAACGGCTTCGTTAAATAAAGGACTGTGATTCTGTTACAATTTTTGGGGTATTTACTCGGCAATCAGCATCAAAAGTTACGAAACGAACCAGTAATTTACGTCGTGCACCTCGAATTCCATCGGGTGAGCATAAGTCTTATTCACAGTCCCTCAAAACAAGAGGAGGAAAGGAAACGTGAACAAAGAAGATGCCGAAAGAATTTACCCACAGTCCACAGGGATTCGTTCAGAGCCGTTTAAAAAACAATGGCTCGAAACACAACCCTCACACCTGTCCAATTTAATATCATAACACATGTAAAAAAAAAAGAAAAATACAATATAGAATCTTTCTTGAACTACAATACAAATTCATCATTTACATTGAATTCCTGTAGTTCCACCAGGCGAGGCATTCACGGTTTCTCAAAATAAGAAGAAACGAGTCGCGGACAAAGAAGCTGGGAAAAGAATCCTCCTCTAACTCCACAAACAGAAGTTGAACAAAAGAAGAAGGAAGAAGATGGGAGACATGCACAAAATAATTCTTTCAGAACGAGATATCTGGAGAAATTGGTACAGAATTTTCGAAAGGTCCTGGTACGATAAAAAATTCCGTTCATCAACTGCGACAATTCAGTCGGTCGTACTCCAACTATTAAAGAAGACAACTGGCTAAATGGTCGACCGTCAAAACAAGAATCGCGGAAAGAGCCGAGTCGAACGAAGTCAGTGAAGGATGATTAGCATCCGGCCGGTGGAAGAGAAATCCAGAGGTGAGAGGTAACATCCGATCGGCGTCGGCGGCACGCCGCAGGGAAAACACAGGGAGAAAAAGAGAGAGAAAAACAGAAAGAAACTAAGAGAGACAGAGCGCGTTGGTCCCGCGGTGGTGCGCGCGAAGTCAATCCCGACGGAACGGAGAAGTTTTACGCGGAGATTATCAGAAAGCGGAGCGGACGCCCATGAATACGGAGATCCTCCGATAAAAGAGACCGGTATAGAGAGGGAAACACGATGGAAAAAGAAGAAACGAAAAAAGAGAATCACGGGACTAGGAGAGAAAAAGTTAAAAAGAAGCGAGAGAGAAAGAGAGGATCCAGAAGAATAGGAGAGAAAAAGCTAAAAAGAAGTCAGAGAGAAAGAGGCAAAAGAATGAGAAAGGTAAAACGAAGAAGGTGAAAGGCAGGTAGCGGCGTAGGAAGTCGACGAGTGGAACAGGACAGAAGAGAAGAGAGAAAAAGAGAGTGAAAGAGAGAGAGAGAGAGGGCGTTGGGAAAGAGTTGGTAACCCAGTGCCGCCAGGAGAGTGCCGGAGCAATGTAGTCGACCACGAATGAGCGTACCAACGGATGGAGAGGCAACACTTTGTAGTTTTAATCGATCCGGTGGGACGGGGGTGAAAGACGGAGCACCCCCTGATGCCGGAGGGTGCAGTCGGCATGTGGGGGTGGAGAAGCGTGCGGGAAAGACTGTGAGAGACGAAAGTGGCGGCCAGAAAGAGAGCAGAGGGGCCGAAGGAGGAAGAAGGAGAAGAGGATCCGATGGTCCGGCGCGTGCAACCGAGAGGCCGAAGGATGAAGTGGGACAGAAGGAACACAGGAGAGAGAGTAGAGACCCACATCCTGCCGCCGACTCCTACAACTTCAACCACCAGCTGGCTACACGTCCTGCCTCCAGCCGGGGGTGAGTTATATGTGAAAAGCACGTGGACCACGCGGGTGCAAGAAGGACAACCGGATTCATTCATTTCCTCGCCGCGGCCCGCCGCCGAAAGGATACTACTTCTTTTCTTTCACCGACCTCGACACTCGGATGGATCGCGTCCGGGGGATCGTAACAGGTGAACGAGGGTGGTCTTTGATTATTGTCGGCGGCACCGGGAATTGGGTTACCGTACTCGCTTAGTGGTTTCTTGGTCCGATGAATGGGGGAGGTCAATGGATTTTTGGGTGAGCTGATTCACACCGATACTCTTTTTGCTGATGCCACGTTTGATTAGCAGGTGATAACGGTTAGGGGATGAAGATGGAAGGAATTTATTTCACTGGTTTTAGTCAACTAATGATTAGAGATTTTGTGCATTTATGACAAAAATGAGCAGGTGTAATTTAAAACTGTCAAAACATTAAGAGAACTTGAAAATAATGTTATATTATTGTTAACCCGGTAAACATATTAAGAAAGAAAATAAATTTCCATTTCGCTCCTAGTAATTTCACTGTCTAGTAATGAGTGTTTCTTATTGTTAATTTATAAGTTCAATTTAATCACTGATGTTTCTCGTTCAACTTGTACTGGAAGATGACGATTAAGAGAAGTTGTTTAACAGGTTTGGTCAAGATAATAAACGCTTTTTAATACTTCAGAAACGAGAAAATAGTAATATTTTTCTGTTACCTCGTCGTTAATTAATTACAACGTGGCTGAAGATCACCGAGTTTTCAATATTCAATCCGGTTTATTTGAACGTTGCTTGCTCTCCTGAAATGATTATTGAGAATGTGATTTTCGTGTGATTTGTACGAACTTGAAGCAATTGAGTTTGTATCTTTCGTCACAAAAATATATTCTAGCTTCTATAAACATTTTCAGATAATTCGTAAAATGATAATACACTACGATAGTACAATAATAATGAATGAATGTTGCAGTTTTACAATGTTCACAGTCAAACATAGGTTCGGCGATCGGAGATTCCTGTAAACGAGGTGGCAACACGCTGACCGCCATTTTGTTTAGAAACTGTCCGTCACAGACCGGCTAGATATTCAATAATCAATATATTCTAGGTGGAACTTCGCGGGAGCAAAGTTTCGCTTAAGTTTCTGTACATATGAGGACAATAATCAATTGTGTCCATGCAATAATAAAACAAAATGAATATTTTTCAATGCTCATCATTTCTCTTAATTATTTTTAAGCTGTCTGTTAGAAACTTTTTTTGAAAAATAAAATTTTTCTTAATTTTAAAACATGAAATTACAAATGAAATAATATTTGTTGACTGAATATATGCAACAAAATGGCTGAAATAATGTCCGACGCTCATGAATTGTTTCTAAACACGATTCGTCGAATAAATACTATGAAATCCGATCGAGAAGACTCGCATTAGACACAGCAGAGTTTAAAGAGCAATTTATAATTAAATAATGGTTTTTGGTAAAATATTTTACAGAATTACAATTAAGTAGATTCTTCTGCGATTGTTTCAAGCAAACTGAATGGGCTGTAAAATCAAAGGCCCGTTTTAATGTAGTGAAAAATCAATTCATCACTTTTTAATGATTTTCGATGAAATATTGTAGAGAATTACGAGCAGGTAAGTACCCTAGCAATCGTTCAAGCAAACTGAATATATCCGTAACGGAGGACGCACCTTGAAGGGCCGAATCACGACAGAATATTGTCGAGGTCGATGTTGGAGAAATTGAGGGGAGAACATTAAAACACCGAGGGTGCGGACAGTAATAGTGGCGCAGACGAGGGTGGCTCGAAAGGGGTAAAATTTGGACTTAATAAACGTTCCCTGCGAAGCTACGGGAACACGCAGTTACACACGGTGTTTGCGAATATTTTTACACAAGATGGTGTGCAGGCCTTCCAAACACGACAACTTTTATCCCACGAAATTCACCGTGCAAGAATAATTCAATTGCTTCCAAACTGGATCACCTATCTTTTCAACCCTCCGCGTACCTTCCGCCACACAACAAAAATACAGAACTTCTGCACGTGCAACATTTATCTTCACACGAAGAATATTTCACTCTATGTTAAGCAGCACTTTATCTAGATTCGTTGATGTGTTGATTATACCGCATTAAATGATATTGAATCGGGATTAACCCAGTAAAGTGGAGTAGTTGGATGACGCCTTTGAGCTGCTCCGTGAAAATGGACCCGTCAACCGAGCGTAAAAAGAATGATTAACGTGACAAACGTTCCATTCATAAGGAGAGTAATTTCCCGTGGCACAATATCGCGATTTACATGAGAAAGATTCGGCGACTGTCAAGACACTAATATGCAGATGTAAAAAAATATTAATCTGCATGACGTTACGGACGACATTAAAAATTCTCTTTCAAATTCACACTCTCGCGGGACGGCGGAAATATTTAGCTTTAAGTACCGGGCGTCACTCGCGAAGTCCCATATAAGATGCAAAAAACGCGGCTAATATATTCGAGTAGTTGGCACGACCACTCCGCGAAAATATTTCAGAAGAAATTTACATCGTGGCCGCCACACACACACACGCGTGCACGCGGACCAGATTCGTCGGGCAGATTGACGCATTTTAATATGTATTGCGGTGTATTTCTTCCCGACACGGCCACCCACCCCACGAAAACTCAAACCGCACGTTATTTCGTGAAAGCCGCAGGAAAGGGAGAACGAACCGATTCGGTTCGCATTTTCGATAACGTTCCCGATGAAATTGTTCGTTCTCGATTCGAACGCGGCGCGGTACACCCTATCGCTACCGCGTTTACACCTCCGTTGTTCCGAAAAAAATTAAAAATCGTCACTGCGCGCGAAAACGGGCCTGCACCTGTTCACGAATCGCGACAAGGACCTCCTCGTCACGTCTTAGGCTGCGGTTGCGGTGCATCACACAACGAACTGACGTTGTGGCGAGTGTGTACGTTCGTGGGACAAACACAAGAGATAGTGGACGCGTTCTTTAAGGGACTAAATGTAGATATAACGCTAATATTTGGGATTCTAACGATAATTAGGACATAGTTTTAATACCACGTAGAACGAAGGTAGCAAATGATTGTCAGGATGGCGCCCCACGAAGCAAAAATGAGCAAAATTCGCAGTTAGAGGTGACTGGGGTCTTAACACTAAATCTACAGAGCTATAAAAATGGCTGGCATGTGTTGCCTTATAATGGATACAAAATCTGTGTGTATAACCATTTCCAGTGAAAGCATCACTACAATTTCAATAATTGCAAAATAAAAATGAGAAACCGGTTATCTGACCGGCGGTGGTAGGTTTAGTGTTAAAATCTCACGTTTTGGGGCTGATTGCAAATTGTGAGAATTTTCCATGTGTCGATCGACAATTAGGACGTAGTCTAGAGACCACGCAGCTCGAAGGTAGCGAAAGATCGTGGCGATCGAGCCTCGTGACAGAACGAAACGAAAATGGCGCACTATCGGCACGCAGCGTTGCAATTACCAGCCGGAGGTTCATCGCGCCCCCCTCTCCCGAAGATAAATGAGACAGTGGATCAACGTCGACGAACTCCGACTTCTGTGTACGAACGATTTATCAAAATTAATGACCCTAGGCCCTACCGGGCTGGTCGGCCACGCAGGTAATTGGAGTGCGTCTCTGTGACTCGCAATTGATAGGATATATACATACTTAAGGAACGCGGATTAACGCGATAATTCGGGATCGATGGCCGCGAACGATCGAGAGGACGAGCATGATTGCGAGAGGAAGATGTTCGAGGACGATGGGATATCGATGCTCATTTATGGACGGGACACTGTTGGTAATTAATCTTCCCCGTATACATCGACATTGCGACTCTTTTTCGAGCGTTTTTAACGCCGGGGATATTATCGGACGCCTCGAGGATTTCCATAAAGGTAAGTTTCCTGTCCGACTTTCCCCTTGCAAAATTGAGAGATTGTTGCTAAAGATTCGAGCATAACATTTTTATTTCGGGCTACGATTTTGTGAGACGTGGTACATGTTCTTTTGGATCGTGTTGGACTGCGAATTTTATTTATTTACGATCAAATAGGAAACATTAAATATATTTAAAAAATGTTTAAACACTGTTATATTACTTTCGATTTGTTAACATCATTAAGGGAAGACACATTGTGAACAAATTTGAGATTGTTAGAGAGAAACGAATGTTTGAGATGGTTTTACAAAATGTTGAGGAATAGTGAGGAAAATTACGATGGCTGCGTAAAACAACACGATGTTATAGGAAATGGTTACACTGAGACCTAATCCAGATGTCCAACACAAAATACAATAAATAAATCAGAGGAAAGACTTCTCTAATAGAATTATAATTGCGTCGTATGTACAGGGAAGAACCATCGAACGATTTCACAGAGAACAACTAAAATCCTGAAGAAATAAATACGAACCTCGAGCTCCAAGCAATTCCATCGAATTTCAAAAAGAAGGCGGCGTCGGTCTCCCGGTATCAGCGGCTCCAGGTAAAAATAGTGGATTATTCATTGTCCGTGGAAATACAGTCGTCAGGCAAGGCTCGAGTGGTCACTAGACTCTCCTAACAGCAGAAGAATCATCCGGGAGGCACTCGGAATCCAAATTAACCCGAAATATTCCATTTGCGGTCGGCGCTCGCTCGCACTTCATCTCCGGCGAAGAACCACTAATTAAATCACCCGATAGGCAATTACTCACTCGAGCGGGGCCAAGAAAAATCGGAGGAAAGGTGGCCGGAAGCTGCAACTCCCCAGCCCCCCTACTTACCGATTCGTGTCCGCGGGATGGGAACGTTGGATCTTGGTCTTGCGATGAGCTCTTAAAATCACATCGGGGGATAGGGTGGCTAAGGGACAACAAGAGGGAGACCAAGGGAGACCAAGGGTCCGGCGTGTCCTTGCGAAGGAAGACCAGCGGAAGCCGCGAAATCGGTCCTTCGCGCCAATCGCTCCTCCCGGGCATTCCCGGCGAAGTACTCTTCAGCCCCGTCGGGCTGATTTGCATCACGGTTACGAGCTCGTTCGAGCTCGTGGTGGTTATATTACAGGGAGAGAGAGAGCGCGAGAGAACGGGAGAGAAACGGAGAGAGGGAACCCAGGATGAAAAAGGGGGATAGACGCGGGTCCCTCTCGCGCGCGTTCCACCCCCAAAGCAGCTCGCTGGAGGCAGCTCGGACACTCATAACAATCATAACAACGGGATCTCGCGAGTAACTCGCGGCCCACCTCCGCGCATGGTTACCGCCCACCGCTCCGCCCCCTTTGCCCCCACTACGCGTGGCGAGCATTGGCTGGTGGCTAGGCGGGAGAGAAGCCACGGCGGGTTGCCTTCCCTTGGCTCTACACCGGAGCCACTACGCAGCCAGACTGCGGACCGTCAGGATTCAGGTCGAAGTTTTCGCGCCGAGCCGAAACCGCGCAACGTGCACACCACGCTGCCAGCGACACGAGGGCCACGGGATATCGCTGTCGATCGGTGAAACGCTTCTTCCCAGTGGGATCGATCGAATCTGTCGGATCGTCGTGGGTTTCAACTGACCGGGTAGTGGCCGATCGAAAGCCACGATCCCCTTCGGAGAGCAGCCCCGAACGAGGAATACACGCCTGTTCTACCGCGGCGTAAGTGGTCGTCTACGTGGGAAAGATCGTCGGAGTCAGGGAACAGAAGACGCCTGGAAGTAACCTGGGTAGTTTGTGATAGGCCGAGTGATCGGCGAGTGTGTGATTCGAGAGTGATCAGGGAATCAGAGCGTAGAGGTGCGTGCGCCGGTTCACTCGGCACGTGGGACCCAGACCAGCGAGGCACACCACGCGTGACACTTCGCGGACTCAGAACTGTCTTCTTGCTGGTTGCCAGCTCGATCTTGGTGGGACGGGTGGTCGGTGGAAGATTGTCCGAAGGTGTCCGGTGACTGCTGGTTTCCAACGTCAGCTGACTGTGACTCTGTGCTCTCGTGGACGGTTCTCCTGTGTGTGATCCACAGTGTCTATCATTTGATTCGAGGCGAGCTCGCGTGCTCGCCCGGTGACTATCGAAAATACATCGCCGCGAGGGCCACGTGCGGGAGGCGTTAAACGTGGCAGGTGTGCGGGACAGGTGGTGCAGAGTTAATTGCACGCAGCAATAAACGTAGACGTTCAGGAGATTGATCAAGCCGGTGAGACAGAGACCGTTGCGGCAAGGAGCTCGGCGAACGGTTCCAGCGAAGTGATGACACAAGGACTCTAATAAACTCCTAATTATCGCCGCGGGTAATTACCACACGCGCGTGACTCCCGTGTGTTTGCCGACGCGGAATTGCACACGATAACCACGGCGGCCTGTGCGCGAACCGCGGACAAATAGAATAATTAAAATCGCATTAAAGGAACCTCGTTTTCATTTCTCTCTCTCCCGCTTAATCTCTCTCGCTCTCGCTCACACACTCGTCGTCTCGCTTGAAAGCTGAACGAGCGTCACACGGATAGCATTGTGCGCGCGCGACCACGCGATCCATAGATTCGTTCGATCGTCGATCACCGAAATCGTTAAGATCGTTGTACCCCCTTCGCGTTCTCTTCCGGGTGATCGAGGTATCCGTTTTATCCGAGCACCGAGCAATCAACTGTTTGCTTGTTAATCGCTCCTAATTACTCGCAATTAACCGGCGTAATTAAGTAGGCTGATGTCACCGGCGGTCGATGTATTTGTGAATCGTTTGTCCGTCGACGTCGGCCCGCCATTGGGACTGCTCGCTGCTGTTGCTCGCCATCGTTGGTACGCTGTTATCGGTGACAAGTGAAAATATTCAGAGACTGAGGATCGAAGAGAAGGTGGCCAAGGATCGAGCGACGCGAGATCGCGAGGCGGTCGGTTTTGTGATAAGATTGAGCTCGACGGACTCGCTGGCACTGCGGACGAGACTCGGTTCGATCGAGCAGGTGGCAACGTGCTACGTGTACAATTGCGGGCGCTACGAACTACGTCAGGACGACGTCCCACGCACATCAGTCGCCGATCTCCTTAGGTGAGTACGATCTGCGTATGCCAGCGCGAACTTTTCGACGTACACCGTTCGCCGGGAGATTAGAGTCGTTAGCACGCTGATTAGGCGACTGCTCATGTCGGCTACGTATAGTTGAACAAGTCCTCGTTTCTGTAGAACACTCTGACGAAAAGTTAGCTCGAGAGTTGGAAAAGTTGTCTAGGTTGGTGGCAGGAAAGTGTGATGAGCTGTGTCTTCACTGAAATAAGTGTAATGAATACACAAATTTTTTCATAATGACTTGTCAGAATGTTTATATTTTTTCCTTGAGGTGGGACATAACAGTGTGATAAATGTTAGAGTACAGATTAGAAAGAGGTCAGAATCGGGAACTGTTATAAAATAGTTATGGACATTTAATTAAATGCGACACTTCATACACTTCATACGGGAAAATGTTTTTCGGCTTGTTAATACAACATCATCTTTCTGCGTTATGGTAGTATAATTCAATACAAATTCAACTTACTGACAGAAAAATTCACGACTGCATTTTGACAGATGAAGCAGGCTCAGACGAAATATTTTTGCTTCTGTACATTCTCGAGAAATATTCACAGTGTAACAGCTCACTACATTACCTCGGAAATTTATTCATATATTGAAAATCATAAATGGCCAGAACGTTTCACGAAAATTACGTTTCACCTCGTTCGTTGTACTCTCTCACATTTTCTAATGTTCTTCTTAATTAAATGCGTTCATTCATCATTTCTTGTCCTAGAAATTTATTCATAAATTGTAAATCGTAAAAAGCTAGATTTCACAAAATGGACGTTTTCTCTCGTTCGTCGTGCTTTTTTTATATTTTCTAATGTTTCTAATGTTTCTTCTGAACTAAACGTCTTTATACATCATTTCTTGCGCCGCACTGCCTAAGGTAACATTAATGCAAATGACGGATATATGCTAGACTCTATTCATATTCCTCTAATTACGTCATTATCTTCGCTTACGCTCGCGAAATTGCTGTACCGAAGATGATTTCCCAGAAAAATGTACACCATCGAACAAGTGAAACCTAACTGTTCCTAACCGCAGAAAAATTAACTAAGAACCACAATCGTTCCACAAACTGTCACAATTAGTTTATCAACGTCAAACTTATCCATTCACGAGTTATAGAAAAATTTTCCGAAGCTCACAAATCATCCAGAAAATTATCACGATCATTCTCTTCGAAAAATAAAATTCCATGTACATCCAAAAAAATTCGTAGACATCAATGAATTCGCAACAGCATTTCCTCGTAAAAATCGCGAAGACTACAGAATCGGAAGCTTGGCGAAGATTGGAGCTAAAGGAACACTTTGTCGAAGGCATTGACAGGTTAACGATTCCAAACGAGAATTCTCGTCTCGCATTCTCGGCGCGCGCGTTCTGAAAAAAGGTTTCCATCAAAATTCGTGATGCCGGGGAGCAGTGTGTATTTATATCTGGTCGGCAATTGCGAGGCTCGCGAGCGATAATCGTTGCCCCGATACCATTAAGTTAATCTCAGTAATTAAGAAAGTTACTCGGGGCCAGGCCGCGCGGGAATGTCGGTAGCGAGGGATTGAAACCGGCGTGGAGTTCCGCGCCTCTTTCTGCGCCGAGTGATAATTTCCCCGCCGCTACTTAGCCGCGTTCCAATAATCAGGGTGATAATTATGCGGAGATCGCGCCGAGTGTGACCAGCGAATGCTAATTGCTGGATCGGGGAACGGTTCTTAACCTTCGCCGTTCAGATCGATCTTTGTCGGGTTAGGTGAAGATTTGTACGGGGATCATCCATTGTAGACATGTCGTTGCTGTCCCCATAAATAAATCCCGGACATCGTTGGATTCTGAGTTCATTCTCTACTGGGAATAGAAAATTATAAATCGCTGTTTCAGGTGAAATGGTCGCAAAAGAAAACGGAAGAGTCGATTTTCTTCGGAAAATTTATTTGAGTGATTGCGTTTGATACGTTTCGATTTTTTCGCTACTCACTTTCATCGCTGAAGTGTTTTATTAAATGCAGCGATTCAGTTTCTTATAAAAATTGCACATTTCATCGTCGATTAATAAAATTGTCTTTTCAAGGTTTTGAATTTGAAGTCTGTGAATTTTAGGTTTGTTTTGAGACCAGGGTGGAAGAAAGGGAAAATTCGGTAGAAAAATTTTCTATGTGTTAAATCTGTGTTTATTGTAAAGGAACTTATTTTTTAGATTATTAGAACAGAGAACGGTTATGTTAAAACGTGAAAGATCTTTCCAGCCGCGCGCTTGAAAGTAATGTTCAATGTTAGAAGGTTAATGCATGCAGATATTTTTAGTCTCCAGCTATGGACTAGGCCTATTTATAGCGGTGCTCCATCTTCCAAAGAATTTTTGTGCGGCTTTTTTCGAGAATGTCACCTTCGGTGTCATAAAATAGCGTTTTACAAAATTGCACATAAAATATACCATTATTTATTGTTATTACATTGATCGTTCCATTGTCTTCCTATTTGTCTCCTGCACAGATGAAATTCTGTGAAAGTCGTTCCACATCGTACGTCTTTGCAAATTCCTTTCACTTCTTTAGCATTCTCGTTGTTTAACTTGAATTTCCCGGTTGCTATAAATAGCGCTAAACCTAATCCAAGAAACTAAAAATTGTGGTCGTCATTACGGTCCGAAGTAAATTCTGTAAAATGCGTCGTCGACACTAAAAAAAAAAACAAATAAATTTTCCGATGATTTCCCACGAAAAAAAGCGTCTTACATCGTCGCCAAAACACGCGCAGAGAAATTAAAAACCATAAAGCATATGTAAAGTAACAGGTTTGTTGTAAAAAAGAAATTCGTAAAGCGTGAGAACGAAATTTATTCAATGATTTCCCACAAAGAGAGGTGGGACCGTGAATGGGAAGCTAAAAATCATCGCGGTCGAAGGGTCGCGATCAAAAGTAAATTCCGGCGGAGCGTGGCGCGTGCAGGCCGGAATCAGCGTCCACGTGAATTCCATGAGAATGACCTCGTGGCGGCGCGAATCGTCATCGAAATCCGTCCTCCCCGCAGCGGTTGATCGTTGCGCGGCGTGTCGAGCACGCATGCACAGTGCACACGGATCATGAATGCAATTAAGCAGCGCGCATACGCGGCCCCCAGGTATTTTGCGATGAAATGACACCGTCAGTGAACCTAGCAGGGCCAGTGTACCGGTACCATGTGATCGGAGAGGTAAACAGGAGCACGTGTTGGCAGCGTGACTGTCGGGGGTGTGAGTGCGGGGGTGGATAGCAGCCACGAGGAGGACTGCGGGGGTGGCAGAGGGTGGACGGGAAACGATGTCGAGGGTAGAAAATCAGTGCGAGAGCTGCCGGGTTGGGGTGAGAGAGAGCAGTTCTTTACTTGCCGCCTCGGCGCGGCGCCTCGGGACCGCAGTGAAAGAGAGGAGACAGAGAGAGAGAGAGGTTGCAAGAGGGAGAGCATACCCGGGTTTGCTCGAGAAGGAAACGAGGGAGAGAGAGAGCACAGCAACGGTTGATGGAGAGTCGAAGCTGGAAAATCCCAAAGGAAGCACTCGACTCGCGATAGCGTCGGAAAGAAAACGGGATGCTGCCTTTCTTAACCCCAGTTCCCATCCCATCCTACAACCCCTGCGCACTGCTAGTTTGAAACTGAGGAAATTTACTCCAGACCGACTCTGCTCCGCAACCCCTTAATATACGAATTCGCGCATCGAAAAAAAGACATTTCTCTCGTTTAACAACCATTTGCTTAGATTGAACAATTTCTTTCTGTGCTAATAGATTTAGTGAACCGGTTAGGATCTGCAGAATGCAAGAAGACTGTCTTATATCTTAATTTTTGAATTCTTGTTTCGGTAAATTAACGACTTTGAGTTCATGGAATTTTTGAGGTCGCTGACATTTTCTTATTATTATTGTGTAAAGTTCCATAAACCTTACACTTACTGAACATTAGAAGTAGCTGATAATTTGTTCGCATTTTTTTTCCGTATTCCGTTTTCCGTTTTCGTTTCCAATGGAAGTGTCCGAATAATTTCAATATAAACTATCTAATAGCTGTTATTTCAAAAAGAATTCTAAAAACTCTTGTCTGTAAAATGAGAAATTCAATTTAGCTTCCGATCGATAAAAATTGCGGCGCATCTTAAACGCGAACCGAACCGTTAAGAGAATAACGTGGAGATGCAGTTGTAGCAAAAGGTGCATGTATAATAGTGTAATAAAAAGAAAGTCGGTTCGCCGCGCCAACGCGGTGGAAAGAGTTGGGAAAGCAAAGATGAAAAATGGGACCGCAAGTAACAGAGGCGGAAACGCGGATATTGTCCAGGTCAAGGAAAGTAATCGATGCTTTCCCCTTCTTAAATCCCGTCCACATTTCTCCTCGTTCCTCGGCGTTTATCCTCCGTCTCTGTTCACCGTTTCCCTCGGCTCGTCAACCCCCGTTTGCAGCCCCATTCAGCTCCCTTTTACCCGATTCAACCCCTGCCGACAATCCGACGCGCGATAACATTTCGCTCGACAACTTACCCACTTCCAGCTCGCTTTGTAGCCTTGCTTCTCTATTTTCCATCCGGCGTCCTCCATCGATTATCGATTCACGAATCACCGCCGCTAAGCAAGTTACACCACCGTCTTCGAGCATCAAATGTGAATCGAGTGTTTCCCACTGTATTCCCGTGCTCTCGAGACACCGGCTCCTATCGCTTGTCGATCGCCCACGCGTGCCATTCGTTCGACCAATCTTCCACCTAAATGCACCATCCTATTACACTGTTCTTATTTTATATCCTCACCAATTTCTACCTATTCTGTACTCGTTGCTTTTGCTGGCCTATGATTGCTAATTAAAATTAGTCTGTTTAACCTTTAGTACTTCACATCAAATAAATTACTAAACTTTTAATATGCATAAAATGAAAAAATTGTATAGAATGGAAATATTCTAGGTTAGAAGAAATGTTTAGCTTTCGTGTTAGCCCTTTGCACTCCTTTGTCGAGTGTGACTCGACATCAGAAAAAGAAAAATGTAAATAAAACGGGTACTTATATGTGTTTGGTTCTTCCCTTATTTATATTTTTTAGAGTTAAAAACAGGTTCCACAGATATAAATTACAACAAAGTTTGAGAGCTATATTTAATATAATTAGTAAACAAAATGGTTTAAAATAAGTTTGTTGGCAACAAATTCGAAAAATAATTCGGAGTGCCAAGGGTTAAAATAGTTCCGAGTGTAAAGGGTTAAATACATTCCATCGAAATGTATGTAGCAACATTTTAAAAAACATTCCAATGTAACATAAATGACGAATACATTTTTAGACGATTTTACTTTTCTTGAAATATTACACATTTTTCTTAGAAACGAGATGGACGAACATATTTATTCCCTCGCCAAAAGGGGCGTCGATTTTTGATTTCGCGATTAGAAACTGCTTAACCCGGTCACGTTCTTGCGCCGAGAGGATCGCTGTTTTAAAAATAGCAGCGATTTCGTATGAGAGAATTAGCCTCTCGAATCAGTGTACACTGGAGTCGCAGAACAGAACGGGTAACCCTTTGCTGCTCAAAGTTCTCGTTCCTTTGAGCATGTATCCCCGGTGTCCGTGCCTCTCGCAATTGAACGACGTGACGCCCCGTGGCGCGAAGCGATGCGTGCGGTGTCATTAATTCTAATAATTCATAAAGAAGCACGCACGTGCGTAACCGGGCCGGAGAGCTGCTCACGCATCGGGGGGACAGAGTGATGCTACGGCACGAGTGTTTTTGTACGCTCGATGCTCCTAATAGACCTAATTTGCGTGTAAAAGCACTCCTGAGATTTCCGAGCCGACGTTCGCCCCCATTCAGGACTCCTTTTCTCGTGGCCAACGACCGGAAACAGTCCCGGAAGACTTTCGATTCTTCGGAGGATAGACCGGCGTTCCACGTATACGCCCCTGGCCGTGAAAAGTCGAAGTCTTCCTCTGAACAGCAAAGTCTGAAGAAAATGGATCTGTCTTGCTGTTGGTGTCTGATGATTTTCAGGGTCACTTAACCAGCCCTTATGAATTTTTTAATTATGTTTTAGAAGTCGTTTTTTCACTCATTATATTTTAGAAGTCGTTCCTTGATTTATTTCGTTGAATAACGGATCAGTTTCAATTTTATTGCAAGGAACCTAGGAACCTAAAACCTTTTATTGCAAGGTTACTAGACGATTTTTGTAGAGTATTGTGTAAAAAGAATTTCTTGCTTATCCTAATCTTAACACATTGTTTGCGGGTGGTTTCTTTATCAATCCACCCCGTAAATTGGGCAATTTTTTCAGGTTCGTGCTTATAGTCGCGAAACGATTAATAATATAAACATGACTTAGCTACTACATGTCTCACAACGGCTGGCGCCTAATTTTTACTGTACAACGTGTTTTAAGCATGTTCTGCTCTCTATCAACAGTATGCAAAAAGACGCGTTTAAGCGTCTCCCGCAAACAATGTGTTAATAATAAAAAGCAGAAGAGCGGAACGTAACTTTCAACAGCCCCGGTACCCGAAGTATTTACAGTGATTCCCACTAATATTTGGACACTATTAAAAAGACGATAACTTTTTTAATATTGTACTATACGATTTGAACTTTTTTGGGAAGCTAGAGCAATTAGTTTGCTACAGGATGTGAAAAAATTTTTTTTCAAAAATTGCAATTGCTCGAAATTGTAGAAAAAAGACTAAAAGTTGCATTTTACAACATTTTTTACGTGGGCCTATATCGAAAATTTAAAAAATGCGTTTTGTGGATCTGTGTCAATTAAACATATTCTGAAAATTTCGTCAAAATCGGTCGACGTTGCAATGAGCTATAAACGTTTAAAGATTTTCGGCCTGTAACTGTAGTAAATCTAAGGACTCTTACATCTTTCAATGCCTGTCGTTTTTTTCCGCATCAACCGATTTCGGTGAAACTTTCACAGTGCGTATAATTGACACAGATCTACAAAACTTTTTTTTTAAATTTTCAATACAGGCCGACATAAAAAAGTTCCCGACAACTTGCAATTTTTTTGAAAAATTTTAGTCACGTTGTACGCAGCAAACCAATTGTTCTAACTTCCCAAAAGATTTCAGATCGTATGGTCCAATATTAAAAATGTTGTCCTCTTTTTAAGAGTATCCGGATATTAGTGGGAGTCACTGTATATAAAATAATTCTTGCAAGATGTATTGAATGTTTTAAACAAATCGAAGCCATCAGCGGCTCGGTATAGTCATCTGCTCGGTAATATATATACATGTCGAACAGCGAGCAGATCGGCACTAAAAAATCACCGATCCACCGATCCAAGTGTTGAACGAGTTCGTTCTCGGAGCAAGTGTATTGAGTTTCACTTGAAAGAAAATAAAGAAACGATTATGTTTTCCGGCTCGATCGACCGATAAGTGGAAGTGCTCGAACGAATTCGACGGTTAATCCTGTTTCAAGGGGGAGCGGCGGGGGCCGCGAGGGGTAAGGAGGGAACAGAGAAAGAAGAAGAGGGGGTCCAATGAACCGAGCGCAGCCCGTTTTTGGGCCAGATGTTAATTCCAAACGACTCAGCGTGAGCCGCGAAGGCGGTTTAGTACGTAAATACATCTTCAGCAGGGGGTACCATTATAATGGGCATGTGCGGTTAAAGTTCTATTTGTGGTAATTCGGAGTTTAATGCACTCACGCTCTGATTTAGCCGGCGGGCTGACACTTTTTTTGTACGGCGCAAACCCCAACGACGCCTGGCGCCGTAAAACATGAAATATTCTTCCTGCGTCTCCGAGGACGGCCACGGCTCCCGTCATATTTTCTATCTTCCGCGGCAAATTTTCATACTGGAACAGTTTCAACCCCTTCGTTGCTCGCTTTAATTATTTTCTAAAGGAAACGTTCAACCGCTCTTATTATTGCACCGGCTTCTTGGACTTGAGAACACTCTTAACATTTCTTAAGAATAATTCGACCAAACTACTGTTTGGAAGCTGTTTAAACAGTCTATATGTATACAATCAGCTGAAGGAGGCCACCTAAATATCTCCTTTATTTTTAATGGCATAACAAATATTTATGGCATAATTTAAATGGTATCGAAGGAGGAGTATCATAGAAGAACAATTTTTGTCCGGTTATTTCTTCATAGTTTTTTTCAAGGTCATCGTTATTTTTTATCGGGAAAACTTTTTTTCTTTTTTATTCGAATATGCTTAAATCATTACCTTCAGGTGACCTTGAGTACCAAAAAATGTGATAAAATTGTAGGATAATATTAGGATTACATTTGAACTTACTGTTCAAAATTATTCTTCTATGATATTCCTCCTTCGATACCATTTAAATTATGCCATAAATGTCTTTTGTGCCATTAGAAATAAAGGAGATATGTAGGTGGCCTCCTTCAGCTAAGACACCCTGTACATACAAACAATTATTTAAAATTGCACAGTCTGAAACAATTTTTTTTATTGAAGAATAAATACAGGTAGCTCAGAGGTTGAAGAGTTTAAGCGAATTTAAGCCTTAACCCAGACACATTAGAACGCTGAATCGTGGGCGAACGAGAGGAGTAAAAAAATGTTTGCAATCCACTTTGGAAATCGCGGTAAATCATGGTAAATCGAAGGGGTTGAAGGGTGTCCGAATATTAATGGCAGCGACTGCGTATTTGCATAAAGATCGCGCAGCCAGGTGATCACACGGGAGGGAAGGGGGGGGGGGGGGGGGCGATTTCCCGATGCCTTCGGAGCCGATTTATGGAGGAGTCGAGTGCGATCGAAGGTCCGTTGCGTTACGCACACGAGTCCGGGGCGCTCGGTTTGTATCCTCGTAGCGAGGCAAGGTGGTGAGGTGAGGCGAGATGAGGCGAGGCGTTCGCAGAGTCGCATTAACGGGCCGCTGTTCGGTTTAATCCCCGCGTTCCGTGACTCGGGACAAAGCCCCTCGGATTTCTGACGGAATGGTATCGCACGAAACGACCATTACCTCGGCTGGCACTTAGCCGCCGCGCTTACGTACGTACGTGCGTTAAAGATTAATTCGAATCACTCGATACCGAACCGTCCCCGCCGGGAGGAACCCGTTCTCGAAACCGGCGACGACGTTCTGTCGAATCGACGTCTTCGCTGCTGTTTTCCATCTACGATCTCCCACAAGCTTCTCAGAAAGTTGACGAACTTTCTTGGAGCGAGAAGCAAAATGTATCGTATGTTGAACGAAATAAAGAAATGATTCGATTGAACATCGTTTGTGTTACACGTAATATGTTTTGCTAAATACATGGTTCGTTTATAAACATTGCTAATTCCATCCACTGCTTGAACAGAAGTGAACAAAAAAAATTCCCTAAAATTCCCCAACCCTCGAAATCCAAAACTCCCAAGAAGGAGTAATTACAATTTTATGGTTTCAGTGATTAGTTTCAGTAAAAAAGGAGAAAATTTGTATCTATTGTATGCTTACATGTTCTTCAATAACTGTATATTAACAAAAATCAAAATAGAATTTCATCTCGGTTTACAGGAGATTAATAACATACATATTTATTAGACTCTGTTCAAAATTTTCATCACGAGTCTGACACGATATTTTAAGGCAAGGGGTTAAATTCTGATCGTCGGAAGTCCCTTAATTGGTAGAGTAAATTCGTCTCTGATTCTAGCGTTTTTACAATCTACGAGAACGTGTACCAGGGGCGTATAATGATCGCGCAAGAGCCAAAAACAATGAGCCAGCAGGCATATCACGGGACGTCTTTAGTCACCCTCGAATCTGTGCGACAACGGTGGCCTCGAGCTTCTTTTCTGCTCCCGTTCTCTTTAGCATTATGAACGCAACTAGGCGCCACAAAGCCGCGATTATACGTTGCCATTAGACCGCTCGATTGATTACGGGATCGTGAAAAAAGAAGGAGTCGGAGAAGGACAATGTCGCGATGGGCGGTTGCCAACTGGTCCCGCTGGGATCATTTTATTGGCCGTGTTTCAAGTAGGAGGATTGCCCTGCTACCTTCTTCGTCCACTTTCGCTCGTCCTCTCTCTTTCACCTTTTCTTTTCCTTTTAACCCCCGTGCCGGCGGCCTTGAGCCTTCGTCTAACTATTCCAGATCGCTTTTCGACTGTCTACGAATTTCTCCCTTCGATTCCCGGAGAACGAGTCGCTATTTAAATCGCCATTGGAAATTCCCATTCGCTCCGTGATCCTGTACATAATTATTTATTTTTATTCCCGTCCCATTTCTTAAGAAGAACGACGGAGGAATGAATTATTTATTTTTTGTTTGGATACAATCAAGGGGATGCTATCCAAATTAATTAGAGTTTTTGCTCATGATGTATTTTGCTGTTAAAAAATTGTTTCAACACGTTGATATTAACATCATTGAAATGTGACAATCTAGGTACAAAATCAATATGGTTCATCCAGGTTCGAGTTCGTTTTTATTGTTTATTGCGAACAAATATTATAAGCACCATGTAAATGCACGGACTCACGGATGATTGCGACTCCACCCCGAAGCCGCACCCCGAAATTACCAGACAGCGCTACCAATTCGTACCGCAAGTTCATGAAGCAATAATATCGGTGGGATCCCCTAAAACATGTCTTTCGGTGTGCCCTAAACACCATCGCCGACTCGCTCGAGGGTAAACTCGATTAAAATGTAGCAAAAATGACTACCGGGAACACGGGGAAATTGGCACCGGCTCGTAACAGCTGTTCGTCCAAAGCGACGGAACACCATAATTTCCAATAAAAACCGGCAAGCTTTACTACACGATTATTACCGCGTGAGCCAGAACAATAACGAAACGCTCACTCCGTGTCGCGGCGCACTCGAGGGATATCCAACAATGTACGCGAGTACACCGTCTCATTAGAGCTCAATCGAGACCGCTGATACTATGAATTAAGATCTCACGAACAATGTGAAAAAGCGAGCGAGTTGCCCCGGAAGTTTCTTGTCTCGGCTGACACGAGCGCCGGCTGTTGTTTCTCTGTAACCGCAATTTGACTAAAGGTACACACCTTTCGGCTTACCTTTGCGCAGATGTCGGCGGTCGATCCCATGAAATTGCGTGTTTTTTTAATCGATTTGTTTGGAAAATTCTCTTGGCTCTCTTTCGCGAATGAAGATGCACGTTGTTGCACATTGTTGCGCGTTCCTTGGAATTTCGTAGGGCATCTGCTAGATGTGACGACAAAAGGGTTGCAGAATGAGTACTGGGCTGCTAGTTGTTACTCGTAATGTTGGAGTACGATTCGACACAATAGTGAAGCTAGTACTCTGTCAGTAGCACCTTTTGTGTTACGTCTTTCTTCAAGAAGTAATACAGTAGATACAATCTCTAATGTCTAGGGAACCACTTCGTTAATTCTCAAATATTAATGAAAATGATTGAGCCAACTAGATAAACAATCAAAATACCAGCCAATAACTGGCAGCTCCAACTTCTACTCCAAGTGCTACATGTGCAAGATTGACTAAATTGGGTTGAACAGAGACCTAGTAAAACGTTCTGACAGGTGTCTTTTATCTAACAACAGAGCACACCGTTCCAAATAGATAATGAGAGGGTCCACCAGTCCCTTATTCGAGCACAAAGAGCCATTCCTCCGAATCCAAGAGCAAATAAACCCCACAACTAGCCTAGGAATAAATAAAATGTTCCTCCAAATGTTAGGGCGGGATTGAACACGCCCCCAAGGTTCTATCTAGATCGGGCACAGGCAACAAGCCTGAATTCCCTTCGGGGACAACGTTTCGAAGCAAATGACGTCGGAGAAAGAAGATACTTTCAATCTTGCTAGCCCATAATCGGCGTTCGAAGCCTATCTATCTTGCTCCCTCCTCTAAAGTGCTCGAAGTAGGCGTGGCTTCGTAGCTCTCGGTATCGACGAAGCGGGACAGGTTGTCCCAGAGGGCCATCCACTAAACTAAAAATTTATAAACCCTGTCAAAAGCACAATTAAGTAATTCGAAAAAGATTTGAATGCCAAATTTTCTTAGATCGCCCAAGAAAAATTCAGAGATATTAAACGAAACTCAAAAGAACACAGTTCTCGTTACGAGATCACTCAACCGATCGCTGAAACCGATTTACCCTAATTCTCCGTAGGAACTAGGAAATCCTAAAGACGCGTCCGTCGGGCGGGCATGTGCGGCCATATGGCGATCATCCGCGGGTTATTTATAGTGTTCGTTGCGCATAGCCAGAAACGGATCGCGTTTTCGCATCGAACTGGATCTGAGCTGAAAATCGTGAAGTCCGTGTCCGCTGGTCGTCTTGCCGGTCTGGGATCGGTCTCATAAATCGTGGCCGGGACTTTGGGCGGTTTCCACGCACCTCTTTGTGGCCCCTGGGCATCCAGGGAGCTGGTGCAAGAGAGAAGTGGCCGCCATTGGCCGGAGAGAGACGCGCAGCTGGCTAAGACTATGTGGAAACTAGCTGCTGGCGCACGGTTGTTTCTAAACCCACCTTATCTACTAGCCCCTATAATAAGCTGCGATCTGAGACCGTATGTCCCACCCACACGCACACAGAAGAAGGTCGGAAGCTAGAGAGAGAGAGAACAGGAGAGAAAACAAGAGTGAGAGAGGGAGAGAGAGCGAGCCGAACGTGGCCTGTCCGAAGGAGCTACCCGCAATTCCCGGACGCTTATGCGCCACGGTGTTGTAGGCCACGGAGCGCTTGCAATTACAAGCTGGTCAACATATAATTATCCCCAATGACCATAAATTACCGGATTTTTATGCGCAACATTCTTAATTACCCTTTGAATTAACATCAATCAACCCCCTTAATTGTACGCTGCTGGGCTGCCGGCGTCGCTGACGTTGCCTTTGCTGCCCCCCTCATACCCTCTCTAGCGATCCTCTTCCTTTTAAGCATCGTGATGATGCCCGGTACCGTTGATAATGCGAAAACACGATACGTGGCTCGAACGAGAAATATCGAGAAAACGAACAAGATGACGGGAGGACGAGACGAATGGTAAGAGACACATCAGGAGAAGAGTACTCTCACTGTCTGTCTTTCTCTCTCTCTTCCCCTACTCCTCTGCCTGTCTTTCTCCTGTTGCTGGGATGTGCTCTTCTTCTTTCTCTTTCGGTCTTGTTCCCCCCCGTTCTCGCTTACCGGCTCGTTCGGTTTCCTTTCAGTGGTTAAACGTCTGATCAGCGAGAGACAGGGAGAACGCTCGCGTCCGCCCGGTGACGGCGCGTCGCATAATGCACGCGTTTTAATTGCCTCCCTAGACACTCGAGCGATCCTCGTATCAATGGTCCCCGGTGTTTTAATTGCGTATTCGATTACGCGGACTTTCACCGGGTGATCCCGCCGGCAATTATCGCTCGAGGAGACATGCCAGGATGCACCCGGTGAAAGCGGATACTCGCTGCCCGCTCGGAAGATCCGCCGCCGACGGTTGTCTGATGGAACCGGACCATTATCATTTCGGCATACTTATCGTTTCTATTGTAGGGTCACACGCTCCGAGACGAATCTACTCGTTTGGTTCAGATGTATTGGAGATTAGGGATTTTTTGGGAATTTTTTACGTGACGTTTTCTGGGCTTGATTTTGGATTAAACTTCTCCTTAGCTTTGGGATGAATAAGTACTGTGGTGTGATGACTGGCTATTATGCACCGTCTCGTGAAAATGACAAGACTAAGTTTGTCCAGAGTTTATACAATTTTTATTACGATACGTGTTTCGATAAAAGAATTGATTCAATCATCTTCCCATTAATACGTCTCTGTCATTTCAATAATTGTAGGAAAAACAATCTTGAGTCGCCCATTTAATTGGAGGTAATAGGTTTCGTGTTAATTTGCAAGTCTATTAATGAGCAAACTGGTGAATTTAAAAATGGTAATAGAATAGGATGCAATTTAGAATTATGCAATAGTGCTTCTTTCATGATTTTCAGTTTATAGTAGATAATAATGTAAATGAAACAAATTGGTTCAGAATATAACGTTTTCCTTTTGTACACTTCCGTCTTGGAAAATAGTATGAGCAGAATTTTGCAAATTTTGGACGCTCTAGTTCCAGTAACCTGTTCGCGTGTCCGGCTATTATTCGCCGTTTCTACTTGCAATAAACATTGAGGACGGCACGATGTTATCTGTTACATTAATCGTATTGTCTCACAACTATCAATTTACATCTAATTAGAGTACAAAATAAATAATATCGCGCCGCTATCGTTGTCAGGGCAACTTTAATAACAGCAATCTATCATCCCACTCGTGGTCTCTTATACATACTATTTATAAGTTTGTAACAGTCTACGAAGACTCGACTTAAATAACAATGTTTTTCATTGGACCACGCCCACGTGAGACATTCCTCCTGCACTAGAATTAACTTTATTAGCCTATGGAAATGATCCGTTTATGTAATATTTCATGCGGTCCACAATAATTTTGATCCAATCAAATTATTTAATCTTGGCAAATAAGTAGAGAAAGATAAATTTGATATTCGCAATTAACATTCTCTATCGCTAGTCTCTACAGAAAATATTATCATTAGCACTCACAAATATCACATCTTTCCATAAAAATCATTTTGTAGAAAAAGAGATACAAATTCTGTTTTCATTAAGCGTAGCGAGCTTGATTAGGATCTACGAGGTGTAAGAAGATTGCAAAATTAATTGCTGTGATAAATCTCGTCTTTCCTATTCTGATGTTGTCAAATAATTCGTTTTACCTCTTCACTGGTTTAATTTGCACTTGCTCACTTATGTCATAAATCCTTAGTTTAGTCACACTCAATATATTGTTAAGTAGAAACGTCCAGTAGTACACAGACATGGAAACTAGTGCGTTCCCTATCGAATTTTCGGAGATACTACTGTCTGGCAAAAATAAGATATCTTATAGTTCTTCGAGCAATTTTCTAGATCTTCGAACGATCCTATAGTTCTTTCATCTAGTTTAACATGTCTTGTCGACGGTCTTTGGACGATCTTTGGACGATCGTGGGTCAGCATTTTTCCGTTTGCGGCTGTTAATTCCCGTCGGGATCGTATTAATCGCTCTAGGGCCACGTCCGTGAAATTACTGGACGCTTTAACCACCGGCTGTCCGATCCGAATTCGTCCGCAACGATTATTATATCGCGTCCTGAGCAATAATGCCGGTTATTCCGAAAGCTGGCCAATTAGTATCGTCGATTTGGATGCTTTAATGAGAGTGCGGTTTCATTAGCGTACCACGTCGCCTCTCCACTCTCTCTCCTCCTCTCTCACTCACTCTCCCTCTATATATCTCTCTCTCTCTTCGCCTCCCGATCCGTGATACGTGAAACGGAAGAAGAATCCCTCGCGACCGAAGAAGAAATCAGGCTATGATTATATCCGTCGATCGTTCGAGTGTCATTGAGCATTAATATTTGAAAATTGCTATGTTCGCGCGAGCACGGCCTTCGAGAGGCGTCGCGTTTCCGCGCGGCTACAGCGAGAGGATCAATCATCGGCTTGGATCCCTAAATAACCTTCCGCCTTGGCGATTACGAACGTCAATGCGTCGACGCATAATGCCACGTTCGATTCGCGTAAGATTGCACTGTCGAAGACAGTGTAATTGTTGTAATACATAGCTCCGTGTCGGTTGAATAGCACCTTTTTTATTTCGACTCGCGAGTGTATCCTCTACCGTTAATAACAGCGGGATCAACACCATAAATATTCCATTCGAACGAATGTGGAAAGTGCTATTGCGTTTTCAATTCTATTAGGTGATCGCTAAACTACGTGGCCGGAAATCTTCTTTCGTCGTTCGAAGCGTCTATGTACAAATTGAAAAATTTTTTCCGTGAAAAAATCTTCCTCTTTACAACGATACCTTGAAAATTGGTGTACGATTTTTGGTGGAATAGCGTGGCTATTATTGAATTGGAAAGGAAATTCGTAGCGTTTTCAAATTAAGAATCGAAGATAAAATTAAGGTATTTATTCATATGTTTATTCAATAACATGAGAAGTTACCTCGAAAGTGGCAAAAAGTAATAGAACAGAATGGAGAATATGTTATTGGATAAATATCTGAATTTTAGCTTTCAGTTTTAGTTTGAAAACGCAAACCAATATTTTGGAAGTTTTGGTAGAGGAGAAGTTTGTAGAAGTTTGGAAGTATTTTGGAAGAGGGAGAATATCTTTCCTCGGAGATGCAGATCCCACGATATATTCTGAGAGAAAACGCTTAAAATGAGATGAGACTTATCGAACAGTTCGACAATTTCGCAAATAATCGTTAGTGGCGTGCGGATGGTTTTCGGAGCGGCCGTACGTGTCGATGCATGCGCCTCGGTGTTTCCACGTGCACGGGGACCATAAAACAGGGTTTAGGTGAGAGGCCGGCAGCGTCCGGGTGCATTTTCGTATTACAAAACCGTAGAAAAAAGTCCGTGACCAGTGAGCGACCTCAGCTTTGACAAAATCGTCGTCGAATTACCGAGGATCCTCGGCGACAGATCGGCCAGAACCCGATAACCCCCGGGCATTTTCCGAACTGTTACACCTGTGCAACCTGTGCTGAAAAACCGCGGCAATTACGACGTCGGCCGTGTAACGCCGTGTCAAAACCCAATGTTCACAGCCGTGAACGTGTTCTACGGAGAGCTCCGCCGGCTTCTTTTTGCGACGGGGGCCGCCGCGTGCGGCCCGGCTCGACGTTTTAAAAACCCCGGCGAGAAACATTTGCGCGGCGACCATTATAAAACCGCTTTTATGAGGAACAAAGTAGCTGGTGGGCAGAGAGAAGGTGCGCTCCCGCCCTTTGACAATAATTTGTCCAGAATAACCGGCTCGTTTCTCTCTACCCCGGTCTTCCGCTCGATGATCCATCCAGCCGTTCGTCATAGGCGCACGGGCTTTTAAAAAAGTAAAGCGCTGGACTCGGGCCAGCGCAAAAATAGAAGCAGATGTTGTTAGTTGCGTTCACCAAGTACACGATCCGCGGGGCTTCGACGATGGATTCCTCTGACCCCTCCTTTCCCTGCAATCTTCTTCTTTCGAGCTTTCGCCGGCTGAGATACGAACATCAGCGGACAGGATGCAATCTGTAACACGAGATTTCTTCCGTAGATATGTAACATATACAGTCTTCCCCAGTACGCATTTTTTAAGAACTTTTAAATTTAATGTTGCCAAGAAATTCTAACGATTTTCTAGTTCTCTGAATCTGTGGTTGTCAGGAAGAACGCCACATGTCACATACTTTGAATTTATTTTCATGACTTTTTTTCTGGTAAATACGTAAATCCTATACTATGAAGCACAATTAATGCATAAAGTCAAATTTTTTGAAATTGTGACATGCGGCGTTTTCCCGGACAACCACAGAAATGATCTCCCAATTCTTCGCTTCTTGCGTTTGACCGTGAATTTGAAAGCTTGCTTCTCTAGCGGAGGAAATCCAGAAAGTCGAATTTCAAGCTCACTAAATATTATGGTAGCAATGGTAACAAGGTGTTTTGTTCCGCGTCTGCGAGATCGCAACGGTGTCAAGGGTACTGCGGAGAATTTTCTGCTTTGAAAATTGACTAACAAGTTCGTAAAATTAAGTATACGACGTGTCGGCCGCGCTAATGTTCGGTAGATTGCTATTGGCTAGCGTATTTCATGTTTATTGTACGTGAGAAGTTGTGTAAAATTGCTTTGGATCACGCTCAAATTGGGGGTACATTACAATGTAGCTAGCTATTTTGTGAAAGACGAGAAAAAGAAAAATGCTGATTTATTTCTCAAGACTTGCATGTAAATTTTTGCTTAACTCTATTCTTTGTAAGAAACAACTTCGAAATGTAGCCATAGACGTAAAATTTGAAGTCGTTTTCAGATGAAAAATAAACTTAGGTATTTTTGACTGTAACTTCAGGATGCTATTATTAGTTTGTATCAGAAAATTGAAAATATTCAATTCTGACGTCCGAAACTATTTCAAGGCTTACTTCAATTGATGTAAAAATACAATGTACGAAGTGTTCGTACACCTTTTAAAATAGAATAACTTTTTTATAATTGTACCAAACGACCTGATTTTTTATAATCAATTAGAAGCATTGGTTTACTAAATAATCTGCAAAAAAGATTTTCTAAAAATTACAATCTACACATTTTTTAAAACTTTTTTATTTGGACCCTTAATGAAAATTTAAAATATATGTTTTGTAGATCTATGTTAATTATACACGTGCTGAAAATTTAATCGAAATCGATGAACATACCGAAGAGCTACAAGTGGTTAAATGTGGTGAAAATCACAGTTTCTCGCGACTTTTGGTCAGTTTCTGCTTAAAATCCACAGATTCTTACATCTTTCGATGCGTGTCGTTTTTTCTGCGTCCACCGATTTCGATGAAATTTTCAGTATGTGTATAACTAACATAGATCTAAAAAACATATATTTTAAATTTTCATTGGGGGCCCAAATAAAAAAGTTTTAAAAAATGCCTTTTTTATTTTTTTATGTAATCTTGTAAATTATAATTTTTCGAAAATCTTTTTTGCATATCATTTCGTAAACCAATGCTTCTAATTGATTATAAAAAATCAGGTTGTTTGGTACAATTATAAAAAAGTTATTCTATTTTAAAAGATGTACGAACACTTTGTTCATCCATTGTATTATGGTTGGGACTGTTGTCGGGCAGTCAGAATTTCTCGGCTATTCGAGAACTTATAGGCTCACAATTTGATCAATTTTCTCCTTTTTTAGGAAATTACGATCTACAAAAAAGTTCTAATTACTGAAACCGTAAAATAAATTATAGGGCAAAGGGTTAATAAAATGTACGAAAAATTCAAGCAAACTAAAAGTAAACCGGTCTACAAAAATTGAGATATAAATGCAACGTTAAGTGTTCGAAATGTAAAGGAGGACCAACTCATCGTTCGGGAGCCGAAGGAGGAATTTCCGCTAAACGGCCGGCCGGATAAAAATAATTATAAATGCGAGGTGTCTGCGAGGATGACACCCGATTTTATTCTTGATGCTGCGTGACGCCTTGCCCCCGCCATTTTCGCATCTCTCGCTGATCCCATCGGCCAAATGTTTTTGCTTTGATGTCGGAAGATGAACGGGCCTCCTTCTAATTTCCACTGTCTGCATTCTTAACAGCTGCACGCACGACGCTTCGATACGGCTGGCGGGAGTCCCGCGGTTTAATTAGTATCGCGTTTATGCGTGTCGCCTGCGCCCTTTCAAGTCCCTCGGCCTATACCGGGGACGATTTCGGATCTTATCGATGCTGCCTAGTTGTTATTCTTTTTGTATTCTCTCTCTCTCTCTCTCTCTCTCTCTCTCTCTCTCTCTCCATGTGTAGTGGAACGATTAAAGGTAATCTCATGCGATCAACAGAAAAAAAGTAGATATCGCTTATTCTCTGAGGTGGAGTCGATGGTTCATTATACGGGGTGAAATTAGAAAATAATTGTACCCGAGTGTTTCCCGCGGTTTCAACCAACTTCATTCTCGACGCCATTGATCTTCCCAGGCACTTATACGCGATTACATCTTTTTGTTAACCACACTTTTATTTCTTTGGCCCTGTTGCAATTGTGTAACATTTTTTTTCGACTACATAAATTTTATCAACTACCAATTATTTTAATATGTAATTAAACCCCTCTAAAATTTAATTTCATTAAAATATTCCAAAATATTTTCTATGATTTCACATCGTGTTCGATTTTGAAAAATATGATAGTGTAAATAACAATTTGGCAGCAGCCGTTCCCTTATTGTTTAACATTACTTCATTTAATTCCCAGCAGGATTGAATGGCACTGTACTGCCTATGTACTCTTTGTAACGATGTTTGCAATGTTAGAATTGCACGCGTGTATAAATATTCATAGTGCATTTCATTAAATTGCTCGCAGGGTACGAAAGATTAAAAAGTTTATTAAATCACCAGATTAGGAAACGTCAGTCCCAATTTTTCCAATTGACCATAGCGAGTCCTCAGCCTCCATCTGCCTGGCCCACATCAGCACGTTACATCAGCTTACGTTACAAAATACTTAAGCAAATTAATTCCTCCGTAGACCAGTGGCCAGAATTCTCCTTAGCGCTGTGACTGACGAGCCAACACGCACAAGAATTCCGCGGAGTTCAAATCGTTTTTTAGAATAGACACGGACATGAAACGGAAAGAGACTTGACACTATATAAGCGAGCTCAAATGGTAATGTAAAGAATCGTTTTCTCGGTAAATATTAACGCTTGGGGCGAAAAATGTTTATTAAAATGTTATACACCGGATAAAAATATTTGACTAGCTCTCTTTGTCTGATACAAAATTAGAAAAATGTCTATCAAATAAAACTTCGTAGAAATTTCGGTCCACATACATAGCGGATCCAAAAAGTATTTAGATATCGACATTTCTCGAGCCTCGAGAAAATGGCTGCCATCTGCTTGTAGTTCGAGATATCGAGCTCAAATTTTCAGCAAGTACTGTCGAAATATCGTATAATAAGATGTGTATATTGATTTCTTTACAGAAAAATAATTTCATATATAAAAAAATTATTGAATCTCTGTTTTTGTCACCGTTCAAAGGTACATGCTTCGCAGGGATGGCCTCGGGAAAATGGCTGCCATGTCTGTCTAGTTCACGATATCGGGCTCATATTTTCAGCAAATCGAAATATCATATGATAAGATGTGCATATTGATTTTTCGAAGGAATAAAGTTTGAGCCTTAGAAAAAATTTTGAAACACTTGTCGGTACGTGGCAAAAAGGTGGGTGGAAAACATGACGTCGCCGGACGTGTAGACAAATGATATTCTCGCCATTATGGAATTACCGGGCGTCGGAGAGCACGCAGCGATCTCAACTATTAGATCGGTCCTCAGAGAGTTTTGGTCGATTCGCAGATTACGAGTCCCCGGGATGCAAGACTGACATGGCGGAGGGTTCGGCCGAGGAGGAACAGAGCAGTACCGCTGCGCCCGCTTCCCCGCCAGCTGATCTTCGCACTCTGAACACCCAATTGTCGCCGCCTTATCACCACCAGCCCCATCTCCAACATCGTCTTCAACCTCTGCAGCATCCCAACATGTTGGCGACCGCCGTACCGCCCCGGCACAGCCACAGCATGCTGTCTCATCAGGTGAAAATGGAAGCCGAGTTGGACGGTCCCTGCGACGTGCCATTGAATCTCAAGAGCGAGGTAAGTCCATGAATCTCTATCATCTATTGACCCTGATCGATTTTCGATTCGTTCTAATCGAACCGGGAACAGTCGCGCGCCCGCGCGCGCGCATATCCTTGACCGAAATGTCAATTGATCGACCGATTAATTATTTCGATGCCGACTCATTAGACCGCCGATCTTCCTGGCAACCTTTTATACATTGATTGATGAAAGCGGATATTACCGAGATACCATCCTCATTCGATGTACTTACTAAGTGCAAATTAACAGTGAATCTGTCTGTTCAACTGTGTTCCGTTGTCGCTGATGTTTATCACGTTTTTAGTACGTACATCAAGTGGTACATCAAGATCTGCAGTCTAGTGATTAGTCAAGAATTAATTGGAATTAACGGTGCAGGTTCAGTACAAGAGATTTTGTACATTTACAAGTCCTCACTGTGTGTGTGGGCTATCTCTAACGATCTGAGTGGATCGGTAAAAAGGATTTAATTCAACTATTATTTATACCCTAAATTTTTATTCGATCCTTCCTAGTTCCAATCGTAATTTATTTATCAGGTCGTCATAGAGATGGCATTGCTTCTATTTCTTATTACTTAATCTTCTTTTAAATCGCAAAATTATTTTTATAAAACTTATTCTAAATGGTACAAAATTAGCTTTCATTTTCCCTTGAGAAAACGAAACGACTTTCTGAACGACCTAATACATACAGTGACTCCCACTAATATTCGGACACTCTTAAAAAGACGATAACTTTTTTAATATTGTACTATACGATTTGAACTTTTTTGGAAAGCTAGAGCAATTAGTTTGCTACAGGATGTGAAAAAATATTTTTTCAAAAATTGCAATTGATCGGAATTGTAGAAGGAATACTAAAAGTTGCATTTTACAACTTTTTTATGTGGGCCTACATAAAAAATTTTAAAAATACGTTTTGTAGCTCTGAATATTCTGAAAATTTCGTAAAAATCGGTCGACGTTGCAATGAGTTATAATCGTTTAAAGATGGTAAAAATTGCAGATTTTCACGATTTTCGGCCTCTAAGTGCAATCAATCTAAGGATTCTTACATCTTTCAGTGCTTGTCGTTTTTTTTCCGCATCAACCGATTACGATGAAACTTTCACAGTGCACATAATTGACACAGATCTACAAAACGTATTTTTAAAATTTTCTATATAGGCCCACATAAAAAAGTTGTAAAATGCAACTTTTAGTATTTTCTCTGCAATTCCGACAACTTGCAATTTTTCTCAATAATTTTAATCATGTTGTGCAGCAAACCAATTTTTCTAACTTCCCGAAAAATTTCAAATCGTATGGTCCAATATTAAGAATATTGTCGTCTTTTTAAAAGTGTCCGAATATTAGTGGGAGTCACTGTACACTAATCAAATCATTTCAAAGCCTGATTTTTGGCTGCGAAATTTCTGCTAACATAATTGAGTATAGGAGTCCGCTGACTATTCCTGAGTATCTTCGCCATCGTCGCTCGCTTCACGGAGCTAAGACGATAACGAAATTATGCGCGGAGGATCCCCAGCGTGCTCGCCCCAGTTGATTAATAAGAAAGCCCATCGCTCACGACGATCGTCGTACTCGTTACTAACGGTTTTGTATGTCAATGACAGCCAATTGTCTGGTTAAGTAGCTGCCGCCGCCGCGTCCCAACCTAAATCGGCCAATGGTCTCTCTGACCTGTATACGATTAACGTACAAAACAAAGCGTGTCGAACGACTTCCATGTTGGATGGATGGGGTCAATGTACAGGCCATTCTTTCTTTAAGGATTGCACAACACGCGAGTGCGAATTCGATGCGGAATCTTTCTTTAACTGCATAACGCGGTCAGGAGGAGCTAAATTGCACAACAAATTAATTCAATATTATCAGTAGACTGCGGATTTGATACATTTATGACGGAAACGGGTGAGCACAATTTCAAGCAGTGAACATATTATTAACCCTTAGCACCCCGAATTAGTTTTCAAATTTGTTGCCAACAAACTTATTTTAAACAATTTTGTTTTGTAAATTATATTAAATATAGCTCTCAAACTTTGTTGTAATTTATATTTCTGGAACTTGTATTTGTTTTTAACTAAAAAATATAAATAATGGAAGAACCAAATACATATAAGAACCCGTTTTGTTTACATTTTTCTTTCTATGATCTCGAGTCACACTCGACAAAGGCGTGCAAAGAGTTAAAAAGATTTAAAGACGAAAGAACATTTTTTATTTTGCATAAAGATCCGCAATCTAATTATTACACACTGATGTTAATCCTTAGCACTCCAGTAGAGACGCCAGTAGAAATTGCTGTACCATTATTCAAAATATTGTTTAGATTATTAAATATATCGGGATCTAATCAATTACTAAAGATTTAGGTATTGTATATAATATATACCAATTTTATACATAAAATTTTAAAAATCATAGGGAATATTCTAAATCGAAAGAAATGTTTAATTTTCGAGTTAAAATAGCTTCGAGTGCAAAGGGTTAATTCTTTGGAAAGAATGCATTCGAATATTTTTCTAATTCATTTCTCAACCAAGAAACTAACGAAATCAAATGGCTACCAATCGCGAATTTCTTAAGAACCTCGATCACTTTGATTCATACAGCGACTAGGTTTGTATAAATCAACAAGCAGAATATCTTTTTTTCTGGTTATCCTGTTATAGGAACGATACAATTTATCCGGAGAACGAGCGATAAGCGTTTCTTTGCAGCTTGTCACGCGATTCTTAATGAAACTAATTTATGTATCTCATTGTTAGTGTTCGCGGCGGATACACCGTTTCGAACGGATATCTAAATCGTCTCTTTTCCTTCTGGGACTGTATATTCCGGAATTTTTCCACCTGTCGTTACGGCGGGAGTCGCGCGAGCATACACCTGAGAAGTCGGCGGCCGAACTAATAGACCAAGATAGAAGCGAAACACGGGTTTCTCATTTGGGATTTTCATCAGGTTTCACAATTCGCCGGCTCGGTTGCATAATCGAACACGATTTGCCGGGAAAATCCAACGAGCCGTAAATCAACGGGATTGTATACGGTCGCTTTCTACGACTCTGGTATATCAGAGTTTGCTCGCAGGAGAGGTGAAAAAGAGACAAAGGCGTTATCGGGCGAACACGTAAGTGGCCCGTTGTGCCAATCTAATCACCATACTTGGCGCATACATGTCCGCTCGAGCATTAAGCTCGCGCGGAACGCTGTTAGGTTATTAACAGAAACTGCCCGAAAAGGCTGCTCCCGTTAGGCGATCGGCGCTCGTGGGAAAATCGGGAATACTTACCGGTAGAATGTCAAAGTTTGCTGCGGGTACGCGTGAACGTGCGACACTAGCCTAAGGCAAGATCCACACTTCCCCCCTGATCAACGGTAATTAACCTGAGCACCGGGAAACTTCATTTTATAAGCATCATTTTGAAAATGAGTACATGTAAGACAGTAAGAACATTAGTTAATTAATGCTTTTACTATTGGTTAGTTCGGAAAGTCATTTCGTTTTCTCAAGGGAAAATGAAAGCTCATTTTTTACAATTTGAAATAAATTTTATGACAATCGATGACAGGATTTTGCGATTTAAAAGAAAATTAACCCTTTGCACTCGGAACTATTTTAACTAGAAAATTAAACATTTCTTCCGATCTAGAATATTTCCATTCCCTATGATTTTTGAAATTTTATGGATATGAAATTGGTATAATAATTCATGCAATACCTAAATGTTTAGTAATTGGTTAGATACCGATATATTTAATAATGGAAACAATATTTTGAATAATGGTACAGCAATTTTTAGTGGTGCCTCAGAGGGGACAACCGAGTGCAAAGGGTTAAGGAATAACAAATGGAAGCAATGCCATCTCTACAAGAAAAACGAAATTACTTTTCGAACAACCTAATATTTACTATTTCACTTGTTCGTTTTTGTCATGGATAAAATCCACAGTCTAATAATTACATAGACAAATTAAAGTGGGAATATAGTTTTATAATTATGGGTTCAGTGATCAGCGTGTTAATGTCGTCGAGGCCGATGTGTGGATCCGGCATAAACGTTCGCGCGATAGACTTCCGCGTTCCATTCACGGAGTAAAGTCTAATCACAGTTCGCAACCAGTCCCCCACTCGTCGTCGTCGATCATTTATTAATCCATAATCTGTATCAGAAAAGATCAACGTGTCAGCTCTCTCGCCTTTGATCTCTCTTTCGCTCTGCCGGGGTTTTATTTATCGCGTATAATAATTGTTTATTACGATCCACGGCTGGGAAAGCGGACCCAGTTACGCGCACCGTTTCAGATTTCGTTTTTGTCCCGCCTTGGAACGACGCTTAGTTGCGTGTAACGCGCGGAATTAATATTTATGGCAGCCTCGATGGACGAAATCTTTCACTCAGATCGTAAACGCGGAATTATCCGACCGTTTGTCGGTGATCTAAGCGCGACACGCTCGCGAGGTTCTCGGACGGTCGCGTGACTTCGGGATTTTTGCAAAAAATCATTTTCTTCCGTTCGTTTACAATGTAATCGTCCTCATCAATATTTCTATTCCGAACAGTGAACTGTTTCATTGCAACAATAAAGTATGCCTTTTTCTGTTTACTTTCGTGCAACAATTTGCCTCGATCTTTCGGTCATTTTCTGTGTCATTTGCAAAAAGAGTTAGATGAAAATGTACTCCTTAATAACTTTCATAAAAATAGTGCAACAGTATTGTTTCCACAAATGCGAGAAGAAAATTGTTTCACACGAAGTAAATTCTTCCGTTGCTCCGGGGTGGTGTTATACAATAAACCAACTTGATTATAGCACAACGAGATCATTGCTTCAACAGTTCATTGTTTCCACAAATGCAAGAAGAAAATTGTTTCACACGACGTAAATTCTTCCATTGCTCTGCGGTAGTGTCATACAGAAGACCAACTTGATTATAGCGCAACGAGACGATTAATAAAAATATGCGCGAGATATTCGGTGGATTCAAGAACAGCACATTTAGCGTGGAACGAAGTGAATTACCTCGCGCGAGATAAATTCTTTGCGTCGCAACAAAGCAGATTTCACACAGCGAAAGGAGCGCCCGTTAATAATAATATAGCGGGAAGATCGGAGGGTTGCGTGGCTTTGATCACGCGTTCCTGCTGATAATAAAATACGGGAGCAATTCTATAAATTCATTTGAAGTTTGCGAAACGGCTCGCCATAAAAATATTGCGCGTTAAGGGGTTAATGGTCTTGGTGACCAACCAACCGGGCAAGCCGCACGTCCATCGAATTCCCGGGGGATAATAGAACGAAACCGATAGAGTGTCCAAGGGGACGCGTAATGTCTCCTAAATTCTAATCGTCGCGGCACACACCCCCGCTTCCCGCGGGTCATTAAAGTTCGACAAAGGCACTTTTCCACTGCTGCTGTTGATTCGCGTATCAAAAAAAAGAGTCCGAGAGAGAAAGAGAGAGAGAGAGACAGAGTGGAAAAGAAACGGACAATTGGTGGTTGAACAATGCGCAACAATGATGCCAATTAGCCGACAAAAGGGGGTAATAGTGTACTGGAAGAGGAGCGATGTGCCGGCAGCCTCAGACCGGAGTCTCGAAAACAGCAGTCTCATCCGTTAGTCCGGTGTCCCTGTCCATCCATTACACTATTATCCCCTCAGCAAACGCAGGATCCATCCTGGAGTCCACGCATGGACTTAATGCCCGGTCCCCAGGCCGAGTCTGAGGAGGGAGCCCATGCAATTTACGCGCAAAAGAACTAGGATGTATCGTGCCGGTTGCAAAAAAGGAATGCCGCTGCTTAACAGGGGTACAGCATACATAATAATGTCTGGCCCCTCGCGTTTCCCGAGGCTGGTGAAATATGAAGAGCCCCGGCGAGAAATTGTGATCGCCAAAGCAACCAGCGCGATCTCCTTGTTTATCCGTATTAACATGTCAAAGCTGCTTACACTCCTTTCCCCGGCTTCTTTCTCTCTCTCTCTCTTCCATTTTTGATGTCGCACGCTCAGTCGTTTGAGATTTAAAGGTTCGGAAAATCATCTCACTTCGAGCAAGATTGCCTGCGGCCGCGAGCTATACGCGTTGTCCACGAAGTTGCTGAAATGTACTATCATCGGGTGATCTTTATACTAGATCGAAATATCACTAGATCGAAAAATTTCAATTTACGAAACTAAAGATTGAGTTTTTATGAGAATAATAGTATCATTTATTACCACGCTTATATTAACTTACCGTGTTGTTGTTGTATGCGTCAAATCTTGTAATTGAATTTTAAACCACTTCCCATAGTCCAATCTTGCTGAAATTTTGTATATACACTTGCTTCCGATGACAACATTTGCCATCGTACTCGTGGGATCAAAAATGAAAATAAACAAAAAACAAACAAACTTACTGACGGACGAAAGACAAAGACTGAACCTGCTACGCAACGGAAAAGACGACTGGAAAAGGCAAGACAAAAAAACGGGATGATAAATTATTTAATCATGACACAATATTTTCCCTTTTACAAAAGATCTTGATTGAAGTGGTAATTAAAATCGATTACAAGATATATATAGACTAAAAAGTAGAAACTTTTTAAAAACCACGCTTACATTAAAATGCAGTAAAAAGGAGAAAATAATTTTCTTCCTGACTTTCCATAAAATACCGAATCCAATTAAATGATTAATAATATTTTTCCCCAAATTTTATATAATTAGTTCAAAATTTCTTCTGTTATAAAATTAGTGTCGGAATAGATAGAAAAATTTAATATAAATTTAAATAAAATCATGACATTACTGACTATAAATAAAAGCGTGGAGTGCTAAACTATATTGACGTAATCTTCATGGGCGCTCCGTTTTTATTTATAGTCACTAATGTCATAAATTTATATTAAATTTTTCTATCTATATTCCGACACTAATTTTATGACAAGAAATTTTGAACTAATTGCTTAAAATTCTCAGGAAAAATATTATTAATCATTTAACTGGATTCGGTATTTTATGGAGAACCAGGAAAAATATTATTTTCTCCTTTTTAGTGCATTTTATACACTACAAATTTCCACAAAGAATGCTGTAAAATCCCGGGACGAATACGATAAAAATTTATCGATTTCTTCGTGTGGATCTCGTAGAAAAATTTATCGTTTCTAATTTACCGCGATGACACGTGCACACGATTCTTCGCGAAGTCTCTCGATCCCGGTGTGTATACAGTCACGATATATCTTGTGTGCGCGTGTGTGTACGTTAGAAGAACCTTGAAGGACTGGCTCATTGTATTCTCTTACTTATTAGCGTTACTGAATATCCATTATTCCTCGCGAGAAGAAGATATTCCGCAATTAAAAGGAACGGCTAATGGCATTGAGAGGGATCGTTAAGAATGCACCACTCGAAGGTCTGATAATTTATGTTCATTGAATGGAAGTTCGAACGATTAGAATTCTATGTGGGCAAACTTCTTGCGCGTTGAATTCGCAAATTGATACTGTCGACTTGGAAAAAGTCTCTGACGCCGGTATTCAATCGCCAGCTGTTACACTTTCGTCAGTAACTGACTGGCTCTCTCATTATTACATTGTCATCGTTTCTTTTCTTCCGAGTGTGTGCGATTCAGAAATCGGAGACAAGAAACAAGTTATACCGGTCCAAATAAATTACGCAACGAACAATTTTATTACACTAAAAAGAGCTATACACTGTAATCTATAATGTTTATACTTAATATTTTCACATGATTTGGTTTGCAAATGTTTAATATTTTTATATAAGAAAATCTAGGCTATGTTGTTATTTTTGTTTTTGCGCCTGGCAACACGTAACGTTGCATGGTGTGAAATAGACAATCGCAGGATGCGTGAGTTCACTGTAACAATCAATCAGGAAGGCCTTGACAGTCTTTACAAACAGTTTCATCATTGTTTTAGTCAGGCATTGTGTTTTCAAAAGTGAGGACCTTAGTAAGGATTTTAAAAGTGTGAATGAAACGACTAAAATGACTTCGAATACCTCGAAATGTGTTGAAATTGTAATTTTTATTGTATATTAAAAGTATGGCTGTTTTTACTGATCTTTTTATATAAGCGACGCTTATATTAGAATATAAAATATGAATTATATATTAACACTAAATGTATCAACGACCGGTCAAGTGACCGGTTCTAGATTTTTTTATTTCACAATTAATGAAATTGTAGATATGCTTCCATAAAAAATGATTTAATAAATATCTTTATCACAGCACATATTATATAATAAGAACCGCGAAAAATCTAAATAAATTGATTCTTGTCATTTTTATAAGACAGCCACGTTGCTTTTACAGCTCGGTACGTTTAGTGTTAAATAATTTGAATAAATGCGAAGTTTAAGTAAAAATTTAAAAGTGTCCTGAATTAATTCTAGCAGTGTATATATTTGTACGAACAAACGAATCAAGTATCAATTAGACAGCGATCATTACGGGACAATGGATAGCGACACCTGCGGAGCGAGAAGCCGTTTAAACGCAGGTAATTAGCGCGGAGATCGAGACCATCGAGTGACGCATGCAAAATCTTGGCCCGTGGCGCATAACAATCGGCAGGGAGCGACGACGACGGCGAGATTCGATTGAAACCCGATTGCCTCGGTGAAATGAGCCATCGTGGGTAATGAGATCCGAGCGCGAAGCCGTCGCGTCGGAGGCTGCTGCAACTGGGCTCCCCCTCGTTTGCCTTCAATCACTTTCTTGACAGATGCATTTACGGCGCGGAGTCCGGTGCAACTGTCAAGGTGGAATGCGCCTTGAGGCCCCCCGATCGTGCACCGACACGTTTCCGATGTCGATCGTTGCACCAAGAATTCCTTGTCGCAGTCGAAAATCCTCGTGGCGATAAGTCGAGTGGTTACGTATCGGGCGAGGACGATTCTCTCTTGGCAAACCTCTCGTACGTTCTCTTTCCTATCTCTCTCTCTTTTCTGTCCTTTTCCATCTGTCTCCGGTGGATCTCTCGTGGAGGATCGCTGAAGGATCGTTCCGATCGTGACGATGCATCCGCGTGCTGTTTAACGGATTCTGATTCGCAGATATCGGCGCGCAGCAGCCGATTGCTGCAGTCCTCAACACTGTCGGAAGCACTCGATGCATTTTTAGTATCGTATACCCACCGCGTATTTGGTTTGTAGCCGCGAGAGGTCGATGGCTACGAGTGGCGGCTGGAATCGAATCGCGGATCCGCAATTTTCTGCCTACCCTCCTCTCTGATCGTCGGCTTATACAGGAATTCTTTAGCTCGGCTCTCCTGCCGACTCGCTTAGAATCGTACAGAAGCATTCGTGTCGCGGGCTCGGTGCGTCTCGTTCAGAGAGAAGTATTGTTACCATCGCGGCATGAAAAATCCGATGAAGGGAACCGGCGCTTTCGGTTATTTCAGGATCTTTGTGGGATTCTCGGCTATTTTCGGAGCGACGCCGGTGGCGAGTGCCCGGGGATGCGAGTCGTGCCGACTAATTAACTGTGGTCAGCTATATTTTTGAGTTACTTTCTTTTCGGTATTTAGTGTAGAAGATAGTGCATAGGTTCGATATTGTTATTGTGCGTTTAACATCAAGATTATGTAGACAATATTAGACGTTGAAGATATATGAAGATGACTGGTTTTTTATTTTGCAATTATTGAAATTATAAAAATGTATTCTATAGCATTTTCGGAAGTCTGTATTTAACACTAAACCTACCGAGCCTTAAAAGTAACTGGTACATGTTCCCTTATACAAAAATGACAAGATTGGTTTTATTTAGATTTTGTGCAGCTCCTATTGTAATATGTGCTCCACTAAAGATATCTATACAATTATCTCTTATGAAATTATTTTCATTATAACCAATAATCGTAAAATAAAAAATCTGGAACCGTTCATTTTGACCGGTGATGGTAGGTTTAGTATCAAGATAAAATTCTCAAGTTCTAAATTTTCTTATTCAAGGATCCACTTTCATGAATTAAAATTTATTGTCAGTACTCACCAGTTTCTTCTAGTGCTCGATAGGTTTGCTGTTAATAAATGGTACAAATTGATCGATGCACTTAAAAGTATATTGTATATTATATAAAATTATGTATTTATTGTATACAGCGTCCATATATTTTTTAAGCAACATTTATAAAAGCCGTTTGGAAGCTGAAGTGGAACACTCGGAAAAGTTTGATGCGAAAGTCGAGAGATTTTCGTTTAGCAGGAAAGCAAAGATCCGCAGTCCACTAATCACAGTGTCCGACGAGCATAACATCCATCTCCCCCCTGCTCGCCGCCATAATAGGAAGACACTATGCTCCTTCCGACTGGTGATTGCTGTAATCGACGTCAGCGCCGCGATTCACCAATTGTAGAACAGAACGCCGCTCGTCTTTCGTATACACCGGTATCGAGCGGCTATTATATTCCTCCGCGCACTACCTGGCAACCCTAATCGTCCGAGACTAATCGGAAATCAATCTCGTTCCCGCCATAACCATTCAAACTCGAAAATTCATAAAACATTTCGGACACAGATAGCTAGGAAGGGGGGGAGCCACGGTAGCTCGCCGCTTTATGGAACGGAAAATCTCCGATTTTATGACGCACGATCATACTTGCCACTCGCGAAAGGTTTACTCAGCTAATAGAAAAAAGAAAAAAAAAGGAACCGTGAGAGAAAAAGAGAGAGAGAGAGAGAGAGAGAGAGAAAGAGAGAGAGTCGTCGACAAACGCTGTTCGTGAAAGCAAGGCAGGCAGAACGACGTCGACGAAAACCTACAATAAAAAAGGTGCGGGGCAAGAGAGAAAGAGAGAGGGAATGGGAGACAAAGAGGGTGAGAATAGAGTGAAAGAGCGATAGATGAACGTCGGCGGGGGAGGAAGAAGGGTGATATCCTGTCGGCCGACGGCTCGTCTATTTCTCCCGCTTGCTATTCCCGGAGTGATGGAATGTTTATCAATAGATTAATCTCGGAGATCGGCGTGCGGCTCCGCACAATCGCTCGAGCGGACTCCTCGATTGCGATTAAACATAAAAGTATTATTTCAATCTGGCCCCTCCGCCACGTTCGTACATTCAGACTCGGCCCCGGTATATAGATAGACCGGACCGTACAGATATGTACCCACCTGTGTGGGCATATGTGTTCTTCATGTCTATGTCTGTCTCTGTCTGCCGATGTGTGTACATATATATCTATCTCTCCCTCTCTGTATATACGCGTACAGGCGCATATAGGCTCACCGATAGATCGGGCATTTTTCCATTAGATTGGAACTTGATTAAATTGAAAATCTGTCAATTTAGGAAAAAGCATCCGACAGCTTATATTGACGGTGGACATTATACGCCAGTGGCCAGGCAACGAGGCAGAACTCGTTGGCCTGACAACTCGCGCAGATAAAAACCTCCCCGTCGTCGCGGGAGGACCGACCGCGGACGCTGCCGACGCCGACGCCGGGCGTCGCGGCCCACGGGCCGGTTCGCTTTTCCCGGGCTTTTTCGCCTTCCTTTTTGCACCCTTGTAAAATTAATTGCCGACGCTCTTTGAGGGCCACGCTCCCGCCCCACTCTCTCTCTCTCTCTCTCTCTCTCTCTCTCTCTCTCTCTCTCTCTCTCTCTCTCTCTCTCTCTCTCACACACACTCTCGTGGAACCGACACCAAACCGATCCCAGAGATCCTACGAGAGAACGCGTCCACGCCGTCGTCGTCGTCTGTCACCACCGTTCAATCTCAGCGCCGCCGTCTGAGCCGAGCATGGCGCGCGATAAAACTTCTCCTAATCGACGATTTATTCACGGCGTGTGTGTGTGTGACTTGGTCGGTAACGTGATCGATTTGAGCAGACTGATGATGTTCTAAGAAGATTAGTATGATAATTAGACTACGGATCTTTATGCAAAATAAAAAATTTTCGCATTGATTGCAGGACACAGGAGCGAAATAAAAATTGTGTTCTTCTTTTAACCCTTTAACTGCGGGTGTGGTTTATAAATCACTGGGACTTATATACCACTAAAATAAAAATAAAATAAATACAATGAAGAAATCTTTTAAAATAGAATATCACTTCAGTAATATAATTTAAAATTGGAATGTATATATTTATTTTTTCAAAGTACCTGCAGTTAAAGGGTTAATTATCCTATCAAGCTGAATCGAATAGATTGATTTCCTTAAATATTTTTAACATGTCCACTGTTTTGAATTGTACGTGCCCATTTTTGTCATAAATGCATAAAATCCGTAGTCTAATTACAATTTTGTACATCCTTAAATTTATATGAACTATTTAGTAGCATTTCTAGTACCTTGATCGATTAGGTTATAATGTTTTAAGATGGGTTGTAATGATAAATTTATCGATTTTTAAAATTATCAATTATTTATTAACATTCCACTCCATTCCATTTTTAGACTTTACTTACGTCATTGAAACGAGCAAATAAAATTAAGTCAGGAATGAAACACGGTTTCAGTCAGGCCAACTAAACTTCAATTTCAACGTCATCGTTCAATGATTGATTCCTCTTAAATTACTTTGGGCTCGATTTAAATCGTTTTAATTAAACTTTAATGGGAGTTGAATTCGTAATTTTTGCAAAACCAGCCGTGTAATATACACATCACGGGCCCGTATCTTTTATCAGGTCAAATTGCTCCCCGATATATTTTCTACCATTTTGTCTGATTACATACATTACAATCTCCTCGGACATAATTCGGTATAATCAGTCGACCGTGGGCCTGTGGTCGCTAATGCGCCAGGCAGTCTCACTTAACTACAGATCGTTTCTTAACGAGATTCTAAGAATCTACTCGGAAAATATTAGAACCATGAGCCTCCTCAAATAGGTCTGTAAGAGGAAGCGGTGATCAATTACGCGATCATCGTGAGAATCTTTAATCCAGGGAATCATGCTTCTTAACCGCTCACTCCGATCTTACAGCGTTCTACATTATCGAACAGTATCGATTTCATTCTTTCTGTGAAAAATTCTGCACTGTCAGGAACTACCAATCCACACCCAACAAGAATTCATATCAACATCAATTAATTTCAAACCAATTATTCCTGTCTGTAGATTTTTATGCAAATACAAATTTATGGGAAATCAATAGGAACAAAAGTCTCGGACGCTTTCAATCACTTTTCCATACCAAGTCGTAATGACTAATAGACTGATAACAATAACCATAACAACGCGATGTCCACCACGCACACGAGCGCAAAGCAAGCTCGCGAAAGGTTGAATCGAGGGTAATAAAACGTGGAAGAAGTGGAGCAGAGTGCAAGTAGGTAGAAAAGAAGAGTCGAGGGGAAATTAATTAAATGAATGCAGGTGAAATGATGAAATGCAGGATTAAAGAAGTGAATGCAGCGCATGCAGGGACAAGGTGATTCAGCGAATAATCAGCGGCATTATTAGATGTAGTCCGCATCAACCCGTTATTAAACTGCAGCAGTAAGTAATCTGGTTTGTTTATCCGTTTGAATTCACTAATCCTGTTAGAGTGAAACCTTGTCGCAGGAGTATCATGTTGTACGGGGACTTTGTAACGACTGGTCTCTTTTTTCTTCCCTCTCTTCTGGACTTGTTCTTTTTTTCCCGAAGCTGTAAGCTAACTTCCAAGCGCAGGTTCGGTTCTGATATCAGCGTCTTCTATCGCGGGTTAGCTTTGTTTATTCTAATGCCACGCGAGAAAAGAAGTTCGTCGGGGCAGGGCTTAGCCGAGAGCTCGAGATAATTCGACGATTAGGCGGAACATAAGCCGGATAACATTATCTCGACTGATTTAAACCAGTATCTTGCGAGGAGTAACGCTAAGCACCGCGGGAAACGTGATTGCAATTCGCTTGGCCGTATATGGCGCCATTGTCCGAACCAGTTCGATGGTCGCCGTGCAATCGAGAACGTATTACGCTCCACGATAAGGCGTCGCGATTGCGGCAGATATATTTAATTGAAAATGCGGCCTGCCCTAACGATAATGCCGCGTACAGAATTCCACGGCGGCGCGCGAGCGGCCGTTATTAAATTATTTAAATGCCGCGATCAAATCGTGCCTGCCCCTCCTTTTGATAATCTCGGCCATTCAATTTTTTACGCTTCGGATGCCTTCTACTTCTTATTGGCGGACATCATCGGCCCGTGAATCAAGTGACTGGGTCAGCCTCGATTCACCAACACACTGCCACCAGTTTTGCCGAGGTAAAGCCATGCAGTTCGTACAATCCTAGGAAAAATGAAAAAGACGGTGCTCTTGAATTTATTCGATTTTTCTGAGCAGTGGAATGTTTTTAATTCTAATATTCTATAAAGGTATGCGTCCTTCTGAGAGTAAAGCTATCACGAGTTACTCTCGAATGGACAGATGGACACTTATTTTACTTATTATACTTAAAAATATAACTTTTGCTTGAACTATTTCTTGATATATTTTGCGAGCAAAAATTTGGTCAGCAGTGTTTCAGAGGAGCTGGTGATTAAATTGAGAAATGACGGACCTCCAAAGGCACATAATCAGTTGAAATAAAGAAATCTTCCTTAAAACAGACTGCAAGGGGCATGAAAATATTCGCAGAGCAGTCTCCCAGTTTGCAGGAGTTGTCTCGAGTCCGAGTGACAATAACCATAATCAAGAAACGATTCTTTAGGCGGCTGCTCGATCCTCGTTCCCGTTAAGCCCACGGTTTACCCAGCGTTCCCTGGGGGCAGTGTACCGTCGTACCCTAGCATCGTCGGTTTAACTCGGTCTCGTTACTCCTTGCGGAAAAGTTGGGAGTTTTACGTTTCTTGGTGGTTAAATTTCCGTGTCCGCGTCGCGTTGGCCGTTCCTCCGGGCTTGATTAAAGACAATCGTGAAACAGGAAGAGCCGCGGATAAGTCACGGGGCGCAATCGCACACCAGGACAGAGCCTTTTAAAGTAGGAAACTCCCCGGAAACTAGCGGCCGCACGGTACCTAGAACTCTCCGGTGCGGTGCCAAATAACAATGTTGAATCTCATAAACAAGGAGACAAGACAAATACCCGGCTGGACGGTGGTCCAAGGGCGCGGAGTGGACAGAGTCCGTTCCACCCCGGCCATCCAGCCACGGGGGATGGGAGATTCTGCTGGTAATTTCACGGTGTCTTGCATCCCTGAGCCACCCTCTCTTGCACCCTCTTGCACCCTCTGCCGGCCCCCCCTCGCCCCTGTTCAGTTCGTCCAAAGCCGCGCGCGATACGTTCGCCGTATTCGTGCGCCCAGTCCCACATTATGATCGACGTTCGCCGCATTAATCGAATACGATCTGGACGCTTGCGACGCGTTGCTCGAATGCCTGCCTCCTTTCACGGGCATCTACCTCTCAATTTTCCGTTCGATACCTGCACTACCACCGGTAATTTCCTGCGCTGTTCCAGTCTCTGTTTGCCGATGGTTATCTTGCTCCGCGCCTGGTAATTGATAAAAGTATTCCTCCGAAACCGGTGTCTCATTTGAATTTCTGGCAATGTTTCCGCTGGAATTCGTTCGTAATATGCACTTACCGGCAGGGTTTACACGCAGCTGGTACATTTCGTGCCGGGTGTATTATACTGTTTTATGAGGAATATTTGCTGGAATTTTTGTCTAGGCCGCATGCATAGGTCAAGATCTTAATCGGAACAAAAACTATAATTTCCATCTAACCACTTCTCCATTCGAAAATGAATTACCAAAATAATTTACAGGAAGGACGGCATCTTCATATTTCGTATTCATTAGCACAGCCGGCAGCGAGGCTAAATTCTATTAACGAATGAGTCACGCTGGCGACAATGTAGCATTTAAAAGGTAGGGTTTCTTCGTAGGAAGGCGTTGTATCCGGGTCGAGCAACACGGTGTCTTCGTCGTTCCAGGGCAGCAGACTACGATGTCTGGAAGGGTCATCGGGATTTGCGCGAATGGCCGACGACTTAATTGATCGAGGGCCATAAGCGAATTAGGGATGACCAATGTTCCACGTGCGGAGCTCAGGAATAGCGTTCTGGGGTGGAAGACGCCGAGTTAATTCAATTCGAGGAAGGCTGAAGGGGTTTCGGGACGTCTCTCGCGAGACGTAAATTTGCGTACGACTGTCCCTTCTCCCTTCTGCCTAGCATCATCCCCAAGGACGATGGACACTCCGGCAAATTGCGTCGTTGACTCTGTCGTTCTCTTCTTCTTTCACCGAGTCACCGATACCTTTCTTTTTTTCTCAGCGTCGTCTGCATCGTCGTCGCCGTGGCCGAAGTCATAAACCAAATTACACGTTGAATGAGATTAGATTTCTGTTTGGCCACGTTCTGAGCCCTGGGTCCCGTGGATTCAACGAGGGTAAGGACTGCTGCGGTGGCCGTAGACCTTTCTCTCCTCTCTTCCTCGTCATAGCTACTGAACCAGCCTCTCTCCTGCGATGTTGCTACCGCCACTGCTAGCCAGCCCGCGTGATAGTGTTGGGAAGAGAGAGAGAGAGAGAGAGAGAGAGAGAGAGAGAGAGAGAGAGAGAAAGAGAGAGAGAGAAAGAGAAGGAGCGGGAACGGACGCCGTGTCAGAGGTGGTGGTGGTGGCAGCAACGGTGGTGGTGCACTACGAGGTCCAACATTAGTTAACGATTAATCAAGGCGCTTGTAGCTCAACATATATCATTAAACTAGTTAGCGAAGTAGGGTCGGCCAAGTGTGCTGACCACTGGCTACCACCACCCACCACCCTTCAAGCTGACCAACCCCCTTGACCGAGCCCCCATCTTGTTTCCGCGGCCGATCCAACCCTCTGGCGACGTGCTCACGTACCGAACTGAACTCTTAGAGACTCCGAGTTCAACCTCGTCCCTGATGTTTAGCCCGTTTATACTGGCTGCCAATTGCTCGTTAAACCCCGGCAACGAGCAAGAGTTTCGCGGAGTTTCCGCGCGGCCCCGATGTCGAATACGATCGTTCCGCAATCGTTTTAGGTGGGGGTCCGGGAGCCATCCTCTCTCCGGGTGATCTTTCGTTTCGGCTACCGCGCCGCGTGTTTGCGCTAGCCCTCCTGTTGTAAATCGCAAGCATTCGCGGGAACTGTGCATCCCAGCTCGGGATTCAGAGAGAAACTGCACAGTATAAACCGGTGGTCGATGCTCGCGTAAATATTCTCGTGTTCCACACGGGTATCACCGTTTCCGCGAGCCTTCCACTTCGATTGGACCGGGTCCTGTCGTCTCGTCTTCTCCCTCTACTACTCCTTCTCTCGCACTCTCTCTATACTCTGTTTTCCACAGGTCTACGGGTTCTCTCCACCCCGCTCGTCCTCGTCTCTTCCAGTTTTAACCATCGAGAGACGGCCGCATAGCCTTCTGTGCGCCCGCGGGCGCCCCTTATAAATCCTGCAGGACTCCTGCAGGCACTAATGTACGACTGTTTGCGGGTATAACTTGGCCCCGACACGAAGGATAGGGGATGGTGTTTCCAGTACATGCTAAGCCGGGGCTAAAGGCTCGCTAGACCGAGCCATTCCTCACTGCCCTACAGACTTACACCTACCCCACCCCGGGGGCCTGTGCTTGTCTTTGCTTCTTATCCCTAAGCAAATGTGGTCACCGCGAGGAGCAAGGCGCAGGGATTTATTGATGGATTTACGACCTTGATGTTTAGATCTTCGAGGAAGACGAATGGAATCTTGAAATCGCGAGCGTCATTCGCGTTTAATCTTCGTCGGACCTCCCGGCTACACGGCCACGGGACAGACGATGTTTGTTCCCGGAGGATTGACGGGGACGATGGTCAATCCGTGTCTCTCCGGGAACCTCGCCGAGACACTCGCAATTAATACTAATTAGGGACGGTGACTGCGGGATTTTTTTCCCGCGACGAATTTAATCGCATTGCCTCCGAACTGATTGGAATCGATGGACGATTAATTGCGACGCCGGTGATTGTTTCGAGATCCTAGGTGGATTTTGTAGCTCGAATGTACTTTGAATTTTATGCATTATGAGAAAAATGGGTAAGCACCATTTAAACCAGTGACCATATTAAAAAATATTTAAGACATCAGAGTATTGGTTTCAGATTAGTCAGATAATTAAAAGAAGAGAGAAATGTTTGTTTCAGTCCTGTGTCTTGCAATCAATGACAAACCATTTTTATTTTGCATAAAGATCCGCAGTCTAGTAATTGAACATTTTATTCAGCATAGAAAGGGTCGGTGATTTTTAGACTGCGGATTTTGCAATCGTGACAAAACTGTGAAAACATTTAAAGAATTTAAAAATACTGTTTTCAAAGTGTATTTCGCATAAAAGTCCGCACTCTAATTATTATCCGTTTGCGTTTCGCGAGTGTTAAATTCGCATTGAACGCGAAACGAACGCATAAAGAACGGTTAAAATGATGAATGAAAGTCAAAGGTCTGGTGGACACGTTAAACGGATGAGTTCGGTGTGGAAAAGTATAGTCGGTCCAAGGGAATAATTTCGTGTAGAGCGAGCCTAATGACGCTGTAGGTGGTGCCGCCTTTGGATTATCGACATTTCGAGATGAAGCAGAAGCCCGAAGGGACTGGACACATTAATACCGTCGCAGGGAATCACTTGGCGAAGTTATTTGACCACCACTGTTCATCCTGGGAGATGGTATTAAATCCCTCCCCCGTTCTGCCGCCATCCTCTGGACCTACCTTCAGTGGTTCGGACAGACTTGTACCAAGGACCAGAGCTAGCTAGGCACCAGTGTCCGGCGGTGTCGTCGGCAAACGTTTGCTCGACAAACAAACTCAACTCCCGGTCCCGGCTTCACCATTGCGCGACTCTGTTTTACTATATAAATGAGATGGTCACCCTAAGTACGGGGTTGAAAGGGATGATACTGTACGTGTGTGCCCGGTACCACCCACCCGTTTTCCACCTTGACGACCGCAAGCGCCGATCCTTCATCTCTGCTCTTCAACCTCTCCTCCCTCCTACTACCTCCTGCTCCAAGGGTGGAAACTGACCGGTAAGAAATTGGTCCGTTGATTGCGAACTACCCCCGGATCCAGATTCACCGGGTAGTCGATCGAGAAAATCGTTTAAATGTTGCTACCACGTTCCACGAATTTCCAAACTATCCCTAGTCACTTCAAGAACTCAAGCTGATATCGAAAATTGATTTAGGTAGTGGGTATATGGATATGTGAATATGGTAGTGGTTCAACATTTTTTACACCCCCGGATGCAACTTGACGAGTATTAAAAAATGATCTGATACTCGAATCTTATTGGAAAATCAATGTTTGTAGGTTTGAAAAATGTGATGGAGCCTAACGTGAATAGTAATTGATTATAGTCTGTGGTCCCCTAAATAAATTTTGTCCTATTTTAATACTGTTCGTTTCATACTATATCACAACTGCAAGGACAAAGAAGTTAAAAATTGTAAAAGCTGATCCACCCCGAGATAAGATTTTAAAAAATTTTTTAACATTTTTACATTTACTTATTCTTGAAAAAGAGAAAAAAAATACGATCAGTCATTGGGGTTAAATATTCTCAGATTTAATTATTTCATATAATTTCAGCAAATCCGGAATTATGCGAAACAAATAGACGAAATGAAAAGCTTCCCACATTTTATCTTAAACACAAATAACGCAGTATTTGAAAAAGAACATAGCGGTTCTTTTCATCGGAATACATAATACAAAATTATTCATTAATATAGAATCCATTCATTCATTAAAAAATTACGAACGAAGGCGCGACAAAGGAAAATCTCGATCGATCTTCACAATCCATTAATTAGCAAGCAAATTTACAATTTGAAAAATTCATTTGTATAATTACGAATCGAACTGAAAGTACATTGTCATAAAATAATATTCAGCGAACGGAAAGTATACAGCCATGAAATAATCTTCTCGTGTTTTATACATACTCGTGCATCCTGTGCGTGCCGCGAAGTTTACCATCGAACAAAATGACATTTCTCGGAAGTTTATCCATTCTAATCTTCGTGAGAAGTCAATCGACCGATCACTACACCTTGAAACTTCAATTTCCATAATCACAGCGTTAGAATGTTTGCGTTATTAGCCTCGTTTAAATCCAAGGAGACGACAAAGCTATTTTTTATCTGCTGAGAACAATCTCTGTTAATCAGTTCTCTTAAGAATGTGTGTTCCAATGTAACTATATTGAAAGTACATTTATATATTTATTAATAGCGTTCTAATGTTGTTAAATTAAATTTTTTTTCAATAAAAGAAAAATAAGTCATCGGTCTTCAAAGCCAAGTGAATAAGTAAGACTGATGCTGAAGTTAATAACCGTTGTTGAATTTGTACAAAAAATTTGCAAAGCTGTCTAATCACGTGCCTATGACACAAGAATATTCAAGAATGAGAACGCTGTTCCCGGAATGAATGTGGAAAGTCACCAGCCGTTCTTTCGTCCAAGAATAACATAATCCTCGAGCACGGTTCGGAAGCTACTTCGTATTAATGTTTGCACCGATATCTGTAAACAGGCATTTACCTGTATCTCTGCACAGAGGTGTAACTATCGGTTCGGTGAGCTCGCCGTGGATTTGAATGTTAGCCGGCCACAGGGATTAGGAACTTCCTTCGGCTGGGTCGCCGTGCACACTGTTTGCGCTTCCCTATCGATATATCGCGGAAGGAAAAGAGAAATTCGTGGCTCGCTGGTTCCCGATCCGTGTTGATTCGAATATTTCGCCGAGGAATTGCTCCGAGGACCCTGGACAATCGAAACTTAGCTTCAATACATCTTCGAATTACACTGTTATCTCTAGTAATTGCTTATTCTGCTTATTTAATATATTCGCTTGCCCCCGAGTATTTAATGTCGCTGTACAATCTGAAAGTTAGGTCCAGAATCTACGTGATAGAAATCTACGGACAACCACAGAGCTGGATCGGTATTTGTTTAAATTTTCTGGATCTTCGTTGCAACCACGCCAGTGCAGCATAAGCGGTAGGAATGAGTTATTCGGACAGCAGCGCGGCGTCCGGATCGTTAACGATCTTAAAAAGTCGGTGTTGTATGTCGATCGGCGGGGAATCGGCCGCATAAATTCTAATCAAATTCGGCCGATCCGTAACCGCAAAATAAACGGTAATATATCGGCGGGACATCGAATCGCATAGTTTCCGCGTGAAATATGCAGTGGCCCGATCTTGCCGGTGGCTTATCAGTCGGCTCGCGCCCTATATCATCGTATTTTTAGTGTTTGTCATCGGGAGCACCCGTTCCGCAATCATCTATATTACGCTGTTTGCTCAGATACGTAACGTAGGGAGGAATAAAAAGGCCGGTTTGCAAGGATTCATTGTGGACGATAACGCGCTAGTGAGCGATGACACACCGGCATTACCGTAGATGACAGAGTGGTCGGTTTCATTCACACGCGTGCGTGCGAGCCGGCTACGCACACGTGTCCGCCTCTCTATCTCTCTTGGCTGCGGGGGTGCTTGTATGCGTGTATGAACGTGCGTGGACGCGGCCGGTTAACTGACGCGGAATATTTACATTGTGTGGCGGTGCAATTAAGCCTCGTATCCGGCATCAAGCGTAGGAAATTCCGTGCGGACTAACACCTTGCTGCTCCCTGCGCTTTCATGCCGCTTGCTTCTGTCCTTGTGACAAGCCGACTGTTTCGTGCCCGACACCAACTTCCAGCAACGCGTTCTTTCTGCCTTTCCGTTTCGAACGCGACCACCGTGGACGCCACGCCGTCGACAAGTTTTGCAATTTTTCGCACCCTCGATATGCCGCCCTCTCTCTCTCCAGTTTTCACATTTCTCTCGAATACAGAAATGTTCTCGTTCTTTCTGGAACGATCAAATCGCGATTGAACACTCGTCATTTCATTGGTTCAATGATTTTCAATTTGTAAATTCAGAATTCCATAGGTTGGTTTAGAAAAATGAAAATTTGGTGAAATTTTATTATTTTATCCCACGTGCTTGGAGTCTTATCGTATTCATTTAAGCGTTTATACATTGTAAACCTTTACTGCAATCTTGATTTTACCACACGGGCCCACTCCAGTAATAACTATACTGCGAACTACGCTGCAGATGTTTGCGTATTTATCGCGTTTCCTGATTCGTGTAGTAAAACGAAGATTTGAACAAAGTTTACAGCCACACGCATATTTTTATGAACATAATAAAACTGTTGGGAATAAAATTATACCTTCTTCTCTATGAACATAATAAAACTGTTACCGTGGGGGATAGCATTACACCTTCTTCTCTTTCTCATAAATTAATGTCTGAACTTGGAGTTTTATATGGCCAAGTGGGTGGTAGAGGGTAGAAAGAGCAACAAACGTAGAGATTTGTAAAGCAACAAACAATGGGAAAGAAAGTTCGATCGGTGGATATCGATCAGCAGTTTCCAGCGGAGGGTGTAACTGTTTCTACCGCTCGTAAGGGAATTCCAGGCTCGAATCGGGTGGGAAACGCTCGGGGAAACGTTTCAGAGAATCGTTAACGTACCCTTGACTCGAATACACCTTGCGGATGATTGCCCCCGGGGGCTCAGCAAGATGATTGTCTGTGCATAACGGGATCACGTGTTTTTCACTCGTCTCGCGACCATCATCCCGATGAAATCATAGTACAACCTGAAAAAAAAACACAACCTCAACTCTTCCACAAAATTCAACTAGGGTAAACTGTACTATTGCTGGCACTGCAGTAGTTATTTTTTATTTAAACGGCAAATACAGGGTGAAAATTATAAAGCGTTACAGTCGAAAATTTCCGAAAATATTGATTATACGCAAAAATGTTTCAGATGAAAGTTGTTCAATACCGAGGGGGACATCATGTCACATAGGTCGTTGAATTCGTCTTGAAACGCACTATTTGATGGTGGATAAAAAAACATATCATTCCATTTAAAGAAAGAAAGTTGACCTTCATCTCACCTAGGTGTGTCCACCGGGAAAAATAAAAATTCCACCACATGATGTCCCTCTCGGTATTGAACAACTGTTGAATCACATATGACTGTACTATTTGTCTTACGATTTTTATTCACTGAATATGTTTTATAATAAAAGATTCATGACTCGTAAAACTGTTTGATTTTGCTGAAAAATCTGTATTAGCTTATAATAATAGAAAGTTAAGCTCGTTTAAACATTTCAAAAAAGGATAAAATGATTTTTCTACGTTTTTGGCTACGATGTGCCAATCATTGTTTACCCAATCCCTTGTTTACCAATCCCTATTTACAATCGATTCCTGAATCAATCCTGTCATCCTCAACAGACCTGAACTAAATTGCTTATACGAGGACACCATTGTTCAAATGTATTTGTTAGCAGATATTTATTTTTAAACAATCTATTTTGGGGCAGGATAACTACTGGGCTCGAAATAATTCACGTCCGCCCTATTTTAATTATCAAAACGTGACGGAAAATGGCGTTCCATAAAAATATAATCCAGGCACACGATGAAACCAGTTTGCACCGTAAAGGGTCGGAAAAAACGAATTGATTATCCGCATAAAGTCGTTCTTGTTAGCTAGCTTTCCCGGGGCTCCGCATGATGAAAATCTCAACAATTGGAATTTACATTTTTCCGGTGGATTTGTGAAAATTATATCGTTACGCGGTGATATAAAAGTCCCGAGGAACATATTAATTTGATGCGTCGCGCGACAACAGTTCACTCCGCGCGAATTTTTTGTTCTTTGACGGCAAACTCGCGACTGCCAGCAGTTTTGCATAAAACATTTCAAAGGGAATATTTGTGGGAGCATTCTAATGTCCCGATAAAAATTTGATTCGGAATGCAGTCGCGTTACACCTCAAGGAATATTTATCGAGAAGACGAAAAGTTTCCTCTATCCTACAACAATCTCAAAAATCGCTTCTCAGAAGTTAATAATTATTAAATATATTCATAAGTACATTCCCGGATATAACATTTGCAGTGGAGTGTTCACTGTGAAAATTCTATGCTTGTAAAATGTAAATTAGATAAAAACTTCTGCAACTAGAGTGACACATATACGTTTGTATTATAATGTAACACTTCCTGGACATGTTTCGCTGCATTCGAGAAAAACCGTCGGCGAGGAACGCTCGATTTTCCTCGAGGGCAATAATGACCGAGTTCGGATCGAAATAACTCGCAAGTTGTGCAATTACGAGCATAATCGCAACATCCATTATGCTAATGTCGCCGGCTCGCATAATTCGTGCCCGTTGCCTGTCTTAATTCGCGAACTTTCGAGGAAGGAATGAACGCGTGCGTAAAACGGTTTTCGTTTTACGAGCTCCGGAACGATTTCGGCTGGTTCGGTCCTCGTACACAGAATTCAAAAACACCCAGTATATGTGCCCATAATTATGGAAATGGTCTAAGTAAAAATTAAAAAATAAATGAGTTTATCAGTTATTTCACATCACATTATTTTAAACTAAATTAATTCAATGTAATTTTTACGATATCGTCAAAAATGAACCGTTAGATAGTGCTTGTTATTTCAACATTATATTACATTACATACATTTTTGAATATTTACCAAATTTTTGGTAGGAAATTAATGAAGTTGTTCTGGAATGCATCACGCGTGAAATGAGACCAAAAAAATTTTATTATCATGATTTAGCAGACCTCTGGCTAGGATTGGTACGAAAAACATTGAAAGGTCTTGATTTTTTCTCGAATACGGTTATAAAATTTGGCAAATGTATTTTGGCAAACATATAAAAAAACAAATAGTTTTTCGGACCTGTTAAACTAGAACAGTCTCTTAACGGTTGTTCGGAGCGGGTACGGAAAGGTTTAATAAAATACTCGGAATGAAAAACGAGAATCGTAAACCGGGTCCCAGGGCCTTTCGATATTTTTTTTCCCAGGGTGTTGGGAGGGGATACAAGTTATTACGCGACGCTTGGCTCAGACCCGTTTGAAATCCCCGAAGCCATTAAAATAGAAATGGGAAACTCGGCCCTCCCAATTTCAGCATAATATTGTGATTACGATATGCAGAGACGCTTATATATCCGCGCGGTACCGGACGAATGCCCCTTGCCCAGTGTACACCGCCACCCAATACTACTATCGCCCTTCTCCGCAGTTCCCCATACATTTATTCCGGCATAATCGAGCTCTCACGTCATTATTCCTCCGACGCCTAAATGTATATTTTAATAATACATTTTTCTCCCCGCATCACGCGAAATCCGTCGTTGTTTAAGCCTTATTCCCCGAAGTTGCCCCCTGCACGATTCCTCGAACCACCCCTGTTTTCAATCCTCCATTCCACGGTTTCTGGAAATTTCTTTTACATATCGTCGGCCTCATATGAAAACTGTCCGAGTCCATTTTTTATGAAAATTCGATTTTCAGCTTCGCCTTGTTAGGTACTTCAATATCTACGGTTTGAGGGTAATTTTTTTGTTAACTAATTTAATTAGTATCTAAATATAACCACGTGTAAAGCAAAATAGTTTCGCTTCAAATCGTTTTTTTCGCCTCCTGTAAAATTTACTTTTTTGGACTTAGGCAATTTTCATATGAGGCCAACGATATTCTCCTTTAACCCCGAACTGGGCAGAAAAATTGATTATTATACAATATTTTACACACCCGGATTTATGATTAATGATAGACTAAAAGTGAAAAAATTTGTATTGAAGGCACTATAGTCCAATGATTTTATACTTAACCCTCATCCGTCCCTCATTTCGCGAACTGAATCTGTCCCTCGGTGTCAAATTGACACAGTAATAAAAAAAATCGATAAAATAACAAGCCAAACAGTTACTTTTCGATGTTTCTTTCATTCAAATTGATGAGTTAATATTTATATCTCAGGTTTTTGCGGTTATATGTTGCGCATTAAAAAGATAAAAGTCACCAAGTTTCGGACAAACTTACCTACAAATAACAGAACAGTATAACTTATTTCGGGAAAACTGTCAAATTGACACGACGGATGAGGGTTAATGATAAAGTAAAAGTCGTTAAAAAAGTTCTTATTGTGAATAAAATAAAAACCTTTAAAAAAACTATTATTGAAGCCACTAAGTCGGCCGATATCATTATATTTGTAAATAATAAGACAACAAATGTTACTAGTGAGAACAGGATGTGCAACGCTCCCGAAGAAGCGTGCAATATTCCTCTGCAACAGAACAGTGACGCAGATGGACGTGCATAGTTGGCCGAGGAGTAAAATCAGTATCGTGAGACAAGCCAGGCCAGCAGCCAGTAGGGTGAAATTAAAAAATCCCGACTACCCAGAAAACAGAACTATCGCAGTACTTCCGCGGCATCACCATAAATCCCAAGTGTATGGGCTACGTAGGTCGTATTCGCGCGTGAGATAGTGCTGCGAGTGGAGAATGTATCAAAATCAGGCGCGAGGTTGCTTTATGGACGGGAACGCTCGTAAATACGCACTTCTGGTACTCCTACTTGGCTGCGAAACACCCGGGACTCGAGAGAAACTGCCTGGATAGGTTCGCCGATAGAGAAAGGGCCACGGAATAGCTTCTACGGGATGCTAATAAAAGATAGAACCGGCTAGATAGAGACTCGAGGAGCACACGATATCGTCGAGAGACCCACCCTCTTCGCTTCCATTGTTTCACAGATCGTCGTCGTCTTGTGACCAACGTCACGGAAGGAACAGGAATTGATTGCTGAGAATCCCCGGTTACACGAATAATTCGCGAAAATACAAATTACTCGCGTTCACTGATCCCCTTTGCGGACCCCGTTTCATTCTTCTCAATCTCTTGTATACCTTCAGCAGTAGGTCATTCCAGTACCTGTTTAATTCTTCCGGATCAAAGTACCTTCGGAAAGTTGGGTTAGGTCTGATTTTTATTCTTCTGGAACAATAGCATTAGATATAAATTGATCTTTAAGGTACATTTCTAATCTGTACTTTGTAGAGTGATTTTTAATATTCTTAGACTAAAACTTCTAGAATCATTCGTGATCATTTTCCTTGAATTTTCTTTGAACTGATTAGACAGGGGTTGTAAATTCACAATCCCACAAGTTGGTTTAAAAAAATGGAAATTTTGTGAAATTTTATTTCACGTGCCTTGGAGTCCAGAATCATTCTGGATCACTTAGTGGGTGATCGAGGGGATGAAACGTAGAGGGGTTGGAGTGGAGAAGACGGCTAGTCGGATTCAATGCCCACGAAATATCGATCGAATTATGCCGGGGCTAATTGGAAATTAAATACATTAGGTGTCGATGGTCTTAGATACACTGCCGGCGATGTCGTTGCCGGCTGTTTTACGGGGAAAGAAAGTTCTGCTGGAGGGAGTCGAAAGTTTACTTCGCCCGGTGGACGAGGGGTTGGCGGTCGGTGAGAATGACTCCGAGAAGTTAGGATCCATGAGAAAGGAGTCTGTAAAGTTGCTGGAACTTTTTAGCAAGAATTAATCACCGGAAGATGGTGACTGGTCCTTATTAAATTGCGACCTCGCCATTTATTTCGATGCGGTTAGTCCTAACGATTCAATTTGCGGGACCGGCATTATGCGAGTAAATTATACGGAATGACATCCGCTGTTACTTAATACCCTGCTCGTTCTCGCATATCTCCATAACTAACGCGACACTTTACACTGGCTACCTACGCACGCACAATTACTATTCTGTAACAAATTTTTGAAACAATGTATTTTCGATCGTTCCTTTCAAGTTAATTGTTTAGCCACTTGTACTTGACTAAATACAACAAAAAATTTAAAATCCTCAGGCATTCGGGGTTAACCGTGACGGTCGACACGCGCGATACTCCATAATTCAGGATTGCGAGGCTCGTCGGTGGGCTCGCTTTAAAAATTAATTATCATAATTGGGCTGGTTCCCCGCGAAACCGCTTCCGATCGATCCCGCGTTCATCTCTGTCTGGCATAACGGTCGAAGTCATTGAATCGGCCGACCGGAAACGGTCGAAAATACGGTGACGTTTATGATGCTATTTTTATGCGGCGCTAGGTCCGCTCGCCTTAATTCGCCCGCATAAAACCGTTCCCGATGTCGAATTCAATTTTCCCAGCGGCGCGGGACGGCCGAGGGAACAAAAGAGACAAATAAAAATGTGGAAACTATAGCCTGGGGGGGGGGGGGGGGAGTTGGGGTGGTACAGTGGGGAGGGGGCACAGAGGCAAAGAGTGTTCCTCGAATGAGCGCTGACTCTCTCCTCGCGACCGAATCGAATTAATCCGGCGCAAAATTAAATACACGCATTCTCATTATTACCCGGACAAAAACTGGGAATTCTCGTCACGCGTGCGTCCCCTCTCCCACGTACAGGGAGGGGAGCACGCACACACAGACACATCGTGGCGCCGCCGCACTTTTTCCACCGAAAAATATTTTTATCCCCGGCCAAATAAATTATCCCCGCCGTTAATGAATATGCGCAAGCAAAATCGCCTGGCGAACGGCTCGCGATCGAACGAATACCGGCGCCCTCGTAAAAATTCGATGCGATGCTGAAAACGCTCCCGACCAATGGCGGCCCGCCCATTGATACTGCCGATGACGCGCTGTGCCACGGCTTTCTCGTTTCCCTAACTGTGGTAATGTGGATTCGCTGTTTTTTCTTCTCCCGTTTTTTTGGCCCCGGCGATCCTGAGTACGGATTAATTGCTGCTCCCTTGCTGATTCGATTCTTTCTCGGTGATGTGGCTGCTAAACTTCTTGGTCCGTCACTTTTTCTACGAATACGGTAATTAGAACTGCTTCGGCGTTTGTATTTTGAAAGTACCCTGTATACTGCCGTCAATCATGCTTAGGACTAACGTCTACGTATTTATGTTTTCTTGGTCACAAGACTTTTCATATGCATGCCTACCGCAATCTCAATCTCGGTCAGCTCAAATATATACCTCTACAGTCCGATTGAGTACAAGGAATTCTTCCAAGATTTATGGCTGTTACGACTCGGCATCTTATAGTTCGAGCTGTTCAGTATTCAGAATAGTATACGTCTACCATTGCTTGATCACGTGTGTAGACCTCTGTTGAAAAATAGGGACAGATTGAATCTGAATTCTCTCTGTCTTCTAGGAAGATATTAACCCTTTGCACTCCTTTGCACATCAGAGAAAGAGAAATGTAAACAAAACGGGTTTTTATATGCATTGGGTTGGCAAGAAAGTAATTTCGGTATTTTAAGGTGAAATAAAACCGAATTTCTTTATTCAAGCGATGAACTTTAATCAATAGAATATTTTCTTATTTGTTCTTTTTGACAAAAGATCATCGAACGAAAGGGAAAATATCTTATTCATTAAAGATCATTGCTTGAATAAAAAGATTGGGCTCTATTTCACCTTAGAATACCGAAATTACTTTCTTGCCAACCCAATATTTGGTTCTTCCTTTATTTATTTAATTGTCTTATTTTTTAGTTGAGAACAAATATAAGTTCCACAAATATAAATTACAACAAAGTTTGGGTAATATTTGATACGATTAGTAAACAAAATTGTTTAAATTAAGTGGCAGTCCAGGAACTGTCCCTTGAAGTCAATTTCAAAGAAAACACTTAAAATAGCAGGCAAGAAAAATAAAAAATAATTCGTAGTGCAAAGGGTTAACGAGAAATTAATTCTATTTAAAATGATGTTGAAAAATGAATCGTCTAAAGTTTCGCAAGAATTCAGGTAATCTAGGATGAAAGGAACGACGTGTCGCATGATTCGCAATTTCTGACGAAGGAAAACTCGTCCCATCGTGAGCAGAACGTCCCATTCTACTTAGCATCCGACAAATTATGAATTGTCTGCGAAAAGCCAAGCGAAGCCTTAGCGATATGCGGCCAGGTGCCTCATTACATCGCTATTGACCTGGAATCCTTTATTATCCCCGGTACGCGGAGACGTAATCCAGGCAGTATGGCGTGCGGGGGTAGAAGCGAGAGACTAGCGCTCATTATACCGCGGAAAATAATCATTATGCCTATTGACCGACGCGCAGGGGCAATTTTATATTTTCTGCGTACCGAAGTCGTCGTCGGTGAATACGTCTCTGATGACGATTAGTGGCCCCCGGCATCCTTAATGATCACTCGCTCGCCCGACGAGACGGTGTGTATATGCTTGTGCGTGGCCCCGCTCGCATGCGACGGTGACACGGTGCCTGATATCTAGATCGTTCTAGCCAGCTGAATGTGATGTTTTCACCGGAGAACATTTAATTAGGCGTCACGCGAGTTATCAACCGCCAACCGACAGATATTGTTCTGTTCGGTGTTCTCAGTTTTCTTTCTTTTTTTTTTTCGTTGCCCCCCATTTGCTTTTTTTCGATCTGGATGTGTACAGAAAGCGAGCTCAAGATTGCTCGATCGTGTCGATCGTCGCGATACCGACACTGGGATGTTTGTTTCCCATCAGATGATCACTGACCTGAATCAGTGAAGTGTAGAATTGAAAATATCAGTGGAATTTGGAAGCACTATACCTGCCTAATTAAAATTATTAGTAGACTGCGGATTTTATGCATTTATAACAAAAATAGGTGCGTACAATTTAAAGCAGTGAACATATTAAAAAGATTTAATAATTAGAAGAACAAATTTTCTAGGTGGCCCCTGTTTTTTGCAATTCATGAAGAAATTTTTTATTTTGCATGAAGATCCGCAGTCTAATTATTATTTAGATTTTATAAGGTTTTTGTGATAAAAAATTTCTCAAAAAAATATGTCCATAACTTCTCGAATTGTAAATGGAAAGATCTGAAAATAATATCTCATCTTGAAGTTTGAGAAATGATCAATTTCGCTGTACTTTAGGTGAGTTGCCTTTCCGTGAGAGTAGAAGATGAGCAGTGATCCACAGCAGGAAGCGTAACAAGTAATTTGTGGGTCGGATTGTTCCGTGGGACAGCCGCGGAACAGATTTTCAGTCGTCTCGGTGAGAGGCGATCGAGTGAAATTCGAGATTGGAGGTAAAAGCCGGGTGTGATGGACAAAGAAAAAGTGACGCCTGGAATTTTAAGTGTACGGGGCGCGTCTCTCCAGCATCAGGAACGATCCGTTCCTGAATGCCCGTGGACGAGGAGAGTGGCAGGGGTCAGAGAAATTGGCCCAACTGGTGATTAGCTGTTCTCAGTATTCCTAATGATAGATCAAGTGGCAGCATATACTTATTCTCGTTCATTCCCGTTTCCACGGGCTCGGACCGATTTCAATGAAATGCTTCGATGGTAGTTAAGAAACCGCGTGAGAATTCCTCGATATCGAGCATGCACCGTAGAATGTGTGGAGAAGGATTGATCCACAAATCGAGACTGTATCACTAATAACACGTAATTAAACTTGACGACTTTCAATATTACTATCCCGCTTAATCGCTGCGTTAGATCTTGCTGCTAATATTTCATTTAATGAAAATAATCTCCGCGCGCGGTCTGTAGAAAGCGCTAACTATGCAGTAAGAACATTTATCTGGTAATTAAATCCTGCGTATCTATCGCAGACATTTACACAGACATATATTTCCTATTTTTCTCTATACTTAATCAATTCTCCACAATTTTTTTTACTTTACCAGTTACAATAATCTCGAATAAAATAATTAGTCATTGTACAAAGCAGACTTCAACCTTCTAATCTATGATAGTCTCAGCCCCGGAAAAAAATCGTTCACACGTCAGAGACGTTCGAAGAAAAATCGCAAAAATTTCCTGCGAAAAGCAACCTACAAAAACAGGCTTCACCGTACCAACTGTCATTTTTCCTCGCAAGACCACAGCGAGTCAAACGTCGAAGCCACCTGTCTGAATGATCCGACCCCCGAAACAAAGCAGAATCGTTCGGCGAGTGGAGGGGTTCTCAAGTTGCTAATCGCGAGTCACGCGGAAGCTCGTGGCGGTTAAAACCCGAAAGCAGATTGCGTTTGTTGATGATGGTGGATCGTCGGTGTGCCCGCATGTACATGCATTAAAACGAGTCCATCGCCGCGGGCGTTTCTCTGTCGGGGCCGTTGGTTCGCGGGGACACCGTTTCTTTCCAGGGTAATGCCGTGTGCGGTGAATCATTATTTATTTTTGTGTTTCACGCTGTCGGGTGTTCCGCGGACGAAACAGCAGGAAGAGAGCGAGGGTGGCGTCCCGATGGTGAGAACGAGCGACACACGGTGCAAAAAAAGACAGAGAGTGAGAGAGAAAGAGAGAGAGTGTGTGTGTGGGGATGGAGGTGACGCGCGAACGCGGACCCGTCAAGAGAGCAACAAAGAGACGGGCACGGACTGACGGACGGAGATGGAGGACGTTAAAGGGGGAAAGGGCGAAAAAGGGGCAAAAGTCTCAGTGTGTGTGGGCGCCGCTCGGAGGGGAAGAGAGGATGCTTCGGCGAGCGTCGCTCGAGTAATTATTACGGATTTTCCGGATCTAATTCTCCGGACGGTAACACGACACAATTCACTCACGCAGATTGCGCACGAGAGGATGTAAATTCCTGTCAGTCGGACGGTCCATTTCATCTCCTCTTTTTCGCCGGCTCCTAACCGACACCGAGGTCGACGCTGGACGATTATTCGGTTTTCCACTTTCTCCTCTCTGCTCCCAACCCCTCCACGCTCCGGCCGCCGAGCCGCGCCGCGCCGGTTCTCTGTCTGACTTCCGTCGATGCTCTCTTTTTCTCTTTAACCTTCTCTCTCTCCCCCCTTCTCTTTCTCCGTTCCGCTCTCCACCTCCGTTCTCGGCTTTTAACCGCGATTACGGGTATCTCGAGTAGGCCTCTCGAGATCGAAGTAAAGGTGATTCGTGTTTCCTCGTCCGCCGATTTTCTTCGTGCTCGGAATTCAAGGTTGCCGCACCCCGCACCTGAATATTACCTGAATTTCCTCTTAATAGAATTTCGGGCTTCATCAGCCCGACCCCCTCTTTTCACTCAATCTCTCTTTCTCTTTTTCCCTTCGGTTGAAGTTTTTTGATCTTTTTTTGCCCTGCTCTTCTTTAATCGCTCCTTCCGCCTCGGTCTTTTCATTCCGACCATTTCCACCGGGCTTTTCAACCGGGGATAAAGCCCGATCTCGCGGTGATTCTACTCGACTACCACTTCGCCGCATATCAGTTACCGCGATTTTCAAATTGTTACCGCTTCCGACCTGATCCTGCGCTGATCAACGCATCGGGAAACTTGCGGAGGCTGTACTAATCGTTTCAGGATTATTGCAGTCGTCTTTGAGAGAAGACAAACAATTGCTCGAAAGAGGAGCAATCTATTTTACATTCTAAATGACCAATGTATATTTTTTTAAAGAATTTTTACTTCAATTATTTTTAGTTGCTCCTTAAATAAAAGCTTTTCAAGTTTTCCAATTTTTGGTACCTCCTTGAATAGAAGCTTTTCGAGTTATTCATACAAGTTGAATTTATTTCACTTTTTGAAAACACTGTTTTAAATTGCACATTTTTATCATAAATTCATCAGATCCGCGGTCCGATTGTAACAATGATTTTTGTAACATTCTCACACCTCGTGGATCCTAATTTGGTTCGAAGTGTAATAAAAATTGATCTCCAAGTTTGGTAAGAGATTGTGTTCATAAATGTAGAAATCAGTTACAACTGTTGCATTATACAGGTACATACTGACAGGAATTTCCAAAAAATGGCACAATTAATTAGTTCGAGAAGAAAATGCGTGAATAATGTGAGCGAAGGAAATGAGTATCAGAGTTGCATATCGATCGGCAAACGTTTGAACTGTCGATCGAATGTGGTTAGAGTCTCGTGCCTTCCGCGATGCAACGACGCTGCCGATCGCCGTGCGTGTTTCGCCAATTTGCATTCCGAGAAGTCGTTAAGGATCGTTCCGTAATAGGCGCGGCTAAATTCGTTCCGTCTTCCCGGAACCGACGAGACCAGTTCAGCCGTTAATGTAGCTGCTTAGAGACAGTTGTAATTAGCGCGCTTAATGCCTAATGATTTATACGCGGCGTTCCCGCGATTTGGGTTAAACGGTGCAGCACGTGTACGTACGCGTTCGACTCCGTCTCTAACCCCGCGCACAAATACATCCTCCAGCTGCGACGTCGGCGTCGGCGTCGCCGGGAAAGCTTGATATCAGGTTATTGATGTTTTGTGCCCCCTGTAATCGATACTCAAACGCGGATGATGAATATTTGTCACGTGTGTTTATTATGTCGCCGCGTACGCTCGGTCTGTGTGCTCTTCATTAAATCAAGGGATAGAATTTGTAACGAGTACCGGGCTCAGTTAGAAATCACTTATGTTTTCGTTCCGCAAATTTATGTCGCTCGAAAGTTGACGTTGATCTACTACCTTCTCCTTCTCACTTAATCAAACGAAACTCGGTTTAAACTATTATTTCTACCGGCTCGTTGATGCTCAGTAATTCTTCAATATCTATCATGAAATTTTGTCTCTGATTCTAATATTTTATGAATATAATAATCTGACAAGTCAATTTTACACAGAATGTTACGAAAGGAAACGCAGCTGTGCATTTGCGAGATGAAGAATGTTCCCGGAACGATTGTTTGATGTAAAAAGCAATTTACTTCGGTCCTCTCTCAATTTTAATATTGTAGACTAAAAACTGCTTGCAGAAGAACGGACTATCACTAGTAATTGATTCGATTAAACTTTTAATAACGTATGGGCAATTATTGTTCATTTTGAGTGCAAAATACACCCGGAAGGAGTGTAATATTATGATTGAAAGTGTGCTCGGACTGTAAGCGACAGTGTGTTCGTGAAAATGAATTTTGTTCTACGTCGATATCTCGATTGGTTCCGGAGATATGGGGTTCAGAGTTGTGCGTGAAAACTAGCACCACGACTATGACTTCTCGTCGTAGTACTATGTGTAATAATAGTGCTTGTAAAAAACAGTTCATTCATGATTGTCATTGATAAACGCAGGTTCCACGTTTGGGCCAGTTTGTGAATGAATGCGAGAGAGAGGCCCGAACGTACGAGCGAGAAAAGGATAGTAAAACCACTTAAAACACCCCTTTGCTGTACACGACGATATCTCGGGAACCGGAAGTCGTATCGGGATGAAACAAAATTCATTTCAAAGGGGAGACTTCCCTGCTTCTAGCCGTCGTCGAATCACGTCCCCACCATACGCGGCTTCCGAGCAAAATGGATTCGAAGTTTTAATCATTTTAATACGCTTCAACACCACCTTTACCGAATTATTATTGAAAATTAATTAACATTCGAGATCAAAATTTCATCAAATATACATCACGCAGGTTCTCAAACAGAATAAAAAATCACTTATCGAGAAAGAAAAATTGTTGTTAATGATTATCGGGAATAAACATCGTAGAGATTCTGAAATAATATGTAAAACGTGATTCTCATGTGTGGAAGTAATAATAATTATCGGAGGTGTATTTATATTAATATCTATGGAGAGAAGAATTTTTAGATGGAATGCGAAAGCGCGATGGAAAAATTGTTTACAGATTGTTTTTGCAGTGACAGGTTGGTAATGAAGTGGGAAATGATTATCGAAAAATTCTCGGAAACTTTCGCAACTATTATCGAATAGTAAATGGAGAGGTTTCAATTATATTTCGCGGAGCTTCGGATAACTCTGGCTGCCGATCCGTTTAGTTAATCGCCTAATTGGATTACAAGAATTAAATGATGTGATTCGTAGAATCTGTAGGCGAGCGTTTGCGAAAGGTCATCGAGAGGTCCGGAGAAAATGACGTTGAAGGCGAGCCGACGTGTACCAGCTGGATTCGAAACCCTCCAATCGATGATCCCGGAAGAAATTCCTGTTGGAAAGGGTGTTTGCGGAGCGTGATGACTGGTACAGTCGATTGGTTCGCACGAAATTCGAGTTAATGGAGCGCGCACGAGTAATCAGGCTGGAATTCGAGTTCATCACTTTCTCGATGACTCGGGTCATCGTTCACCGGGCTCGTGTTATCAATCGAAAATAATAATTTCTTTGTCAACAGCCGGCCGGCCGTTTCCGCGATATTTGTACATTTGCGTGCGTTCGTTAATTGATTATTGTTATTCAGCTCGATGATTGTTTATCGTGATCGCAATTACTCGATGATCGCGCGCCCCGCCCCCCACGCGCCACGCTAACCGGGCGGTCATCGATTGCCGTTGGTAAATATTATTTATAAATATTGTTGAACATTGACCACGCCGCCTCTACCGATGAATGATGACGGTCCGCACGGTGAACTTGAACTTCCACCATTTTTCATTTTACTATTAACCTTCATTCGCTTGCATAATGCACTGCGAAATTCAATTCTCTCCGCCGTATTGAAAACACGATTTTTAGCCGCAATTTCGGAACAATCATTTGCGAATTAAAATTAATGCTTCATTGGACTCTGTTATATTTTCCGTGACTACTAGTCGTAAATATATCAGTCGATTAATGTTCTCATAATTTCTCCGGGGGTATACAAAACATTTTTTTCAGAACTATTAAACTTGTTGCGTTAAGATTTTTTACGCTAATATTTATAAGTAATCAATCGCGTGAATTGAACTCGGTGTGTAAATTTCGATTCTTATAACTCGATATAACTGGAGATTGTTTATGGATCGTCTGGGAACACAAATTTCCCAAAAATGAGATTGAACGTGCAGTGATGTGGCGCGCGAAATTTTTTTTCAGACCGTTGACAGAACGACTACGATATCAAAATTGATCTAGGCACGTGGACAGTCATTACCATTATCTTCAGACGATCATTGTTCATCGATCACGCGGCGAAACGCAGCCGAATCCCGCCGTCAGCTCTCCGCGGTTTTAATATCCCATCGTGGACAGGGACGCGAGCGCACTTTTAATTGCCAATTATCGATTATAAACCACTTAATACGATGTCGCGTCACGGGATACCATGTCCTCGTCCGCGTGCCTGCCGCCGGGCCACGACTTTGATTTCGATTTTAATTCTGCCGCCATTCACGCGCGACTTCTTGGTAATAATTCCGGCGAATTGCATGTCCGCCGGATCTTTCTCCCGTCACAGATAGTTGAACAAGCCCCGGGAAACAGTGGGAGGAGGGATTCGGGGGTCGAGAAAATCGAAAGAAAAAAAATAATAATGGTGAAAGAGGAAAGATCGGACGGACAGGGTAGACAACGAGAGAGCCGGCATTTCTCCCTGGCGGACAATAAAATTAATTTCCTTCGATTCGGATTAACTTCGTTTGTAATCACGCGAAAAATAAACACGCGCGAGGAGAAATATAATTCCTGCTTTCTATTTCCCCGCTGTCTCCCTCCCCCCATCTCTTTCCCCGCCGTGGCATTTTTTTCGGGGTGCAAGCAGTCGACTTTCCCCTCTAACACAGAGGAGAGACCCACCCACCCTTTCCATTTGTCCGTCCGTCTGTCCGTCCATCCGTCCATCCGGAATAGTAGCGAACGTACGGCGGTCGCTTTACTTTTTCAACAGATATATATTTTCTGTGTCCGGCCGCGGCGGACCGCTCGCGGACCGAAACGTAGCGAATAAAAAAAACCCCGTCCCCGTTCCCCCGCCCGCCACCCCCCGCCCGCCCACGCCCCCCAAAAAAAGAGGCTGGACGGGCGGGGCACGAGGGTTGCGGGGGCGGTCGGAAAAAAAGGAAAAAACAGACGCGGATGAACTATTAAAAGGCACGTTCGGCCGGGCTGCCGGTGGTCGGGGGTTTTCATTAAAATTCTTTCGATCTTTTAACATTTCCAATCGGTGTTTGTCGGAATATCGAGTTCTCGCGCGGCCGTGGTAAAAATGTAAAAGGCTGGTCTTTCTCTCTCTTTCTCCATCTCTCTCTCTCTCTCTCTCTCCCTCCTCTCCCCTCTCTCTTCACCCTCGACAGCGGGTCGCCGCGCTTATAATCGCCCGCCCCCGTGACGAATAGAATACTTTCGTCCGGGGATTTCCTATTTTTCGGTCGGTCTCTTCAAAGGCCCGTCGGACATTAACCAATCGGCATGATGTAGCATAAGGGTAGCCGGGGGTGGTTGGGCGGATTCGGCGGATGGGGGTTGTTCGATTGGAAAAATTTTCGAGCCGGGCCGAGGTCGAGCCGGGGCAGCGTTTGCACGAATTTTCAATTAACGACGGAAAAAATGATCGAGCTCCGTCTTGCACAAATATTCGATAATATTTTCATTGTAGCTGGCCCGGGGAACACGAAAGATCGTTCGCGTTTAATTAATTCCGCGTTACGTATCGACTTCCGGACCTACCCCGAGCGGAATACTATAAACCGCTCCGCGGGAAATCGCCGCGGAAAAATCGGCGGTAACTCCGCGCCGGTGTTTGCGCGCTCGCTTGTCGAAGAGAGGCGACACAATCCGCGCACGCGATTGCTCAAGAATTTCGCGGGATAGAGCCGAGAGTAAGCGGCCGGGAGAGAGTAGAGAATCGTGTTTTACCAGCAAACACTCGTTCGCACGTATCGTACGTTTGCGTGGCTCTCCCTCCGATTTCCAACCAGCGCGTTCTCTTTCTCTTCCGTTCTTCGTACTCGCTCTTTTTTCCCCTTCGCTCTTTTTCACTCTATCTCGCTCTGTCTAGCAGCGACACACCGTTTTGGTTCGACCACGTGTGTTACTCGTACGATCTCGCGTATACGACGAAGAGTGGCCAGCCTTTCATTTCCCACCCCACCTGGAAAACGGCCGCCGACCAATCGGACCTCACCCCGCGTAAAAACATTGAACTGCGAGCTGGGCGGGCTGGGGGGTGCGAGCAGCCGCGTCACGGATGGTCGGGGGTGCCGGGCGAAAAAAAATCGTTCAAAATTAAAACAGTGAAGCAGACAAATAATCTGATTTCCGCGTATATTATTAACGGGGATACGGGGCCGCCGCCGGCTAGCCGCGAAAGTATTGCCCCACGGCGGCGCAACCCCTGCAGCGCCGGCATCCCTCGATCGAACCCCAGACACCCCTCGGCTGAACACCTTATTATGTATATTTGCGATGGGATCTGATAATTTGGATGGCCGCGCCCGGGTTTTCTGCTGCTAGCCTCGCCACGGAAGCAAAGCCTCTGGCGTGGACACTCGATTGAGATGGGTCGTGAGGGTCGTGAAGTTTGGTGGGTTCGTGTGGGAAATGATTGGAGAGTTTTATGGTGAGTTTGATGTTTGTGGGAAATGATTCTTGCTAATTTTGGTGATTTTTAAAGGGTGCTGGGCTTGGTGGTGGGACAGAGAAAGTGGCTCACCCTTGGAGGGGGTGGTGCTTGAATCAAAATCGTCATCCAATTGGATTTCTGATGATTGAATCAAAAGCAGTAGGGTCTGGCGTGACTGTCGGATGAACCTTAAACAATATGTTTAAAAAATTTCATGAATAAGAAATTTTACATGCATAATTTGTTTTATAAATTATTTTAGACCTCAGTAATCTTCGCTGTTTCTTCAGGACGTATAAAATACATAATTAACTATTTTCTATTGTTGGCGTTATAAATGATTCGGCAGTTTCGCCGTGAAAAGTTCGCAAAAGTTCGCAGCGGTATTTCTACGGAGTTCGTAAAATCGAAGTAACCGGCAGCTGGCAGCTGCAGAGCCAGGTGAAGTCGCGGTTCGATAAAATTCCCCGCGAATGTTCGAGTAATCGCGGAGTACAGTATGACTTCCAGTGAGGAGAATGCAAAAGGAGGAGCGGAGTCGCGTGACCACAGGACAGGAACAATGCAAACAGAGAGCGTAGTCGTGGTGCGGCGCGGGGCCAGCGATTCTCAGAAAATAACTCACCACGGCAAAAAGAGAGCTAGGCGAAGAGAGGGCCGCTATCAAAAAGTCACGCGTCTCTATTCACGGGCAACGTGGGAGGCCGCGACGACGATTTTTCGAAATATAAATTCCGGTGCCGCGTTACGCACACCATTTGCCCGTCGGCGTCTCGTGAAACAACCCGCGCTCTGCGGTGCCGACCGGTTTTTTTCGCATTATAAATTCTCTGCTTCGGACAGCAGCCGGCCAGCGCACCCCCGCCGAATCCCTTCGACCCTTTCGCGTCATCCTCGCCGACTCTCTTGCGAGCGACACTCGCGTACACTCGCGTAATCGATACGCTTATTCTCGACGGATTACTGCGCGCTCGACGCAAATGAACTCTTGAAAACGAGACACTTAAGGGGGTAAACTCGTTTCCAGAATTGCAAGAGTTCGGGACGCGCCTTCTTATCTCTAGATAATACAAAGATGGGATTTTTCAATAGTCAAAAGCGCTAGATAAATGATGAATTTTTACGCTTACAAGGCGTAATTTGCATTATTCGGAAGCATAATCCTGCGCATGTAGCTATTTTCATAAAGCTGCGACAGCTACAGTGGCCGGAATTAATATTCGGACACTCTAAAAAATTACACCTCGGAAAAGTAAAAATAAGACTTTTGAGGGCGATTGTAGCGTAGATTAATCTTTTATCTAGCACTTTTGACTGCTGAAAAACCCCATCTTTGTATTACAGTAATCGCTCGTTCGTTGTCCAGAAGCCGTGTTTTTCAGTGACAACGAGCCTGCCCGGACACTATTTTTGATTTATGACTGCGTCTAGAGTATCGCGCCGACCGCGCCGACCGCGCCGAGCGAGACTTCTGTAGAGAGCCGAACATAGAGAAGGACAGAATGAAATACGGATCGCGTGACCGAAGCGTGTCGCCGTCGCCGGACAGATCTGAGTCCCGCGTGTTTCATTTTTACAGACACTATGTACAATTGAAATTATATCGTGTTTGGTGTCATTTTAATCAGAAAAATGCCAGAAATACCTTCATGAAGGTCCCATAAAAAAATAATGTAAATTAAGAAGTTTGAACATTCGATTCATTCGAGTCAATGTAGTGGTGCTCACACCGATATACCCGAGCCGACATCAATCGTCGCCGCTCTGCGGAGCGATGCGGCGTTGACAGGCAGTGGAATGGGTAGGCACTGGACAACGGCACTGCCCACCATGCCAGACAACGAACGAGCGATTACTGTACTGAGAAATAAGAAGATTCCGGACCCTTGCAATCCTGGAAAAACGAGTCTACTCGTTTCTGTTTATACGTGGTCTGCCCGGAGAGTATCCGACCTTTGCTTATATCTTCGTTCCTAAGTGGGCTAAGGCGAATAGAGCATGTTTACATTAGAGACGACCTTGTAATAAGCGGCCTGCCCATAACAAATCTCTGCATGTCGTCATTGGAAAACGATACGCAGTTTTGTAAGCATCGAGTCAAGTAAGCGTCGCGCATTATAATGACTAGACTGCGGATCTTTATGCAAAATAAAAATGTTTTGCATTGGTTGTGAAAAATAGGAATAACAGAAAAATTGATTTCATCCCTTAACGATTGTGATACATTAAAAGCAATATCGCAACAATCTCGAATTTTAAAAATCTTTTACTGTTTTATATTTCATCCAACCAATTTCTTCATAAATGCATAAAGATCCGCTGTCTAATAATGACCGAACGTGTGGAACAACGGATATGCATTAAATTTTGCGAGAAACTTGGGTATTCTTGTTCGGAAACCATTGGTGGGGGGATCGCTGGACGAAACTTGTGGCTTCTAACGGACAATACTTTGAAGGGGACACCTTTGATATCAACCAGGAATGAGACTTCCACCCGCTACAGCACAAGCTCGAATACTTTCCGGACAGACCATGTACAACTTTCGAAGGTGGAAACTGGTGTCTTCAGAGCAATTCTCGTTCCACAATTTTTGGACAGTAAAAATTGTTGCACCTATTCACAATAAACGATACAGACATAACGAAGCATGGTACCTAACGAGCAACAGCTCTATCTAAAACGCCAGTGACAAAAGCCGTGAATTAAAAATGGTCGGCGCGGATTCCGGTCGGGGGTAGCTGACGAGCAGATGTTTGACGAGAGTGCGAATCGAAACTTCATCAATGGACAATGTTGAAAACGCGTCGCACCAATTCAAATTTCCGACGCTGCCGGTGTTTGGGCGGTGTGTAGGAGGTGTCTGTATCTCTCGGCGCCCGTGGACGCGAAGTTAATTTCTACATCCTTAATCGAGTTCGATCACGTCTAAATAGAGAGTCGCGCCGGGGGTATGTGGAGGTTCAGTTCCGGGGCTCTGGAAAATCGGGTCAAATGTGTAAACAGGCGTAACAGACAATACAGAGCGCGACAGATACGAATACGGGAGTCGTAGCCCCGAATCGAATCGTTACTCGAACGAACACCGCAAGCACGACGCCGGACAAATACCTTCGTCGAGGTCCTTCAGGAATCTCTGGAGTTTCGGGCCGGGTAGCGGTGGAATCCTTCGATACTCTAATTGGTGCATTCACGCTGGTGTTGGCCCTGTATTCCGGTTGCAATCTGTATGTACCAATTCGATTTTCGTCTCCTCCTCTCCCCCCCCCCCGACGTCCATGTATCCGTAAACGTCCGGGGCCCCGTGTCTCCACGGAACCAATTTGAATTATGCCGATAATCATGTACGTATCTTCAGGATCGAAATTCTTCGTCGGTCCAGTCACGGTAATTAAAGTTGAAATTGCTTTTCAACCGCGCCCGGAATTTCCGTGGAGCAACGAAAGCGCACTCTCTCTCTCTCTCTCTCTCTCTCTCTGTCTCTCTTCTCTCCCTGTCGCCCCCCTCACATCTGAAACATCCGTATCACCGGTGCTAATGCATTTTTCTGCACTTCGACCCCGGTTGCGCACACAAGAGAGTAGTAGGGGACACGGAAAATTAACTCTTCAAAGAGACCGTTTTACGAATTATCTCGCGTTCCCTGTTGGCCGGCGCCGTTTGTCCGGCACACGCGAGATGCGTGTCTAAGTCCGTTAGATACTTCGGTGAAGGGAGAAGTTGATGAGTTTCCAATTTGATACCGATTCAACGGCCAGAAAGTTAAAAGAATCACTCTTTTGTTTCTCCATGTAATTCCCCCTCTTTAATATGGTTGAAGGGGTTGATGAGGAAATGAGAAAATACGGGTGGATAAAATGATTTATATGGCTGACAATTGAGCAGATTGTGCGTGATTCGTGCTGAACGGATTACCGTTGCTTGAATAGATCAGCTTGATCTAAATCTGTGGCCCGGAGATCAAGTGCAGGCCTAGCGCGACCTAGGGATACACTTTAGATTGTTGTACATCTAGGATTGACGTCTCGCAATTTTTAATTGCACCCGTAGTGTGTAATCAAAATTCGAACGTGGTCTGAAGCTGATTCGACCTGCATCCGTAATGCAACTCAGAGCTTTAGTCGATACATTAGACTACTAGACATAACATAATTTTCAACTAATCCTAATAGAATTCAAACCAATCCTAAGCTAAACCTAATCCAACCCTACCAGACTTTCCAAGCCTATTTTAGAGGTAACCAGTACTCGTAATGCTACCCAGACCGGTACCCTAAACTTTCAGACCTGACCAAAATCGAAGCCAACGGGGAACGTAATCCAAACCCGACAGACTTCCGAAAAGGGAATGATTCTAGACGATGTTAGAAAAGTCAGAAATAATCAAATTCTCTTCATTCCAAAGACTCTCTATGAATTCCAACAATCTATCCCATAGCTAACCCGTTACCAGTCCCAGTAAAAATTCCGATTCCTCCCTAATCAATCCCGACCAAAATCGAAGCCAACGGGGAACGTAATCCAAACCCGACAGACTTCCGAAAAGGGAATGATACCAGACGATGTTAGAAAAGTCAGAAAAAATAAAATTCTCCCCATTTTCCAAAGACTCTCTATGAACCCCAACAATCTATCACCACAGTTCCGTTACAAGTCCCAGCAAAAATTCCGATTCCTCCCTAATCAATCCCAATCTGACCAAAATCGAAGCCAACGAGAAATCCAACGAGTAATCCAAACCCGACAGACTTCCGAAAAGTGAATGATTCTAGACGATGTTAGAAAAGTCAGAGAAAATCCTCAAATTATCTTCATTCCAAAGACTCCCTATGAACCCCAACAATCTACCCCCATATCTCTGATACCACCGCAGCTAACCCGTCACAAGTCCCAGCAAAAATTCCGATTCCTCCCTAATCAATCCCGATCGCCTCCCTCATTCTCGCGACGTAGCATCTGCATGATCATCATCATCCGAAAACGAGTCCTCGGTATTCCGTTCCGTTGATCGACTAAATTCAAAACTGATCATCTTTGTGCGCGACGCATCGCTCGCTACTCGTTTGTATCTGCGAGGAGAAAGAGCGAGAGACAACTGTAGTGCCCTCGCATTCTTCCCGCTTCCTTCCCGGAGGGTAGGTATATCGAGCACCAGTCACCACGCATAATCTGCGTGCTCATTATTACTAGGACTGCAAGGGGACGAGCATGCATGTCCCTATACCCACGTTCATTATGGAGACGATATGGAGCATTGTTTGCAGAACGAGAGGGTGAGCGCCACGACGACCCTCCTCGTCGTCTCTGACCCCTTCCAACCCTCTCTTCGATCTCACCCTTTCTCTCTTCCACTCTCTCTCTCTTCGGTGACGGCTCCCTTAATGCGATACCCAACCTCCATACTCTCTTTCTCCTCCCCCCACCCATAGGTCTCTTTCGCGTGTCTCGCTGACGAGCCTCGAGCATTCTTCTTCTGGTGCACTCGCGCTTCCTGAGCACCGTTCTGCGGCGACACGCGTACAACTAAACTACTTATCTCTCGGATCGAGCCGCGCGTTTTTTTCCACCTTTTTTTCTTCTGTCTTCCTTTCTTCCTCCACCGTTTTTCTCCCCTCCTCTCCTCTCTTCTTTTTGTTCGCTCTCATTCGTGCCGCCGCGCCGCCGGAAAGATTTCCATGCCACGTCCAATCGTCTCCTGTAAAACGTTCCCCCGACCCCCGTAGACGACACCGGGCGGGCTCCGACGTGTCAACGACGACAAAAGCCTCGCAAATTGCTCGTAGTAATTAGAACACGTACGCGGATACTTATTCCGGGATGATGGCGCATCGCGCCGCGCGAGATCCGATCGCTATCGAAACCCTACCCCCATCCGCCACCTCTCTCTCTCTCTGAATATTCCCGCGTCGCATCCAAGTGGACGGAATTGGTTCCCCGCGAGTGATCCGCGGAGATGCGTGCACCTTGAGTGATCATGCGGGTTTTAAGATCGACGAGTGTTTTTTTCCCCCAGGGCTATTGTTCCGGTGACTTTTTTCGCTGCTTGTTCGACAGCGCCCGTGCAAGTACGTTTTGCCTATTTTGTTTTACCCTCCGCGATTTTTCTATTCCAGCTACTATTGTACTCAGCAGATATTCAATAACAAAAATAATAAGTAGGTGTAATTTAAAATAGTGAAAACATTAGAAGAATTTTAAAATACTGTTGTAAGAGAATTTCTATTTCACCCCAGTTTGCTGCGATTTAGAAAATTTTTGTTTTTCATAAAGATCCACTGTCGATATATCAATTTCATATCCATAAAAGGAAAGAAATCGTGTCCGATCGAATGTTTAATTGTCAAGTTAAGCCTCTATTGCATGCATTTGTTTGAGTTGAAAAAAGTATATGTGGCTGTTGGTCTACTTAAAAATGAGAGTGTGGTCATGAAATAGATAATAAAATTTTATTAGAAAATGTTATTTATTGCATTTTATGACTGTTCCTGTATGGGAACTTTATAACCAACATGCTCAGAGTCTTCAGTATTGTCTACTTAATTTAGTATAATACATTTAAGTCCCCAATTGGGAACGGAATGGAATAGAGGGTTTAAAATAGCGCCCAATTAAAAATCCCACCACACAATTAGACCACCCAGTCCAAATCGATGTGTCTCCATCGAATCGTCAGTAAAAGCTAGATCAATTCTGGTGTCCGTATGTCATCGATAGCAGTCTATGGTTTAAAGATCATTTCCGAGTTAGTAGAGGAGGCCAGGACACCTGGGTGATTGCAATTGACGCGTCCTGCTAATTTCGGCGGGGAATTTCGGGCCGGATGGTCTACGAGTTTGCAGTCAGTCGGTGTCGCGATGGCGAGTGGCTGCTAGCGACAATAATGAACGGCCGGCGACTGTATCGCCTCGCAATCTGCACATACTTAACGGAGGAAAATGCATATTCATAACCGGCGCGGAGCGGTGTGCGCGCACCTCCGCCACGCACAGAATTCGCTTTCCTCTTTCTCCGTTTGCTAAACGTAACGCGGAAAACCAGCCAGCTTAACGCCCGACGATCCGTCCACACGCGTCCAAGAGCTAGGAATAATAACGAGGGCCCCGCGTATCTCCTATCCGGATCGATGCCGCAATATTTTCCATTGTTAATTCCCCGCAGACGGAGTCGCGAGGCGAGAAGAAATTAGAATTTTTAATCTTAATTGTCTTCGTCATTGTTCGACAAACTAGTATTGCCGACTCGATGTGACTCTATGTGGAAGCCCTATCGATTCTTCGGAAAGCCCTATATTTCTTTTAGAACGATTCCAGTTTGATTTGTGCAGGAAAATCGAGCTCCATAAGTAGAACCATATTCTTCTTTACTGAAGTGTAAGATGAAATTGACAATTTTACTTTTTTAAGTAAACGTGCCGCTTCTTGCTATAAATTGTAACGGTGGAGTTCAATAAAAATTTGTTCCGATTTTCAATAAATTCAATCAATTGAAAATAATATTGTGATATATAATACTTAGATTCTAATGTTCCTGCTGTTTTACATTTTACGTGTCAAATTTTATCATAAATGCATAGAAAAAATTAATAAATGAAAACGACTTCCCATTGACGAAGAAAATGTCGATCGGACCGCCAGTAAATTACGACAAAATGCACTTTCATAGAAAAAACGCGGTAAATAGTAGAAAGCAGGAGGACGGACATTGCCCAACGAATTCTTCGAACGATTTACACACCATTAAATTCAAAAGTTTCCGCGTGTAGTCTGGACACTGTTAAAACCGTATAGCATCCAGTGCGAAGACGTTGATTTGCATAATTCAGCAGGGTATCGGTGTCGCGCGTTCGCCGCTAAATGAAAAAGGTTGGCGGTGAATTATTCCGTGGACAATGGAGGCCCCTCAGGGAAATGGACTGGGCAGAGTCCCGTTTTTCCATCGGGGATCTGGAACGTCGGAGGAATTCGAGCCGCTTTCTCGGCGAATAAAAGGAGAATCGTAGGAGGGAAAACAGCGCGGCGTGCTTGTAAATACTTTCGGTTAATTTATTAATACGAGCCGCGTTATGAAATGCAATTTGCAATGCGATATCGAGTAGAGAGGCCGACGTCAAAGGAGAAAGCAAAAAGGAACCCCGACCGGAGAGAACGGATGAGGCAACCAAGAGGGGGCGGGGGAGGTATTGAAGAAACCCTCGGGGCGCCTTTCGCGAATTATTCGCGAAAGAGGGGCACACGCGGCGACAATAAAAACACGCCGTTCATTTCCATACGTCGCTGAAGTCTTTGCCGCTCATCGGTACACGAGTGTGCAATCAAGCAGCGCAATTATCAGGGCCTTTGTTCATGAATAATTACAAACAAGAGAACTGCGAGGCGCGGCTCTACCTCTTTCCGAGCTCCTCTTTCGCTCCTATTTACCAGCCTTTATCTCACTCTCTCTCTTCTTATTCTCTCTTATATTCCTCTCTCTCTCTCTCTCAGGGATTCGCAGAAGGGTTACTCGGCGCAGAAGGGGCTGATGAACCCAGGGGCAACCGTTTGGAATCGAGTAACGCCACCCTTTTGAATTTTGGCACTTCTATGCGGTGACTCTCGCTGCAAATTTCTCAGACGAAACTCCCTCCTGGAATCTATAATATTTATTTGCTTTTTTTCTGACGAACAAACTACTGTCGTGCAAAAAGCGCTTCCACAAAATACGGTTCAAGTACACAGAGCCCTTTTCACACGGAATTTTTTCGACCCGTTGCAGAAAGTGAAGTACGTTCTTATGTTTAACACTAAACCTACCACTGTGCCCGGTCTTACATTTTGAATTTTATAATTATTGAAATTATGACGTTGCTTACGTGGAAAATGATTCGATAAATTTCTTTATCCAAGCACATATTGCAATCAAAATTGCATGAAACCTAAATAAACAGATCCTTGTCACTTTTATTTATTTTAATCGCTTTCAGTGGTCGGTAGTTTTAATGTTAACACTAAACCTACCGCCACCGGTCAAAATGACCGGTTCCTGATTTTTTATTTTACAATTATTGATATGGTAAAAATGGTTTCATCAGAAATGATGGGGTAGGTATCTTTATTGGAATATGTATTACAATAAGAACCGCACAAAGTAAAATCAATCTTGTCATTTTTATAAGGGAATATGTACCAGTTACGTTTAAGGCTCGGCAGGTTTAGTGTTAAACAAGGTTCGGATCAAAAGAAGTTCTCTTTAAAAATCTTTCTGCGAATTCAAAATATATTCACACATGTTAACAACGTTCAAAAGTATTCTTATATCTTATAATTGTGTTGTCAATGTTTCTTTAATATTCTGTCCCACGGAGGTCCGCGAGGCAAAGTGAATTCAGTGAAAATTGTACGCTCGATAGTACGTTTAACCCAGTGACTCGACGTCGGGACGCAGGAAGAAAGGAGCGTCGCGACGCTAGAAATAGGCGGGCGAGCTTTCGCTCTCGACGGCAGAGGCGCCGCGCCGTTCCAATAAGAAAACGTGAAACTTGGCGGCCAAGTTCAAGTCGCTGCCATTCAGTCGCGGATGCCTGGCACTCTTGAAAGTGTGATCCCGATTTGCATTGCGTGCCTCTGCCAACGCGAGAATTTCTCCCGACCCTGCCGTCTCCGTCTTATTCCCAGGCTAAAAAGTAATTTAATTAGCTCGATCGACGGTTTCCTTTTCTTCTTCACACCACGAAATAACTTTGGCAACCTCTGAACATTCTCAACAATTAATCCTCGAAAATAGTCGCGGTGAAAAATTCTCCGAAGACATCGCATTCGTTACACATAATTCTTCTTTCATCTTACACTATTCCTGCTTCCATTTATATTTCCACTTACAGTAAAATCAGTTGAATCATTTCGAAATATTTTATTTCGGAGACTTCGTTCCAAAAGGCATTTTAAAATACTCTTCGTACATGAAGTTCCGCGAAATGAATTTCAGAAGTTGTTGATGAGCACAATGTAAATTCGGTGGCAACTCCGCTTTCATTTCGCTGAATCGAGGATCGCGGCGAAAGAAACGCGGCGTACTCGGGGCCCGGTCGTATATATCGTAACTTTAAATCATGCTATTTTGTAACTCGTTTCATAACAAGCATCAATTATTTCTGGGGCGCAAAACGGTGACAAGTAGAGTTCCAAACGAGTGGTCTCGCAGCGAGAATCCGGCTGTCCCGCCATTACCACGGTTTTTCGTTCCCTAATCCTCGACGCGTTTTACTTTGGTCTGGCCTTTCCGTTTCGTTATCTTCCACATCCGGACGAGTTGCATGACGGATCAGCACTCGCTCTCGAAAACAATTTACACCGATCTCTTCCTTTTTTTATCGCGCCCGAAAACAAGGGTGTCCCTTTTTCGAACGGTCAAGCGAATAGGAACACACATAGACAAACACACACGTAAAGCGTTCTGCACGAGATTTCTTCAACAATCCGCACGTAAATTCCCGCGCATATTTAATCGACCGCCGCGAGTGTGGAACTCCGATAAAAATACGTGTAACGTCGCCGCTTTTGTGAACGCCGACCCTTTCCCACACTCTCGACCACCCCCGCGCAAGCCGTGCACCGTTCTTCAGCTAGCAGCGTCCAACCCCCTTTTTTAAATGAGTAACTGCGGTGCCATGCGAAAATCAGTTGGACGTAAAACAAAACGGCCAGACTGACCAAACTTACTCGGCGGGGGATGAATGGTGTACGAGGCGAGCTGTTATTATTTTTCGCGCCCTTCGAGGGGATCGCGATGAAGATCGATCCCGGCCCCAAGGTCGACCATGAGGCCTAGGGGATGGGTACACGACCAAACATTTTTTCCGCAACCCTTCATGCACGAATCACGTTTTTTCTGTCTTTGGGTGTTCTGAAACAGTGGATGGTAATGATTAAAATGAATATAAGTCGTACATATCGTCCATATATTATACGAATTATAAACAATTGCTGAAACAAACAATTCTATGAACGATTATAATTCTTCAGGTAGAAGAATTTCTGCTTCCATAAAGAAACTAAAAAGAACAAAAGCATGGATTAGTTCTTCCTGATAAACACTACATATGAACAGACGTTAACGATCAAACCAGACATAGCTTCTTCATTAAAATTACAATTACGACATCCTCCACATTCCACAATGATATAACTATTTTCGCGAACCTTGTACGTTCTCCTTAAACAATCCGATCTCAAAAATCCCTTCCACTTATCTCCCCAATTGATTTCCCGTAACTCCCCACCACGTCAATCAATTTGCTAATTCCACATCAGCTTCGCAAAATCACGGACGCGTCGCGCCGGTAAACGCGCGTCCTCGCAAAAATCGAATAAAAACGCACATCGTCCGTTCCGCGCGTTTCGCTCTCAATATTTTGTATGCGAGCGACGCGTGCCCTTCGTTTCGTTGATCAGCGGCCATAGACGCGGGCATAATAAGTGTTGATTCCGGCTCAGAAATTACTGTCCCTGCGATTCGGTCTTTTTTTTCAACGGCGGAGGAAGAAAGACACGCGATCGGCCGTCGAAGCGAGAGGAAGCATCATTCGGGGCACGGAGCCGTGTACATTTTCATTTAAATTACCGACGGCGAGCGATATTTTCGATATTATTAACTTCTCCCCCGATTCGCAGTCTCTTTTTCTTCGTCGGGGCTGTTTGCGCTTTTTTCTGGCACACGCCCCCGAGTTTCGCGCGTGCATGCTTTCGGACGCAGTCGACGAAATTTGTATAAGGGCTGTTTTCAATAGGGAATGCTAAGTTAATTATTAGTCTGGAGATTTTATTAGGTTGCTGCTCGCGTGAAATGTCCGATTTTGAACGGTAACAAACGTACACAATCTTCTTCGAAATAAAACTTATCGATCACGTCACCATTGTAATCAACCTATTTGGTCAACGAATTACATGTTTCTTGATCGTGTTATGATGGAAAGTGAATTACATTAAAATCGAATGAAATGAAAATTTAATTTCTTTCTTAACCCTTCAGAATCGCCATCAGTACACTGTGACGAATATTTGAAAATTATTCTTGTCATTTTTGTCGTGAATGCATAAAATCCGTAGTCTAATGATTACCAGCAAATGAAGTGTGATTACATGAATCGTCACCATAATGAGGGCAATGTCCATGAAGTTGTACAATTAGTGAAGCTACACGGAATAATATTTCCTCGTAAATAATAGCGTTCTTATTGGAATTTCTTTCACTGTATAAACAAGAGAGAGAGACAATCTGCGAACGGCGAGGATGGGAGTAGAAAGGCACCGAAAACGAATCGACGAACACTATTTCGCCTCGGTTCGATTCGGTCCGGTTCGGATCGGTTCGGTCCGGTCGTCCCGCGTATAAATCAGCTATGCTTATCGGTCTTTCATCGAGCCGGAGGTGAACTCATTTCGTTCTCTCTAAATACGAACTTTTTTTCGGGGCAAAAACCTATTTCGATTAAAATGGCGCGCGCGTTTCGCATTTTGCCGGATTATAAAAGGTTGCCCTCGCCGTGTGCCCCCCTTCATTCCTCTCTTCTTTCCACCTCTGTTCGAACACGCCGCGTTCTATCCGACCGGTCGCTCGAATTCACCTCCAACCCCCTGTACCCGCTTTCTCTTTCTCTCTCTCTCTTTTCATCCACTCTCTTTTCAACCCCCTTCGACTCGCCGCTGCAACCCCCATCCCCCATACCACGGCAACTCGCCGATTCCCTTTTTTCTTTCGTTTCTTTTTTTTTCGCCCGTGATTTGGCTTCAATCGGATACCGACTATAGCGCGGGCTAGTCCGAACGACGACTCGAAATTTTTGCGCCGCTCCCTTTTCCCGTTCTTCTGGCCGTTCGACGAGCGATCGGTTGTGTTTCGGTGTCGCTCGCATTTTCGGTACCACCTATTGTCTACCCGGTTGACTTCTGGTTGCGTTTTCGGGGATTAGCGGCAGAGAAGAGCCGGTGGAACGGGCGACAATGTGCCGGCGAGGGGCATCTGGGACGCGTTAGGGGTTGCAAGTTGACGATCAAGGGTAGATTCCATTGCGAACTTGGGCCCCCGAGACGGCCGACTTTCGATTTGAACTTGATCTTCGCCGTAGAATTTGGTAAATTCATTTTGTAACTCGGGTTAGGGTACCTGACATTTTCACCTGAAATATTTGCTTTCGATGATATGGGAAAATGTATAAGGGAAATGTTTTTACCATTCTCGAATTTTTATAAAGAAATCAATGCTGAATACATTTCAATCAATTAAGCAATGAATTTCACACTTTGTATCGAACTTGTGATGAGCAAGCAATTTTCTAAGACAATAATTTCCATAAAAATCTGCCAAAATTACTGCCGATAGTGCAAATAAAATCCGACTTTCATAAATCCGCAGGGAAATACAGGGCGTCAAGAGGTTAATTCTAGGTTGGCCCTCTCTCAAAAAGGACCTCGATCATTCCCTACCACGGTTCCATTACGCGGCGGCGCCTCTATCAATCCGCGAGGACGAAGATTACCCTCGTTGCGGAATGAGTAATAATTTACTCTGATTAAAATTCAAATGAACGTCTATCGTTCGAGTAATTATGGCGCCGCTACAGAACCACGTAACTCGCTAAAAATTTCGCGATGCCCCGTCCTACATGTTTCGTCCCGCAGTTTTATTTCGATGCAGCTCGTCCCTGGAATTCTCCCCCCCCCCCCCCCCCGCAGCCGACGGGGCGGGGATGTGCGCGGGCGCGCGGGGCTTTTAATTCGTTTTATCTTGTGCATTATAAATCGTAAGTTGTTGCCGTTTTTTTTTGGTCGTCCGCGTCGCGGCCACCGGCCGGTCCGTTGTCGATGTAAAAATCGAACCGGAAATTTCGCTGGCCGGCGAATTTTTGCCGGCGCGGCGCCGTTAGAGTACGCGACGCCTCGCGATAGAGATAATAGAGCGACGTAAATCCAGTTATATTTCCGAATACACGGTGACAGGTCGAACGGCCTCGGTTCTCCTCCCTCTCCCTCCCTCATCCCTCCGCCGTTTTTATACCCACTCACCCCTCGCATCGCCCCTTCCGGGGGTATAAAAATTGCGAGCCTCGCTAACGAATCGTGATTCTCGGCCCGGCGGAACCGTTTCTGTCCTTCCGCGAAATTAGGCGGCATTAACGGCCCTACCTGCAATTAATCGCGAGCCCAGTCCTGTCCGCTGATACAAACGAGGACGCGCCTTCGCTGTTTACCTAACGCATCACTCCCGAACCGGTCGCTCGACGGGAAAAATATTACGCGAGATCGCGCGCTCCGATTCTTCCGTTCCGTGCTCCTCTCTCGGAGAGCACGTTTTTTCGTTTCGCCGATCAGTTTTTCGATGCCCGTGCACCTCCGCGATCAAACGGCAACGGAAATGGTAAATGTCCTCATTAGCGCGCGATTGTTCGCCTTTTTCATCCGCCGACGTCGATGCTCCAAGAATATTCGAAGCGAAACGATGCTGGAACGTCATTACCGGTAATTTTATCTTTCGGAACGTTTGTTTGTTCATTGCTTGGTTTCCGTGCGTTGGTATAGTAAAAAAGTTGGTATAGTGAATTTTAGAGTGTGAATAATCTTTTTGTATTTAAATTGAGGATAATTTTTCTTTAACCCCTATGGGATGGGTAACAATCCAACCACATGTAGATTTTATTCGCATTGTTTTAGGTTTTTAATAAAATTACGAAATAATTGTGTTAATTGTATGTTAATAATTAATATCCACAACAAAAAATTTATTTATAGTACGCTCTGTTCCGTATGCTCAATTATATAAACTGGAAAAATATAATGCTAATCCAACTACATGTAGATTTTATTCGCATTGTTTTAGGTTTTTAATAAAATTACGAAATAATTGTGTTAATTGTATGTTAATAATTAATACCCACAACAAAAAATTTATTTATAGTACGCCCTGTTCTTTATGCTGAATTATATAAACTGGAAAGATATAATGTAGTATTTGGAAGAAATAAAAATATTAATGGATACGAAAGGTAAAATCGTCTGTTTTGCAAAGAGAAAAAGTTGTAGAATGAATCTGTCCTGAATATTATGGGATTAAATGAATATTTTTTCGAGATTCGATTGGTTTCAGAGGCCGAAGCAATCTATAATACAAGAAGATGGTATCGCGATTCCGATAGGCGATCCGCGCTGAGTCATTCCGCATCATCGTTTCAGTTCTTCTTTTGCATTCATCCACGGACACCTTTCCGTCTCTCATTTCCTCGTTTCAATCAATCGCCGAGTCCAATTTCATTTCTTCCATTATCATCTCGCTGCGATTGAGACGGGACAGCTAAGATCTAATTATCTACCCGGCGAAATAACTGCACGTCCAATCGGTATTTGTACTTTACTATCCGGAAAACAATATTAGGTTGGCTGTAAATACCGCGCCTCGTTTATTTCTGCACGGTAGTGGCAATTACTGGAAATTTGCGAGGAAAAAATTTCATTGCCACACAATACACTGGTTTTAACTATTAACTAGACTAGTTTACTAGTACTTAGTATTTGGTAAAATATAAATAAAATTGGTTATAAATTTAATATAAAATATTAAAAAGGTTAGAGAGAGAACAGTAGCATTTTACCACGTTTTTATTAACTCGCTTTCTTGTCTGTCTGTCCGGTACAAATTTTGCAATTGATTTTAAACTAACTTCCCGATGAGCTAGACAGGGGTCGGCAACCTGCGGCTCGCGAGCCACATGCGGCTCTTTGGATGTGAACCTGCGGCTCTTTAGTTCCATACGCAAATATTATTTATTTTATAAAAAAAAAAACATTTAAAAATCGTTCTGAATCGATTAACGAGGATTAGGCACCGATTCTATCTCTCAGCCACTTGTAATTTTTGACTCTTCCGACTCAAAAAGTTGCCGACCCCTGAGCTAGAGACTTGAAACTTTAAACATAGCTCAGAACTGGATGACAATGCAATATTAATACGCTTTCTTGTCTGTCTGTTCGTCTAAAAAGCAGGAAATAATTATTTAAATAAGAAAAAAGAATGTTTAATATACCACGTTTTTAAGACGGACTAAAAAGTATAAAACAATTTTTCCTAGCCCCGTACAGATTCCTAACCCCATACAGATAGTCCTGAAAATATGAGATTGTGAATTTTTAATAGCTATGAAAATACTTGTAAAACTCGCACAACAGTTCATATCATTTGCAGTGCAATAAAATTGTTAGTGACTTAGTGAACTATTCGTGCATAAATTATCTATTGCATGCGCTCCACGTTTTTCGTTTTAAATCTTACAAGTATTTTCATAGTTATTAAAAATGCACAATCACAAATTTTCAGGATTATCTGCGTGGGGCTAGGAAAAATTATTTTATACTTTCTAGTCCGTCTTAGAAACGTGGTATATTAAAAATCTTTTTTCATTTAAATATTTACTTTTCTGATCTTATTCTATTCATTTTTATTTTTAAATAGACCTTATCAAAAAAGATCTATGTAAAATGTTCTTAAAAAATGCTTCGGTAAAAATGTTTCCAACAAATGTGGTATCACAAATTGCAGCGACGTTTAAAGCACCGTACGGTTTGCCGTGTCAAGATCACGGCAGAAACAAGACCGCATTAAAATATTAAAACCATCGATCCAGTTCGAGCCGTTTAATTATTTGATCGATGGGGTCACTCCTCGAGGTACGATGATCGCACGAATAAAGATTGCTCCTCGAGTACACGTCCGATGACGTCGATGCCGTTGTATAAAATGGCGTCCGGACATAAGAAACACGCTGCCACACCGATCGGCTGACGCTGTGGTAAAAGGGGGGCTGCTGTTATTTTAGGAGAATAGAACGAGTTGCCAGCGAAATGGGTTATTCCAAGCCGTTGATTTTCTCCTGGTAGTAGGAGCGAAACGCGGGGAGAATATCATTATAAAACGCCAAGTCACGAAACCGGCCATTCCGGCGTCCTATTAAAATATTAAAACACCTCGTCCAGCCCCTGGTGAGTCCTGGCGTGGGGTGTGAAAAAAAATAAATCTACCTTGTCATGCACAGCCCCTCTCCGTGACTCTTGTTGTCTCTCCGACGCGGTGTTTCAGGAACAGGTATGAACGGCCCTTGAACACGTTCGACGGATCAACTCGTCCCTACCTCTCACCCACAAAATCGTCTCAAAATTTAACCGATTAACACACGCATAGATAGTGTTAAACCTTTCACTTCGTTTCCGATTTTTGACATACAACTTGTTGATTTTACACACTCCCTTTTGAGTTACACGATTATAGATAGAAACACAGAATAAAACGAACTGATATGTAACTTGCAACTTGTTAAAATTGTTAAGAGAAGAATTCCATTTATATTGAAATCCTGGCTCTTACAATTGACGCACTCAATTTTTATTTTGCAAGAAAATAAAATATTTTTGGAACAAGCACTGGAATGTAATAGCTAGTCTAACATGATTGAGAAGCAGTCACGCATCAATGGTCTACACCAAGATCGAAATTAGATCTGTAGGGAAAAGAAGAAGCAGGAACGATCTCCGGCCGATCCATTCATCCGTCGTTAATTACGGTTTTACGATTGCAACCGCAGCGAAGAATGCGCGCGGCGTCGTACGCGCGAGAAAAAGGACGGTGGCCCGATTGCATCACCGTCAGGCAGTATATCACTAGCAAAATGAATACATAGTACTGTTGGGAACCGGTCACTCAGGAAGTGGCAACCGTCCAAGCAAAAAGGAGGATCGAATAAGTCGGCTGAGGTGGTAGTTCGAGGCCGTCACCACTTCTACGCTATTTCGACCTGGCTGGACTTGTCCAGCCGCTCATCAGTCAGAGTCATTACTGGGATAATTAATTACATTTGCCTCTCCTCGCCTCGGCTCTCCTCCCCCCTCCAAACCGTCCACATCTCGCCCCTCCCTTCGGCCACCCTCGACCCTGATACGAATACTGGACGAATCAATGGAAAAATATAGGGTTAGGGTGTAGGTCGACGATGTTGCTGGGAGGTAGAGAACGGGGATGAGACTGGCGATCTGAGTGCTGATCGATCTGCTTCGTTTTCGAGGGGTCTGGCCATTGCATGTAATCATTGTACGTTGATTTTGTAAAATGCTGTGTTCAGAAATTATTGGACATACTCACTGAAAAGCAACTTTCAGTATTTTGTCTGCACTTTTGAACAATTGCTATTTCTAAAAAAAATTTCTTTCTAAAAGAAATCACACATCACGTAATAAATGGTTCAAATCGTTTGGTCCTGTTCCGATCGTCTATTTCCCACTGTTTCCACTCGAGAAAGAATTAATTGGTAAATGTGTCTGTCTACTGCCCACTGTTTCTACTTAAGAAAGAATTCAGTAAGTAATATCCTACTGCGTGAATTGTTCGTACCAGTTAATTTGAGAAAGTTCATCACGGTTTGCCGAGACTTGACGGTATTTAACAGCACTTGGAAAAGTGCGATGAATTATGCGAATTCAAATTCAGAACGAGGTTTCAATTTCGAAACGGAATCACAATAGCAGAAAACTATTCGCGAGTCGCGGTGAAATCAGCGAGCAATAACTTCGACTTCCAAGCGGTTACTCGCGATGATATCCGAAGTTAGCTGGGGTCGTTGAAGGCTCGAAGTACAAGAAATACGTTCACGCCCGTCCTGTTCCCCAGGAAGAAAAATGCGAATCCTTCCCGTGGAAACTGGATTTCGTTGAATCGTCTGGCTGTTCGGGCAGGACGGCCAAGAGAGGAGAGGAGATCTCGGAGGCTTCCCGTCTCGACGAGAGAAGGCACGGGGCATGAAGATCTGTTGAAAACTCAACTCCTTCTTTAATTAATTATGCAAATGGCCGCCGGGCACCATGCTTAAACTTTTCGTTCGAGACCTCCGCGCGCCACGGTAGCTCCGGCCACGGCGTTAATTATACACCGAATAATAACAATTATTACAATTACCGTGAGCCGCCCTGCTTGCCCGGCAACCTCCGACCCCGGCGCAAGGAATACATTTACGCTCGGGGCGCGCCTAACCCCCTCGCCACCTACACTCCTCTTCCCCTCCCATCAACCACCCCCGCAAAACCCCTCTCTGTCTGTACACTTTGAGCTGCCAAGTGGCTAGCAATTTACTCGTGACACGTAGTTTCGGCCAGTGACTTCGTTCGGACTTTTCGTAATTGGCGGAATTCAACTGGAAGTGCTCGAAATCGGTTCCTCGGGCTGTATTACCGAGAAATTACCACCTGCGACGTAGTCTTTCGATGCTGGGACGTGACCTTGACTCGTCAACTCACCCCCTCACACTGCCGAAAAAGTCTATTCACTTCTATATCCAAGTAAACTAATATCAGAGTTGAACATTAATCCATTAAAATTTTAACCAAGATTGATTGATTAATGTGTATGATTAAAAATGGTAATCATTGAGAAATTGACGATTGATTCAATCAATTGATGAAGTTAATCGTCAATCATTGATTACGAAAAGAAATCATCGAAAAATCGGAGACTGATTTAATCAATTGTTGAAGTTAATCGCCAGACGGTCTACCCATAAATTGTAATAAGTAGGCACACAGAGATCGTATTATAGACCAAATGACAATATATCTAAACTCAGTTTACATTTTTTTCAGTATGAATACAGTTTTGATTTCGTATTTCATTTCGAAATTTCAGCAGTTAATCATTAATCAATTATCCGATTGACGATTACAATTGAAAAGAATGTAATCATTAACCGCAATTAACGACTAAAGTAGGAGTTTAACTATTAATTGCGATAAACGATTGAAGTAGAAATTTATTCGTCAATCGTTGATTAAATTTCTGCTCGACTAATATAATGTAATAAATGATGTGATCTGACTAATATAACGTAATAAAAATCGTTTCAATTATTTCAAAATGTCCATATTCTTACGATGCTCCTACAGCTCGGCGTTCTACCTAAACATTTTTCTCATAAACACACAAAATTTAGTCCGATAGCAAAATTAAAATTGCAATAATTGCATTCTCGAATTTTCGCACATAATCGTCCTTCAATTCGTTTCCGAAGCTAATGTTTCCAACTAATCAGATCCAGGCCCGAGCACCGTCCGCATTAATCCCGAGCAACTTACCCGACAGAATCGCACGAATAAAAAAAAAATTGGCATCCTCCATCGTTTCATCGGCATCGACAATTGCGGCACGGCTGACTGGTCGCGACAGAATATTTTGCAAAATTCAATTCGCCCGACGAACGAAACGAAAAAAAAAATATATAAAACGCGCCTGCACGTACACACTGGTGCACACGCACGCGCGCACACATATAGATATACAGATGGGTGTATAAACGAGAGGGAAGAGCAAAAATAATGACCGCCTTCTTTTTAAGTATAATGAAAAAAGCAATTAACGCGTGATAGAGCGGGGCCGGCTCCGCTGCGCCGGCCGGTAACGAGGCTAACATCGATTTTTATCGTCGGGCCAGTGTGTGAAATATTCAAAAATTAGTGGCTCTGTTTCTCTCTGTCGGCGGCTGTCTGGCCCGGCTGTGGTCCGCGATGCAGTTCGATGAATTAGCTCCGGCTAATTTACGGAAATGTACACGCCGCGGGACGCCGCCGCGTCGAGTCGGACCGACAAGGACGTAAGAATCAAACGCGTGACGTTTTTCGCTGTTAATGCGAGCGTGTGTGTGCTTACGCAATGTATTCCGGACGCGAATAAAAATAAGCAGCAAAGCCGCTCCGGAGCCCGGTTAACTACTCCGATACTGTTTTATGTGTTATGTCATCGGCGCTTGCTCAAGGGTCAGCCGGCGCTCGTAATGCGAAATTATGTTCACGCAATGCCGCGATTAGGATCTCTCCGCGTCCGCACAATCGATGCCGGGGAACCGGAGCTTCCAGGGAAAAACGCGTTCGCCACCGCACTTTTCATATTCCGCGAACTCTTTTAATAATACCATGCTGCGAAAAGCAACGGGACACATTTACATATTTTATAAAGAAATTCCGTATAAACGAGACTATGAAAACGTAATACATTAGAAACAAATCTTCTCTGTTGAGGACGAGGTTACTCCAAAGGAAAAAGGACAAACGTAAAGGTGAAAAATTTAATATATGAGACGTGTTGTCCACAGCTCGGACAAAAGGCAAGTGATGTTAGAAGAACAAAAAAACAGAAAGGAATCAAATAAAATAAAACATTAACGAAGCGGTCGCGCGGGAGCGGCCCGCTTCTGTTGCGCACGCATCTGACAGAAACGCCTGAAGTATTTGTGACCTACGTCACTCCAACATTCTCAAAGGCAGGTACTTTTTAGTTCCTTTTAGTTCCTTCTTATGTAAACCTGATATAGAAGGTCTGAAAATAATTTATAATTTTCTCAAACAATGTTCCGTCAGAATTTAGAAACAATGTAACACCTATTTAATGTAAGCCAAATGTCATAATATTGTACTTGCTATATAAACCACTTGGTTTAAAGCAATAACAAACAAATAAATCAATAAACAATCGGCGCGACGTGTACATTGTGATCAGATGGGAATAATCAAATTGGAAACAGTGAAAATTTTGAGGAAAAATATTAATCATTTAACTGGATTCGGTATTTTATGGAAAACAGGAAAACAATTATTTTTTCCTTCCTAGTGCATTTTAATATAAGCGTGGTTTTTCAAAAATTTTTTTATAAGGGAACATGTAGCAGTTACTTTTAAGGCTCGGTAGGTTTAGTGTTAAGAAATACTCAAATAAGAAAAAAAAAAGAAAATCGTCATTGTTCCAACTCAAGTCCCAATAATTTTCAGGATAGTCGAGATTTCCTTTGGCACAATCCGGACTCGTTTAATTGAAATCGTTCGTCTTCGGCGAGATTGTTAGTGGAACGAAAGAAACGTACATCGACGCATCGCGAAACGATGAAACTCAGCGTACGGCCGCGTCCCTGCGGCAATAGGAAGCGGTGATTAAACGCAACAAGTAAAATTCGATCCTCTATGAGGCGAGCTGTACGGCTAATTGGAGCGTAGTAAATAAATTATGTTCACTTGTAATGCGGTAGGATTATGTGGCGCGCAGTGTCGACTGATTACGGTTATTTTCGCGCTCGCGTAGATAACAGAAAGCGAGAGCCCCGCCACAAGGTGTGTAATGTTACGCCATGGCGGCCGATCTTCCGGCCAATTATATTTCAGCTGATTACGTCACTCCCCGTGTTATTTTCAATGATTTTTCCCTTGCCAGTAAATAATATAAATAAAGAGAACCTCGTTCAAGGAAGTGTAACTCCTACAATTTCAATGATTTATTATACTCCGAACGACAGCGAACATACGCAAAAGATAGTTGTGGGACAGTGTTCTGGTTTCTGTCTGAAAAATCACAAAAATGTTACAAACGGAAGTGTGAATGTTCTGCATAATTCGCTTATAAAATAAAAGGTTAAGTTGCCGCGTGTAAATCAAACTCGCGAGAGCACCAACGGGATCGGTTCCAGGAAGTTTTATTTATTCTAGGAACGGGCCTGCTTCGATTACATGGGAGATTACGATCGGCCCGGTTGCGTGGACGTAATTACTCGTAACGAATGTAACTAGGAACATCGCATTAACGCCTCCTCCCGATCCGTATCGTTAGATCTTACAATTTTACGAACTGACTGTAAACTGGCAAACACTTATCTGATAGTAGACTATACCATAGGATGTGTGTTTGGTCGCTCCGAGTTGCAGGCAGTTTCTCCTCGGAATTCATTAATAATATTAGAATAATTCCTCTAATGCCCTCGGAATCAGCGGAATGAAATTTTTTGGAACGAGACTTTCTAATTCTGCTATGGAATGCAAGAAGTTGTTCTATCCGGAATCAATTTGCTGCCGTATGCTCTTGCTGGCCTTGCAGAAACGAACTTTTACTCGAAACGATGCTCGAAATTGGCGCTAAACGTCGCGCGGATCTAGTCATTATTTTTTATCAGGTTTAATAGGGGTTTTACTTTATTATATAATTTTTTTATCATTTTATTGTACATCATTCCGTATTTTGATATTTACATGTTTCCCTTCCTGTCAAAATTTTATTTTATAATTCTTCTCCATGCTCTAGTTTAAAGTTTAAATACTTTCTGATAAAATTTTCAAAATAAAATTCAAGTAGAATAAATCATGTTAAATGTCAGATATTTAAAAAACATTGTACGAATCATTGTGATGTAGGTACTTTCGTCTTGATTAATTAAAAAACGTAACGAATAACGCGAGTAATAATAATTCGTCAGCCAACGATACGAAAAACTGTGCTTCATATTTGCATTTGGCGGAGGTTCGCGGAAATTAAAATGGAAGGCACGACAGATAATTAATTATCAATAAACAGGGACGGTAATTTGTTGCGAGTAAGTCGAAAATATTTTTCAACTTCTTTTATTGAATTAATATCATTTCGGATCTGGCTCCCCGCCACTCCTCGCGCCGTATTAATTAGTATCGAACAAACTTCATTAATGCTTTACAAATATAAATGCTTTGCAGAATAAACATTAAACATAAAAATCGAACGGATAAAAATACGCGGCGCGCGAAGCTTCACGGTAATAGCCAGACTGCGGATGTTCCCCTGCATTTGTACCATTCACAAGCATAAAAAATGAAATAAAATAAACATCCGAATATACTTTAACAACAGTTTATGTGTTTTTACTGGTGTCCGGACTATAAAAGTGTTACACAAATCGAAAAAGATTTTGCGCCACTCATGAATTCGCAATTTAATGTCGCTTGCAAAAAAATTAGCTTTCTGGATGGAAATTTTTTTTTTCTCCCCCCTGGCGAAAAATCCAGAATAAATTATCTGATATGAGAAAATATGTACAGTACCTGTCGGTGTGCTTCAAGCACATTTGTTTTTATTACACGCGGCCCAATGATAGCTTTTGATAGACGGAACAGACGAAATTCGTTCGGTACCGAAAAATTTTCCGGGCTATTTTTTTTAAGACACTTTCAGCGTTTTTTTTAACATTCGAGAACGGGGATTTTATGATTCTTTCAATATTAGCTTTTTGATGGACGCAAAGGAAAATTGACTCTGCAATAATTATTGCAGAAAAATTGATAAAGTCTGAATCATTTTTATGATTTCTGCGTCACACTGTTTTCGATCTTTCATGTTTAAATAATTGAAAGGTTGATTTTTATATATCGATCTAAAAAAAAGATTTTTTAACCGAGTCTAACCACAAATCGCAGTTCCCTAAACCAGAGAACAGCCATTCTCTTTTCCCACAATATGCACAGAATGATTCTAAATCCAGTCTCAGGTTCCCTCCCCAACGAAGTAGCAGAAAAATAGTCTCACATTTTGGGTATCGCCTTGCGTTCTACAGCGCATAATTACAAAAGTAATTAATGAAGACAAAAGAGCGAGGCGTTATCCTAAATGAGAATGAAAAACGCAAGATAAAATGAAAATCGCGCGCGTTGTGCACGAAGTTGTAAAAATGCAAACGAAAGTCCGTAATTAATCTTCCGCGGGCCTAATATTAAGGTCTTAATACAGAATAATTTTCTTAACGAACGCAATAGAATCCTGGTCAGATGAACGCGTCTGTAAATGCTGTTAAATTAAATTTAAAACACAAATATTGAAATATGGAGAAGAATAAAAATCCAGTAAAATAAAAAAAAATCAGATTTGAGAATTTGTCGATACATACAGCACCATCTAACATATAATTTGGAAGGAATAAAGGCAAAATTTCAGAGTTTACTTCTGGTTATGTGGAATCTATGGTATTTTATAATAAGCAACTTTGATGACATGAAATTTTCATAACCCTGACTCGATGTTGCAGCGCAAGGGGTTAACAATTTATCGGTGGGTTTAATGGATTCTATTCCGAGTGCAGGCGTCAAGGAGGACAATCAAGGAATCGGTCTGGGTGCCGGCAGTGAAAGCCGAACGATAAAAGGTTTATAGGACACGTCGTATGAATTTTTAAACGAATCGCTACCACCGCGGGGACGTGATTTCGTGCCAAATTTGGTTCCAATCGGTTGGACGACGGGGTTCGCAATCCCGCTCGCAATTTTCTACCCGCGTGCCGGCATTAGCCGCGCGATTGATACCGCTGATACAAATTTGTCTCCATCTGAAAAAATTATGAAACTTGCAAACTCCTGTCATTCACTCTGTGAACCCGGCCACACAGACCTGTAGTAATCTGACTACTGATATGCAAATTCCCATCGAACCGACCGTGCAAATGTTTTATCCGCTTTCGGACGCGTCGTCTCTTTCTTATGGGGGTGGTTTCGCGCAACCAGAAAACGAAAGGACGAAAATGAGGGTGTGAAAATTATTTCCAGCGAGATATCATTTTCTATGCATCGCTTCATAATTATATACCTTCCTTTCAATTTGTTAATACCTGTTTAAATTTATTTTTACCATTATCTGGAACACCTTGCCGGTGGAATGCGGATTTTATGAATTTGTAATTTTAAAATTTAAGGAATTTGAGAAAAATGATATATTATTTACAACTTAATAAAAGTACCGAAGAGAAAAATTAATTTATTCCAATATGACAATTTTCTAAGACAATATTTCAAAATCAATTTCCTGTTTTGACCAATGAAAAGACCACGCCGGTGATTTATCGGAACGCAAAACTCGGGCTCGGATCGCGAAAAAAGAAGGATCCACGCGAAACAGTTAATTATCAATAAAACGACAGCGTAATTAGACGTATGTTCATTAAAATTATATTTCGTTACCAGTGCCAGACCGAAGCCCCGAACAGGTTTTTAAATTAAATTTAATTATATCACTGGCGGGCGTTAATATTCTACAGTCGTGGCGCCGATGCAAAATATCATCCAGATAAAGTCATTAAATGGAACTAATATAATTAAAATTTTTTTCGGAGTGCAAAATAAAAAAAAAGGGGGGGAAGAGAAGAGAAGAGAGAGAGAGAGAGTGCCTCGTGTGTCAGCCGACCTCCGGCCGTCCGGAGATTGCAGTTGTAACGCATTGTGCAATATTTTCCGCTGTGACACCAGCATTATCTCGACCTGTTTCATTTACTAATTAGTAACACGATATCATGAGCGGTTTTTACAGACCTAAATGAGAAAGGAAATGAGCACGGGCGCCAAGACCTTTGCCGTGCGTTTTGTTTCGAACGTGCAATTATCGTCGTCCGCCGGAATTTTTCCGACATCCCACAAACATTTCATCGCGCCGACAAACAACCGGCAACCATCTGCCGGCGATCCCTGGGTCATTCTGACCCGGCTGCCGCGTTTGTTTCATCTTTTCTTTTCACGAAATTATAAAAATTTAAAATAATGAAATAAATTTACTGTTATCATTTTTGTACAGCAACCAGATACTAGGGCTAGGGTATTAATATAGCTATAATATTAGATAGGGGATACTAGATAGATTAGGGATTTAGTCAAAATTCCTCATCAGCTAAAAATTCGCCAGGAGAAATCTTAGTCGCCCAACCGGGTGAAATAACGTTCGGACAAGTCGCCCTCCGCAGGCGCGACAATCGGCCGCGGTGGCGGCGGATGCGTTGAATTAATGATGCCGATAAATGATGTTCCCGTAAACTGCGCGCATTTTCCGCAACCTCGACAGGACACGACCCACAATCGCTGGCTGAGAATCGATTAAGACCGCGTGCGCCCGCCTCGTTCACCCCCGTCGCGATAAACAAAGCGATCAACGTTAGGGCACCAAAAAAATTCGGTTCCAATCAGACGAATGTCGTTTCACGCGATCGCGTATGAAGCACGTCTGCCGCCGAGGGGGTGGAAACGACTGGGGGTGAGGGGAGGGAATCCGGGGGGTTTGCCGTGTGAGGAAGAGGAGGAAGGTTGAATTTGTTTCCGAACAATTTTCAGTGTTCCGCCGTCCAAAGGGGTTGGCCGGCAGGAATAATGTATACTCGAGGTTTGGCTAGCTTGTCGAGCCGTGGAGCTGTTCAGAGGAGGGCGAGAGGGGAGTCGAAAACGGGGGTCCACGTGGAACAGAGACACGGTCGACGGAGGGCAAAAGAGAGCCAACAGGGGGACGAGTAACCGGTGGCGGTTGCGGGGGTGTGCGGGGTGACGGCGATACTTTTTTCGGGTGTAATTTTTTATCAGCACCGGCAACCAAGCGCTTTGACCAATCCCTCAACCCCCTCCCACGTGTGCCACTATATAGCAGACTTCTCTCTCTCTCGCTGCACCCCTCGCCTCCCACCTGTACCCCGTTTCCCCCTTGAACCCCCTCCGGAACCGCTTGCCACCGACGAACTCTCTGCCCTCCGACCGCCCACCCATGCCACCCTCTTTTGCACCCTCCTGCTCCTCTTGCC